>JAOQGH010000008.1:352558-411803 GCA_025769975.1 Gallinago jamesoni | reverse complement strand
GGGGCGGCGGCGGAGGCCGGGCCGGGGCCGCGCGGCGCGAAGTTTGGCGGCGGGCGCCCCCGCGGGGCCGGGCCGGGGCGGCGGGCGGCGGGCAGGCCATGTGCGGCGGGCAGGCCGCGTGGCGCCGGGGCCGCGGCGGCCGGGCCGGGCCGGGCCGGGGTACGGGCACGCCTCCCGCCGCCCGCCGGCACGTGCCCACCCGCCGCCAACATGGAGGCTGCGGCGGCGGGGCCGGCGCAGGGCGCGGTGCGGGGCTTCGGGCCGCTGCTGGCCGCTGGCGGCCTGGGCCCGCCGCCCGGGGTCACGCCGCGCCGGGCCTGGCCTGCCCGCGCCGCCCCCCCCCCCCCCCCCCCCCCCGCTCCCTCCTCCGGCGGCGGCGGCGGCGCACGTGCCTCGCGGGCGCGCGCCCGTCACGAGCGGGGCGGCCTCGTCCGCGGCACCGGGGCCTCCGCGCCGGCGGGCAGCGGGCGGGCCGGGGGCGGGCGCTGCCGGGGCGGGCGGAGCGGCGGGGCCGGGAGGGAGTGAGCGGAGGGGAGGGCCCGGCCCGGCCCCGCTCGCCCCCGCCGGCAGCGGTGTGGCGGGGGTTGGGGGAACCGGGGTGCCCAACTCCGGGCCGAAGTTCCCGGCGCGGCGGGGAGCCGGGCGCGGCGTGTCCGCAAGGGGGAAGCGCTGCTCCGCCCGCCGCCCCCCCCCCCCCCACCGTCGGGAGCACGGCGCCGGGAGCGGGGCGGCGGGGGGGAGGCGGGCGCTTTCCCGGGGCCCGTTTGCCCGGCAGTGCCCGGTTGCTGTTATTTAACCGAAGTTTGTGCGAGCAGGCCGGCAGGAAGCGCTGGCGGCGGCTCCGGGCCCCGCCGGGACCGGGCTGGTGCAGCGGGACGGGACGGGACGGGACGGCCATCGCTTGGGGCCTGCGGGGCCGGTACCAGGTGTCAGAGTCTCCATTTTACCCGGGCGGACGGGGAGGGGGGTGGGGGTGACTCTCACCCCGCACTGACCGGTTGCGTAACGGAAATCGGGTGAATTTCCCCGCTGCCTCTCGAGTCCATCGCTGGGACCTCAAAGGTCTGGCTGTAATTGGGTAAATCGGGTTTTTCCCTCATCCGCTCCAGCAACCACCTTCCTCCCCCTTACCCCGTTTGCTCTCTTTACTGGGAGATCCTCCCTCAGGATCCCGGGGTTTTCCCACCTTTTCGTCTGGATTTTTGCTCAAAGTGCTTTGGGACTGTCTTTTTTTTTTTTTTTTTTTGGTTGTTTCTTTTAATTTACCAGCCGTGGAGCCACCGTAGGTCTGGCCACCTTTGGTTTGCTGTTTGTCTGCATCATGAGCACTGAGCGCTCTGCAAAAATGTCAATTTTAAGTAGTAGTGGCGATTACGAGCGTTGTCAGCTTCATCTTTTATTAATCTCTTTGATGGTCCCAAATTCATTAGTTCCATCTTCCCTGTGCTCTGGAAGACACCAGGCTTCATTCTTCACTTGTTCTCATTGGAGTAAGTGATAAACTCCCCTGGAGCAGTGAAACGCCACCGGGTTGAGGGGGGTGTAAGAGGAGAATCAGTGTCTCTCTGGACTTGGAGCTCAAACTGTGGAGTTTTGGTTCTTTAGTGGGTGGAAGTATTGTCACCAGACCCAGGAATGATACCCTTTCCAGGCTCCCTGTGCTGACTTTGGATGACGTTTTCTCTACGTAAAGCAGAGGTTTTGGTGTGGTTGTTCCTCTGAGGTCACGGTGTTACGGGGCTGTGCGAGTCGGGGCTCCTTGACCTGGGGGGGAATTGGGCCTTTCTGCTTGTTATTTTATGCAACTTTGGTCATGTTTTGTATGGGCAGCTGGTTTTTTGGGGCCATTGAGGTATGTTCTTGCTGGGACGGTGGGTCTGTGGCAGCGATGGCTTCAATGACATGGTGCCACACAGAAGCTGTGGAGCAGTGGCCTCCGTGCCCGGGGTCGGAACGTGCCCCGTGTGTCACTAGGCGTGTGTCCCTGCCCCATCCCGTGCCCGGCACCGGCAGCACCACGGTGGGAGCGGAGCGTCCTCGGCTCGGCGCCCGTGTTGTCCTCGTAGTAAGCGCAGAGCAGCTCCCCGTGCTGACCTACTTCTGGGGTATATTTTCAAGGAGGCAAGACATAAACCATTCATTCCTTAAACTTAAACTCCGCCTGTCAGAAACTTAAATGGGAATCGTTTTAAGGCGTGATTCCAGGGAGGTGTTTCACCAGCAGTGCAGATGCTGGAGGAGAGAACGCAAGTGGCTTTAGGGTTTTGTTACTTTAATATTTAAGGAAGAAAGTTCAATGGCAGGCAGCAGTGAGTTGCCTGGAGAAGCCCTGCTGTTATTGGGGAGCAAATCTGCTCCATCTGCCCAACATGGCGCAGGAGGAACGAGCCCCGTGAGAGGCACCGAGCAGCTCTGCAGACCCGCCTGGGCTGGGAGCTTCCCAGTCGGGCTTCGGCGGGGGCTGCTGGTGCCCAGCTCTCGGCAGAGCCCCAGCCCCTCAGCTGTAGGTGGGGGGTGAAATGAGGCTCCCCGGCTGCAGGAGAGACTTCCACGTCCTGGAAAACTTGGGTGAGTTCCCTCTTTTCTGGTTTCCCGAGGCAGGGTGAAGCTGGGCTCGGTGACCGAGCGGCTCTTACCCTCCCTGTGGCAGAGGGTTTGTGCCTCTCGCAGGTTGTGCCACGTTTTGTGTGTCTGAGAAGTGGGAGCTCTGGCCCTTGGTGGTGCCACCGTGGCAGCTGTGATGGCCTGCCAGCTTGATTGGGCTGGAGGGGTCTTCTTTAAATTAAAAAAAAAAAAAAAAAGTTTTTTAAGAAGTTCCAAATGGAAAGACTGAGCCCAGAGAGCCCTTCCTTGTGTTCCTGTGCCTTCTCACAGGCAGGTATCTGACACGGTGCCCAGGGATGTAAATGGTGCTGCTGGTGCAGGAGCCGGACACTCTGTTCGTGTTCCCCCCTGGGCCGGGGCACAGGGAGCTGTTGAATTTTCTGCCCATGACTGCAGCAGGGCCGGGGGGGAGAGGGGAGGTGGAACGTCTCCCCGTGAGCTGGGGATTCTGGCAGCTCTTGTGGGTTCGTGGTGATGCTGCCCGGGGAGGAAGTCATCTCGGGATGTTATTGAACGCTGGGTGGCTGTTTGGGCAACACACCTTTGGAAAACAAAACATTCTTGATTTGGTTGTTAAACAGCAAATATTTACTCCCCTCTGCAGAAGCGTTGCATAACGTTTTATTACTTAAACAAACCTGAGCTTATTGCCAGTGAGATGGGCCGGGGTTTGTGCTGCACGCTCCGTCCTGCCGTCCCTCTCGGCACAACGGGGGGGTCACGGGGGAGAAGCAGGGCTTGACACCCAAATTTTTGCTGAATTTCAGCAGTTGGGAATTTACCAAAATTCTTTTTCTCAGAGAATCGAACTGCTTTCACTGACATCTCTAACCCCCGCAGAGGGCTGGGAGCCAGCAGGATGCTTTCAGAGAGGGGACTGATTTGCTTTTTTCTGAAGACACGTGTGTGTGAGGTCAATTTCCTTGAGTCCTTTTGGTGTTGTCAGTGTTATACATGCAAGACTCCTGATGTAAGGTGTGGGGCTTGTTTAAAGCTCTAGGTTTTTAATCCAATTCCACCTCTCTTGTTGTTAATGATTTTCCCGAACGCTTTGGCTCAAAGGGTTTTTGATTTATTTGTGTGGGTTTTTAAAGCCACGTCTGTAGGAAGGTTCCCTACAGATGTTTTAACTCAGATTTCATTTCATGTGTCAGGAGGCAGTGGAAGGATTACGTACACGTAAGGTTAAAACAAATGTTTTTAAAATTTAATCTTTCAAGACTTGGTGGTAACTTTACTAATGTTTTTAAGTGGTGGTTCTCAATCGTGCGGTCTCTTACAGACCTGCTCAGAAAGGTGTGTGTCGTTGGTGGAAGGGGCAGTCCTGCCCAGGCGGCCTTCAGAAAGCAGGAGCTGGAATGTGACCTTCCTTTTTTAGTGTCCCTTCTGTCTCTGCCTCAATAAACCAAAGATATCTGCAGGGGAAGGGAAAAACCAGCCCCAAACCTTTCCATGGCGCGAAGCGGGGCTGGTGCTGTGAGTTGTGTTACCGTGCTGGGTAATTAACACACAGCGCTTCCAGCAGCATCCTGTCCCTCACACCGTGCTGAGACTGTGCTTTTTCCTTTGGCCCCTCGCTTTGTGGGGGCCTCCTGTGGCCTCCTGGGTCCTGTTCACCCTGTTTTAAACCCTGCAGGGTTTGAAAAGTAAGGGCCCCCTGCGGGTGCTGGCCTCTGCCTTAGCCCCAGTTCTTGGGGTGCAGCATCCTCTTCCTGGGGTGATGCTGACAGTGTGGCTTCACACCGAGGAGCAGATTCGGGTGAGCAAGAGCATCCCGTTATCCCTGGGAATGGAGAGCCCAGTCTCCTTCTCCTACTCTTGTCACATTTTTGGTTCAAGGGGGTTTGGTTTTTTTCCTGTCAGCTCTCCAGGTGGGCTTCCAAACTCAAACTCTTCAGAGTTTAAAAAAAAAAAAAAATCCCAGTAAAAACATCTGTGGCTGGTGGCTGCCAGAGTGTAGGCTCAGAGTAAGCACTTTCCCTGACCTTAGCCAGCACTTCCTGACTTCGGGGAGATTCCTTGTAGCCTTGAGAACTTCTGTAGTACTGAAAACTGTTTAAATGGGGGGGAAGGGGTATTTTTGCTGGGTTTGACTAATGTGTATCTTTCCTTAGTCGCACTGCAGTTGAGTTTGATGATGTAACTGTAGTGAAAACCAAGGGATGAGGGGACGGGGGACGGGTCTAAAACCAATGAGTTGTTGGTGACCATGAGCTCTGGTGGGATTGCTCAGTTGCACGTGTTGCACTTCAGAGCAGGAGGTGGGAGTCACGTGTGAGCACGCTTCCCAGCTGCGGGAGAAAGTTGTCTTAGCACTCCTGAAGATTGCTTTTAAAATAGTTACTTTCATGCATCTTCTGAATTTGACCAAATTCTCTTGTCTTGTACCATTAGCAGGGGCTTTCAACCACCTGCCAAGGTGGGAGAGGGAAGAGCCTGGGCAGTAGAGGAGCTGGTTTTGTCTCGGTGCTGAGCACGAGGGATGTGCAGCACGAGGAATAAAGACCTAGTTGGGTAAAGCAGACCTTCCCGGCCAGTGCGTGGGCGTCATTAAGAGGAATTGTGCTCTCAACTCTGCCCTAAACGCACCGTTTGCAGTTTTAGATCAGCGTGGTGTCTAGGTTGGATTCAGTTAGAAAACACCTGGAAAGTTTCTGCTCTGTGAGAAGGACACGGTGACTTCCAAGTAGCATGTTGTTGGGAGGGGGGAGAACCAGAGTTTTAGCTATATTTGTATTTCTTACAGTTTTAGAATGGTTTGTAGAACTTGTCATAGCAACAAAGTATTTATCACAGATATTCCAAGAAACTAGGCCAGATTCAATAAATGACGAGAGGAGAATTATTTCGTTGATCATCCTTGGTTCTGCTCCCATTCCTAACGTTTCCTCCCATCCTTCCTGCTTTTCCTTGTTCCTCCTGTTTCCCTGCAGGCAGCACCCACAACTCCTCATGTGCTGGTTTGTGCCTCATCCCTCTTACTCCTATTTCACTTTTTTTTTTTTTTTTTTAACCTTTCCCAAATGTTTACCCTTTCCCTGTGTGTCCCCCCCACCCCTGGGGCTGCCTGTGTCCTTCCTGGTGGGGGCTCAGGGACACTGCAGCCCGGCCAGTGGCCACCAGTGGAGCGTCACTGGGAGGGCAGCACCGGGAGCTGGACCTGGTTATCTCGTCTCAGCCACCCGCTATTGATATTTAGAAATCTGCTGCTGTTGCCAAGAGATTTACAACTGTAATCGTCCAAATATTTCTAGAAAACAGACCCAAAGCTGTTGGGTTTGCTTATATTGCCACTTGTTTACTGATTGGAAATGCCAGGAAGGAAGTTGAACTATGAGAAATAGCACCAGTCCTTCAGATATTTGGATCAGGGATAATTCTTTGCATTGAATTCTGCCAGACTGACTTTATCGGTTTTGTCTGTGTTCAGAGGTCGGGGGGTGGAAGGATGTAGGGCTTCAGGGGGTCTTCATGCCTCCACCCACAGCCTGGGACACGGCAGGGCCAAATCAATATGTAGAAATTTCCAATATGTAAAAAAAATATATATTTATTTTGACTAAATGTGGGTATCTTGACTTTCATCTTTGTCTCTTTGTATATCAACTTTAGAAAAGGGAGTTACTGGAAGAGTAGCTTTCTTAAAAGGGGAAGAGTTTTGGAAAAGCTGGTAGGGCTGAGAACCGGGGCTCCAGAGGAAGGAGATGGGGGGGTGATGCTTCTGCGCTGGGGATTGAGCACTCTCAGAGGAGGCACAGGGTGGGCGATCCCTGCAAGGGGCTGGCACAAGGCACCCCCCACCTCACGGCGAGGAGTGGGTGCCTTTGGGTAGCCCCCTCTTGCTGGGTTCTGTGGGTGCCCCTCTCAGCTGTGCTCACCCTGGCGAGGGGCACCGGGGTTCTCGCGGTGCCCTCCCGGCCCGTCTCAGCAGCTGATAACGAGTGGGATTTCAGCTCCCTCTTTTATAGGAAAGCACCTATTTGTAACGTTTAAACACCTTTTACCTCTCTGGTGAGGTCGTTACGAAGATGGCCAACCCTAAGTTATTACTTCATAATAATGGGTTTATAAAACTTCTGTTTGGGATTTTTATAAGCTTATTCTTTATATTTATTTCCGGTATAGAACTGTCTGCAAATCAGCAGTTGATCAACACCCATTCGGCCATTGCTGTATTCTCCAATTATATGTTATATTGATAAACTGTGGTAGTTAAATGGTCCACAGATCTACATTTACCTCCTGGATCGCAGAAGATTTAAGAACCAGTTAAAGTAAGAAAAAAAAGGAGGGGAGGGGGGTTGTTTGGAGAGAGGGGGTAGAGCACAGCCTCGCTGTGTGATTTGCTGTCGTGCGCTTTAAAGTTTTATGGCCCATGTTGCATCCCTTGGGAGGATAAAGTGCAAGGAGCATGAAGAAACCCATAAAATTACGAAGGGTTTATGTGGTATAATTAATATGGAACTTTCCATGAACTTTATAATAGTTGTACTTCCTTAATTTTACATGAGGTTCTGGTTTGCTAATAAGTAATCGTGAAGATTGCTAATGGAACCCAAATTTTGGATATTTCATACCAAAACAAGCGCGATCCAGCGCAGGCTGCTGTGGGTGAGCGTGTAGCTCCTTGTGTAGCTCTCGGAGCCCCGGGAAGCCTTCCTGAGCGGTGGCCAGCTTTGCACTAAAAAAACCCCCATGTCGATACGGCTTTACTGGCAAATCCTCCTTGTGCAAGTGCAGCTTTGCTTGCAAAAGCACTTTTTATTGACACGGGGTGGGTCTGCAGATCACAATGTCACAAGTCGCACCCGTAGCAAAAATAATGCGCGGAAGAAAGTTCAAGTACCGATCTGGCCCGGATTAGCACACTGAAATCAAATAAGCTCCTTTTTTTTTTAACTGGAGAGGAGATGTTAGTTGTACATAAATGTAGACGGTGCCCCCCGGCAGAGCTGGTTGCTCCGTAAGGTGGGTGCGGGAGCCGAGCAGCATTGGTTCTTGCCCCTCTGACTGGCAGGAGATGGGGTTTGGGGGGGGCTCAGTGAATGGATCCCGTGGGGGAGAAGCAATTTTCAGAGCATACGTGTGTGTGTGTCCATCGTCTGGGGACGGCCACTTTCCTTTTCCCAGTCCTCATAGCTTGTTGGCCAACTTCGTCCTTTCCCAAGGTCAAACCTGGTCTAGAGGTCACTAAGTTGAGGACTCGCTTCCCACACCGCGATTGCTGTGTGTCCTTCTGACCCTGCAGCAAGAGGATGCTCCAAGGAAAAGCCCTTTGGATCAGGACAGGGGACAGCTGGTGATTTCTGTGTCGGGGATTTTTTGGGACGAGGAGATGTCATTGCTGAGCACAGGGAGGGGAGGTGTTTGGTGAGATGTAGTCACGTTACAGGCTGATGGAAATGACCTTCCGTGGATCTAATAACAGGAGGGATGAGACGCCAGCAACAGGGGTTGGGAGGTTTAGAGTCAGCAAGTTCTGAGAACTGGTACCAAAACATTTTTAAGGCATCTATTATCCATCGGCACTTTCTGGATTAATAATACTGATAATTGATGACAGTGGAAGAAAGTTAATAAAACGAGCTGAATAATTAGAGGTCTGCCAGCCCTGCAAAATAATGGAATGAATGATAGAGGACCTGACTGATACGGAGGTAAGGGGAAGTAATACAATTAATGTCAATTAAAATGTGCCCATGGAAAATAAGCTGATGAGATGTAACTGGGGATGTAGTTTGGCTGATAAAAGCAATAATGTGTGCTGTAAAATACTTTGCCGCCTTAATGAATTGAATGCAATATTTAGAATGAGCAATGAAAACAGTATAAAATTAAATGTAGGGAATGTTTAGGAGGTACCAGCTACATGGGATGGTGGGTCTGAAGATACCCAGGGCTGGGGGCTGCCTCCTTCCCTGCTTGGCCCCAGGCAGGTTGGTGTCTTTGTGGAGAACCCTGAGTGTCACCCCAGGCGTGTTGGGGAAGCTCTGAGTGGCCAGAGGTGGGGGCAGGTAACAAAGGTGACGGTCACACGTGGAGAACGTTGCCTGGGAAAAAGATGTGGCCATGAGCCCTGCAGAGTGATGCTCTGATGCTCAGTGGCAAGGTAGGAACCCTGGAATGGCACACAAAAAATAATCGAGAGAACCTTCTTCCCCGTCTGCGTCCCCGTTGGGCAGAGGTGGGCACTGCCCGCCCCGGGGGGAGGCAGGGGGGCAGCCCTGCTGGTGGGTTAACGCAGCCCTGCAGGAAAGTTCCCGATAACTCGGGGAGCGCCCAGGACTCATAAATTATAGAGCAGCTCACGATTATCATACACATCGCTGCTTATCTTGTAAACTCGTCTGCTGGGCTTGCACGAGTAGTTGATTTAACAGCGTGTATATTGTTGAACTTGACACATCCAAGAGTATAATCAAGCTTTAGAAGCAGCGGGGATGTCTGGCTGCTGGTGCGTGCTCTTCGCCCGCTTTCTGAAGGGACTGTGGGACGGGGTGTGGGGTTTGCTGTGGGTCACGGGACATTTCTGTGTCCTCTGTCACCGCAGAGGAGTTCTCTCGTGATGCTGGCGTCTGTTCAATGACGTAAAATGATTAGATGTGCAAAAGGAGAAAGTTAATATCCTTTTTCTGTGTACTTCCAAATGGGAAATGACTATAAATTAATTGTGTAGGGGAAATGCCTAAGTGTTACTTCTCCTACACTGCCCATTGCCTGTCCCACCAGGCCTGAGAACAGCGGGAGGTGGGAAGGAGAACCAGGAGAGCTCCTCTGCTGTAGCTGGGACATCTGGTCCTGCCCCACTGCCCCCTTCCCTTCTCCACAGGGACTGGTTGGTCCATGAACATGGGGTTTGTGGATGCTCTGGTTGGATGTTCATGGGGGGTGATAGAGATGTAATCAATGCTTCTGGGACTTCTCCAGGCTGTTGTTGGACTTCTGTTTTTTGGGGGGTCTCCTCTTTTTTTTAAGAGGAATTGATTCAGCTTCTACATTTTTAGCAACAAAAAAGAATAATTTTCTATTCTTTACTATTCCTACTTTTGAGGTCCCCGGGGTGGTGAGGTAGGAAGGTTTCCACCCCTCTACCTCCCTCATGTTGAGGAGCTACATTTCATGTTCTGAGCTGTCCCTGGGAAGAAAAGCAACCTGGTTTTAATGGGTACAGTGCATTTTAGTTTTAAATGAAGTTATAGACCTTGAGTTGCATTTCTGCTGCAGCTTGACAAAATCATAGCAGGTACCGGGGCTCGGTGCTTATTTACTTGCAAATCCTGTTGAGTGTGAACTTCATTTACGACTTTCCCGGCAGGTCACAGCGCTGTGGTCACAGCCTCTGTAATGTTTTGTTGCTATCGCTTGTAAAATTTGTCACTGAGGGAAATAATAAGCTAAAGTAGGCGCAGGTAAGCACCCGCACGAGCTCCTCGCGCACAAACCCATCAAAGCTCTTCTCAGACTTTGCAACCACAAGGAATTAAACGGTATTTGTATTTCTGAAAGAAAGGTGCAGTTTCACCAGCAAGCCGTGGTGGTCTTTGCAATGAGAAGGGATGGGGGTGGGTTTCCAGGTCCCGCCGTAGTTGGGGTCTCCTGGTGGGAGCCGCCCCTTCTCCGTGTGTACATCATGTGTCTCTCTTCTTTCCAGATGACCATGGGAACAGCAATGGCAGTCATGTAAAAATCTTTTTACCCAAGAAGCTGCTTGAATGTCTACCGAAATGTTCAAGTTTACCGAAAGAGAGGCACCGCTGGAACACTAATGAGGTAGTTAAATCTCTTTATTTATTCTTAAACGTACCGGTTTACTTGATGCCTATGGAATGATTTTGAGAGAATGCCATGTAAGTTACAGAATATGAATGCCCTGGCTCTGGGACCTGTTGTTTAAACAATAAAGTCCTATTACATGTTGAAAGTGAGCTTTAAACTAGACTGGAAGGTGAATGCTGACTGCTGGTCTAGGAGGAGTCTCTGGCTCGTGTGTGTGCGTGTCACTTGTCCCAGAGTCACATCTGGTGTGATCTTATTGACGTGTGTCAAAGTTGTTTAAAATTAGGTAGGTGTTTTGGTACTGTGTTAAAAAAAATGGTATCTTACTGTGTGTAAAGACTTTCCCAGAAAACAACCAGTGCATGTTCTTTCCAGCCAAACAGGGTCCTGAGGAATAATTAGCTGACTCCTGAGAAATCCCTGTCTGAGAAATCTCCTTAAGAACAGGGGACACAAGGAACTGGATGTTTTATACTGGAATCCAGTTACTCCGAATGTGCTGGTTGGGGTGTCTCCTGGTAACACATCGTGGCTGAGTACATTGAAGTGAAGCAGAAGTATTTAAAATTGGGGTGTCTGTTGGGCCAGGGGGAGGCTGAAGAACAATCCCAACAGGTCTGTGACCCCTCGGCTTTCCTCCCCCAGGGCAGTGAGGCTCAATGTCACACAGCAACACCCACGGGATAGGTTTAGTTTTCGGTAGCGCTGTCTTACGGTACCTTTGCCATTTTTATGGGAATCATTTAATAATACGAGCAATTGACTCTGGGAAATTCCTGTCAAACTCCAGTTGGTATCAGCCTGTTGCCAAGCTGACTGTTCTTGTCCCTCTAATGGCTTGTTTGTAGCATCTAACCCTGGTAACAAAACTGTGCTCAGGAGCTGAGCGGGGCGAGTGACCAGCTGAGCACAGAAGTGAAGGTGGCTCAGTTCACGTGTATTTGCTGAGAACAGTCAAATATGGATCACTATTTCTCAGAGTCGGGGTCCTTCACTCCCCCTCAGTTTGTCTGAAGGTTAAAGCCGAGTATCCACTTTGGACACGCTCATTACTGTGACAGAATTAATAGTGTCTTTTGGGGAGTCGCTGGCATTGGCTCTTTTGTGTAGATGTTTGTGTCTTGGGTCATTTGAACTGAAATGTCAGTTGTAGAAAGTGTGGGTTGGTTTATGCTAATGAAAGGGACATGGAGTAAGAGCAGTTCTGGTGGCTCTGGGAGACGGTGTTTGGACACAGGTGGTGGAGAAGGAAAGCTCTCTGCCCAGGTTTGTGGCAGAACGATGCTCCTCCTTGTTACTGGAAACAGCTTGTTGAGTTTTCGTCACTTTTCTCTAGTGTTTGCTGTCGCTGCAGCCTCCTGTGTACATGCACACCCCCGGCTCTGGGCGGTGTGCTGGGGTACGGTGTGGCAAACCAAGTCAATCCTACAGCTGGAAACGGGTGTTACTGGCCAGCAGGAGGCACAGGGGAGAGCGAAGGTGCTCACGGGGTGCCTTGGGCCAGAAGAAAGTTTGGGGAGCATCACCTTTCTCCTGGGGGGGCAGCAAGTGGCTGTGATGCTGTTTGCCAGTGAACTGCCGGGTTCGTCTGACACCTTAATTCCAGAGGGACTGTTTGCTAACCATCACAAATCATCAGCCACTATGTCAAAAAACCCAACCAACCCACTTCTGTCCTTTGGAGTGTGGTTTGTCTCGCTGCTCTGTACCCACCTTGCCTCCAGACTGTGTCCCCGAGGCTGCCCGGGGACGAGGAGCTGGCTCTGTCCCAGGTTATTGCTGGGGCTGTCGCTCCCGGCCTCCGCGGTGTCTCCGTTCCAGATTCCCTCTTGCATTATTTAAAAGGAAGAGCTTTTCTTGTGGCCTGAGATTTTTTGCCTCGTTAGCTCAGAGGAGAAAAAAGAAAAAGGCAGGATCTTATGCCTAGATGAAGTCTTGGAAAATTTGTGTTAATTATGGGGGAGGAGGGAGCTTAGCTTACAGATTTTATTTCCCTCCCCACCCCCAACCTGCAAGGTTTAATTTTGTTCACTGTTATAAAACTTGAATTTTTCTTAGGGTATAATTGAATAATAATGTTGGACTACATTTCAGAGTCATTCCTAAGGGAATATATTTTTTCATCTGAGTACACAGGTGTTCTGTCTGTGCTGGTGGAAGCGTGAGTTGCAAAATATAGAAGAAAAAGCTGTATTTTATACAGTGGTACTTCCAGAATCTTTGTGTTAATTTCAGAATCGCTGGTACTCCTTGCGCGGTGTCTCGCTGAGAGGGAGGCGTATTAAAAGATGTGAAAGAGGTAAAATGCTAAAGTAACTTACAGATCTGAATATGTCTGAGACATCGCTGTGCTCCCTCTGGCTTCTGTGGTTTTAGACAAACTCTCGGGTGTCTGGTCTCACCATAGACTTCTTCGGGATTGGGATGTGGGATGTGGTGCAGGGTGTGGTGCGGGATGCATCCCGAGGGGCAGACAGAGCCACCAAACCCCTCAGGCTTTGCTTTCTATGCTCCTTGTCTGGGGTTATTTCAAGGAAAGTTAAACGTGGCAGTTGAACTAAAGCATGTGGGCGTTTTGCTGGGCCGGGTCTGGCGATGAGTCCCCGTCACCCCCAAAGGAGACGCTGCTGGGGCTGAACATGGGGGTCAGGGACCAGCGGGGGCTCCGTCTTTCCTCTCCCAGGCCATCGCCATGGGACCACCACAAATAACTGAGCACTTCCCTCTGCAGACCCCGGATAATGGTCATAGGCAGCTCTGCTCTGGGCTGGGTAATTGGGATGGAGAAACAATATCCTTTGAGAGCTGAATAGGTTGTGGTTGACTTTACAGTTAGTAAAATAGTGCAATGAGCAGCAAGAGAAATGGAGCATTTAAAAATGCTTAGAACACGTTATCGAGATGTTTGCTTTCTGTCAGATTATGCAGTTTTAACTGAAATGTTTGATGGAAATATATTTCCATATCAAGATGTCATCTCCTCTTAAATCAAGTTTATAGTGGTTTTATATTTCCTAGTGAAGGAAGTGTTCCTTCTAATTCACTTTTTTTTTTTTAACCAGAAATACAAAATTGTAAGTTTACCCAAGCGATTTAATTACAGATTTACATTTTTTGAGATGCCTGTGAAAGTGTGCGTGTGCTTGTTTCTCTGGCTCTGGGGGAGGATCGGAAGGGGATTTTCATGTGAATTTCTCATGTTAGGCCAAATCAGGTAATTGCCAGAAAATTCCACCTCACTCCGAGCGTGTGAGGGAGTCCCTCGCTCGCTGTGTTGGTCGCTGTTCGTTTTTCGGCGGGTTGTTGGTTCACTCAGCGGCGGGGGCGGAGGGTCCCCGTGGCGCGGTGCCGGGAGGTGGCCAGGGACAGGGACGCCGGCTCGTTACCGCTGATCGCTTTGGGGGCACGAGCCCTGTCCCCAGGAAAAGCCCCTGCCCCTCTCCGCGGGAGCTGGGGGCTCAAGGGTGCCGGGGTGACCTTGTCTGCGCCCGGCGCTTGCCAAGAGCGGGATTGCAGCGTCGAGCAGAGATGCCTCTCGTTAATGGAGTTGGCAGCCGCAGTCATTAATCATCCTTGTAAACACTTAATGACACAGGATGAGAAAGAAGAAAAAGTTAAACATGGGAAATGTAAAATGCTACCTGGGGCTTTTGTTGCTGTCAGTGTCCCGTATTTGTGCTCTCTGTTGGGAGAAGCCCAGAATTTCCACGGTAGAAACCTCCGGGTGCGGGGGCTTGTCCTGGGGGGACGGGGCAGAAACCCCCCCTTTCCCAGCGTGACGTCGAGCAGCAGGTCTCTATGGGTTCCAGGCGTGGGTGTTGCCCGGAGAGATGCAGAGGGGTGCAATTCCCAAAGTCTCTGTTTGAGCATTCCTTAGCACAGGAGGACGTTCCCTGACGGTGCCGCGTTGGGGACGGAGTGACGCGCTCGCTGGCCTCTGATGTGCCACTGCTTTAAAAAAATGCTTCTCAGTGCCTTTTAGAATTAACTATTACATCTGAAAACTTAAAAACCTGCTTGTTTTAAGGCTGCCCTGGACGGTGAGGGAAGGGTAACATGTGGCTGTGTTACTGTCCCGATTCATACCTGTCAGAATTCGAGCAGGGGGTCACCTTTTGTCCTCACCAGGGTCAGAGCCAGGAGGGGGTCTGTCCCAGTCACATACCCCCTCTGCCATGTCCCATCCAGGTGGCAAACTCTGGAAAGGCAAGGGCTCATTAGGGTTTCCTGGGGCCTGTGAAGTTACTCAGTGTGTTCTGAGGGTAACTCAGGTGTGTTTTGGTGATGCACAGTTCCCCCTGTGAGAGCTCGGTGGCCCTGGAGCTCCTGCAGAGCTGGAGGGTCCTCTCCTCGGCTCCCCCGCCCCTCCAGAGCAGTGACAGCATTTCATGGTGACAGTTGCCCAGGGGATCCCAGGGCACCGAGACCCCCTGCGGGAGGAGCGATGGGGAAGCCCCCTGGCCCCTGCACCCTTCCCCGGTGGCATCTCCTCCTGCGGCCGCTGCTCCCTGGGGGGTGTCCTTGGCTTTGTGCTGAGCTCAGACAAGTTTATTAAAGGCTTTTTGAACGTAAGGGAGAGGGCCAGGTGAGGGCAGAAGGATTGCCAAGGGCTGGAGCAGCTGGAGCACCTGTAAAGCCAAGCCCATCGGTGTTGATTTCCTCCCTTGTTTCCGTGGTGGTCCCCGCTAGCCCCCTAGCCATCGCGGGGAGAGGCACGGCCCCCGCAGCAGGTCCCGTGCTCCCCAGCCATCGGAGCCGTGCTCTGCAGCCTGGCTGGGACTGGGGCTGAGCGGGGAGCGGGAGGGAAATTTCTCCTTAACAGGAACACTTCATTATGGGTTTATTTTGTGAAATTAATGAAATTGTGCGCTTTGCTTAATGTACAAAGCAGAAAATCTGCTCCTGGCTTTGCTTTTGCAGTTTCTCAGTCATGTTTACATAATTAGGGAGTGTTGTGAGTGGGCTCCGTGATTGAGCAGAACTGGAAGGTGACTGTTCCTGGCAGTTCTGAACAAAAGCAGTGATACCTGCCATGCTGGGCAGGCTCTGATGGAAGGAGATTCCTCCTCTTCCTCTTAGGAAAATCTAACTTTTTTTTTCCCTTCCCTTTTGTTAATGTCAGGACCGACGTTGTAATTGTATAATGATAAGTCTTTAAAAATGGCTGATCTTGCAGTTCCATGCAGTTAATGTGTCGGAGTCCTGGGACCAGATTGGATCCTGTAAAGCATGGCAAACAGATGAAATGTGTTGCTTTGGATAATGTGCTGCCCTCCTGGTTTGTTTTTTCCAAGTAAATTCTGTTGAATGAATTAAATTAACTTTTTTATGCTTAATGACAGCTAAAGAAAAAAAAAAAGTCTTCATAATTAGTTGTGGCGTATTATACACCAAGTATAAGGTGCTGATAGCATGTATCGCTGCATCTTTGACATCACTAACTACCAAACACCTCTCAGTATTTTTATAAGTTTAGAAACTTTCTAGCAGTTTGGAGTGGAGCTGGTCCGGTGTGAGTGCTCCTGTGGCCTTGCCCCAGATGGGACCTGGGGGTGCTGCACCCAGGGACAGAGCAGTGGGGGGTTTGTGGGTACCGGGATGGGACCCCCCAACAGTGAAGTGGCTGTTTTGGGTGTAAAGGGGGGTCCCTGGGGTTGTGCCACCTCCACAGTCCCCTCCTGAACTCGGGCTCTGAACTCTTTGGCTGGTGTGTACTTAACACAATGTAAAAAAAAAAAAAAAAAAGTGTCATGGCTTGCTCTAGGACCATGGGAAAGTCAGGTGGAGTAGTATCTCCTCCGGGAAATTACCCTGATGAGCTTTTCCCAACCCACATCCTCTGTCAGGGCTCACCCTTTTCCAGGTACCGGCTGCTCCCAAGGGCCGAGAGAGAATGTGGGTCCCGTGTAGGGGGAATCCAAGGTTGGAGCGACCAGTTATGGCAGCCCTTCTTCCAACGGGGACAATCGGCAGAGGGCATCTCTGTGACGGGGGGGTAGGTGTTCATCTGGGGACGTCAGCGGCAGGGGCAGGTCCCGCTCCGTCACCTCTCCAGCTGGCCCAGCCCCGAGTGAAATACTCTCTTCTGCGTGACGCCAGTTGGACTTTGTACCCCATTTTACCAGGAAAATGTTACAACAAAGTCAATTTACAAAGTCAATTTAAGTGCCTCTCTGCCAGGGCCTGGCATATATAAACACAAATGAATTCGTTCGCTTGTCAAATGGATGGAAACTGAGGATATTACATTTTGTGAGTGATTGAAATCCTGTCTTCTCAGTCTCACGTTCGCTGCTTCCGAGGGTGGCTGTTGCATTTGGGAAGGAAAAATCAGGGGATTTAGATGAAAAAGAAAAACTAGATATGAAGGAGAAATTAGTGCCAATAAAAGCAAAGATTTTATGCAGGCATAGTACTTAAGGAAAAGGAGTAAGAGTGAAGCCAGTTTGCTTTCTGTGAAAGGAGTGATTGCTGGGGCATCAGGAGGAGAGGGGAGACGTCTGCTGGGATAAAAAAAGTCTTAGTATTGATGATTCCTTTTGGAATTGGCCCATTGTCTATGAACAGGAAGATGGGAGCAGGGCTGTTTTCTGGGGGGAGCGGAACGCCGGGGAGGTGGTGGCTCTGGGGGTGAGCTGCTGTCCCACCTGTACCACATTCCTGGAAAAACTCATCTTTTGATGAGTCGGGGTTGGGGTGGCCCAGGCTGGCGTTGGGGGGGTGCGGTGCCCACGGAGGAGGGGACGGCTGACTCTGTTTGTGCCCCCAGCGCCCACCCTGGAGCAGCTCTGGGGGTCTGGGGTCTTCCAGATGCCAGGACTCCTGGTCCCACCTCCTGGGCTTCCTCAGCTGCTGAGTCACTGCCTCTGCCTCGGCTCTTCAATTATTTCTGACTCGCTCAGTTTCCAAATCGCTTTCCTCCAAAAGGATGGTGTCTCTGGAGCCCAGGAGTTGGTGGTGGCGGAGGGGCCCAGCCTCAGCACGGGGCTGGAACAGCAGCTGGAGAGCCGACTTTTGGGTTCTGTTCACAGAAATTGGAATCGCTAAACGTTGGAAATAACGGCGAGAACTTGGTTTTAACTCCAACGTGGCCATAACTTTATCAGGGGAGTTTGCCGGACCCTGCTGCGGAGGGGGATGCTGGGGACAGAGACCGTCCCGCTCTCCCCGGTGGGTCCCGGGTGGCTGGAGCCGTGTGGGGGGACACGATGCGTTTGCTGGGAGAGCACACGGGCAGATCGGCTCCTTGCCCCACGCTTCAGCTTTGAGTCTGGTGACTCCCTGCCCTTGGTGGCCTCGTTGCCTTGGGGGGACGCGGTTTGTGGGATGGGTTTGATTCTTGGCTGGCAGCACGGAGCTGGTTGGGTCCAGATAAGGGGCTCCCAAAGCCTTGCTGGGGGGGGGAGGCACTGAAAGGAGAAGGGATGTAATGCCCTTGGTGGGTGTCTTTCTCCTAAAGTTATCTGATGTAAATATTACGCTCTCTGCATAAATTTAGTATAGATAATTGACTGCATCTTGCTTGGAAATGGGTACCAAAGGTTTTTTTATAGCTTCTGCGTAATTGACATTCCAGGAGGAGAGGCCTTTGTCTGGGTAACCGCGTTGGAATTAGTATTTTATTGTAGCACTAAACCAGCGGGTTAGGATGCCGGGACTTCAGCCGGCGTGTGTCAGTAATTACTGCATGGCCACGGTTCCAATGGATAAAGCAAACTCTTTGTCATGCCCTGAAAACCATCCAAAAGTTGTGTTGCCAGCCCCTGGTGTGTGTTCTTCCCAACCAGAGGTGTCCCTGGGGGGTGACCTGGGACCTCCTGCTTTGTGTGTCCCAGCACCAGAGCTGGGCTGGTTTTATCCTCCGAAAATGGGAAACCGGTGCACCAGTATGGAAATGGAAAGACTTGTAGAAGCCATTCAACAGGGAGGTTTAAAAAAACCCAAAATAGTAAAAAGAGCCGGTAGGAGTAGGTGCAGAGCTCGGTGCCGGGTGGCGGTGGCCACAGGCAGAGGGACAGTCGAATGGTGGCCACAGGAGGAGGGACAGTTGGTGGCCACAGGAGGAGGGTCGGTGGCCGCGGCGAGTGCTGAGTGTGAGATGCGAGCGCTTGGGGATGTGATGCCACGGAAGGTATTGGTTGTACTCACTGAAGCTCCTTTGTTTTGCAGAGATCTTGATGCAGACGCCCTTTTGGATTTCTTTTTAATAATGTGTGACCCTTCACCTTTGATCCCTTGACCTGCATTACTTTGGTAACCATTTCATTTTTTTAATTTCATTCCATTTTTAATTTTGGTGTGCAAGCTGTAACATTTCATCATTTTAAACTGTAGCGTTCTGTGACCTCCCCAAATGTCATATTTTTTTTTCTATGAAGATATGTAATATTGGCTTTTCTCGAATAAAAATTATTTCAGTTAAAAAAAAAAATAAAGTATGTCATTTTCATTGGTTTTTGCTTCTTTTAAGTTTAACTGTGTGTATGTTTATTGTATGGTACATTACTTTTTTTGACCTGTGTTCTCCCAGTACTTAATCTAATTTATTTTGATATTTCTGTACATCTTTGGTTTTAATTTGCATTTCCCTACAGTTCATTTGGTCAGTAAAACACATGCTGTTCCCCACCCCCTTACCCCCCAGTCGTGTTCTGATAGCCCAAAGTGATCGTGGGAGCATTTAAGATACTCTTATGAATAAGAAATATTCTTTATTGTTAAAATTTTGTTCCCTGTCCTGAAGATAACTTTTCCTAACCATCAGCTTAAAACTGATAGCTATTTTAATAAAAGATTAGGCTTTAGACCAAAATGAAAATCCCCATCGAAACTCAATTTACATTTATTTTTACGTTATCATTGAAGCCAAAAGGGAAGTTATCAATGCCTGGAGCTGTGCTTTATGCAGCAGTGTGGGGGGGGACACACAGAGCAGAGCCCCCAGAGTTCAGTGGCCGTTTCTCTCCAATTTTTCTCACATTGAGAAGGTGCTGATGTATAAGACCAGTCTGGGGCAGATTCTGTTTTTATCTTGTAAATGATCATATGAAATCTACTGAGTACGGCCCGCTGAAGCACAGATTATTTTTTAAGTGTCTCATTATTTTATTCTCTAACATTTAATGCTGAAGTTTTAATTGCACACAGATGAAGCTGCTAAATGAGCACTGAAATGGATTTAGGTCTTCTCTGAGCCTTGTTGATGCTTATAAAACTTCATCTCGTTCATTAGGGCTCCAGATTAAAATTGTGGTGAGCCCCTCACATGCCGCCCGGCCCCTGGCCCCCGCTGCAGACCCTGCCCCGGGGCTCCCCTCCTCCCCGCCATCGCCACAGCCCACTTTGGGGAGCAGCTTCTGTTGTTAATTAGCAGCCGTGCTTGGGAAAGTGGTATTTCCAGCACTAATCTTTGTGCTGAGGCAGCGAGAGCTCTGTTCTAAGCTGCCCGGGGTTGTGTTTGCAGAGTCACCAGTTTGGTACCAGCACCAAACCCAGCATTCACCAGATTCCACCGCGCAGGTCCCCTGGGGGTGCTGGACCCGTGGGAGGGGGCCCAGACAGACCACCCTAGCCTGCGAGAGTGTGAAGGGCTCCGGTGGCTTTTCCCTTTTCCCCCTGTATTTAGCTGTAATAGTTTCTGTGTGCCCAGAGTCACCAGTTCTGCTCTGCCAGGCTGCCCCTCCGGTGGCTGGGATGAGCTGGTGCCTGGCTGTGATGCTGCCTGGTGTTAAAACTCAGTGGAAAAAAATGTTTATTTTGCCCAAGAAAACTCCTCAAGGACTGTTTTTTCTCCTCCTGGTAACGCGTGTTTCATATGGGCAGCAGTTAGATGTGAATGCCTTGACTTTGTAGGAAAGCAGTTTTTAAAAAACTCTTCTTTAGACATCTGGAAACCAAGGGGAATGTCCCTCTGTGCAGAGGGCTGCCGTTGGGCTGCCTCCTGCTGGAACAAATAGCGAGGGAAAAGTGATGGAATAAAAATGTCTGGGGTTGGGAATTGGAGTAAATAATACAAACATGCCATTTTGCTCTGGTGAGACCTCACCTGGAGCACTGTAGAGGGCTGGAGCCCTCAAGAGAAGGACGTGGACCCGATGGAGCGGTCCAGAGGAGGCCACAAAAATGCTCAGGGGGTTGGAGCCCCTCTGCTCTGAGGACAGGCTGAGGGAGCTGGGGTTGTTCAGCCTGGAGAAGAGGAGGCTCCGGGGAGACCTTAGAGCCCCTTCCAGTACCTGAGGGGGCTACAGGAAGGCTGGGGAGGGTCTGTTTCCAAAGGCCTGCAGGGACAGGACCAGGGGCAATGGGTTTAAACTGAAGAAAAGCAGATTGAGATTGGATTTTAGGAAGAAGTTCTTTCCAATGAGGGTGGTGGAGCAGTGGAAGAGGTTGCCCAGGGAGGTGGTTGAGGCCCTTCCCTGGAGACGTTCAAGGGGAGGCTCGAGGAGGCCCTGGGCAACCTGGTCTAGTTTGGGGGTGTCCCTGTGACTGCGGGGGGGTTGGACCGGATGGCCTTTGGAGGTCCCTTCCAGCCCAGATGATTCTATGATTCTATAAAACAGAACGAGGTTAAAAGATGGTTAGAATTTCTTGTTTCAGGAGATACTCTGTCCTGCCCATCCTGCCTCCTTTTCCCCAGGTAAGCGCTCAGCCATGAGCAGTTGGGTTTATCTCACGGGCCGTCGGGGTGACACACGGCGATTCACGTTTCTTTCTCACCGTCTTTCCAAGTGTTCGTTAGCTGCAGATGGGTGTTCGCAGAGATGGGTGTAATGAACACGGATTGTGCCCCTTCTGCTGTTGCAGGGGCTCCCGAGCTGCTGGAGCTGCTGAGGAAGGAGGAGGTAGAGCCCTTGGAAAGGGAGGGTAAGAATTGTTCCCAGTTTCCTGTATAAACAGCCGTAAATATCAGTAAGAAAAGCTTTGTCGTTAGTGCAGCAGTGGCATCGCCCTGTTCCCGAGCCCCTGAGCCGCAGCGTTTCTGGTGCCAGGCGGGGGTACCAGCAACAGTTGTCTGCTTTATGGCAACAGGTGATGGAACTGAATTCATTTTACTGACCTTGTTTTTTATTGAGCAGGAACTAAAATACGTGTTTTCTCCAAACACTTAATCAAAGAACTACACCGATGCTGCAAAATGTTGGCAGAGCAGAACATTTGTCTATTTAAATATTAAGAGAATACTCTGTAGAGAGAGCTCCTCCTGCTTACGAGGTTTTTCTGTTATTCAGAGCCAGAATATTGATAACATCCATTCCTGAAACAAGTCTTAATTTTGAAATTTATGCCATAGTTTCTACTGCTGGATGCTTTATATGCTAACCTTAGCGTAAGGCTAAATGGCTGAAATGAAATACTTGACACATTTACTAGATTTAGAGCATTGCACGTCTTGCCGTTCAGGTGGTGCAGCTGGGATGGGATTAACCTAATCTGCTTTATCCAGCCTCATGGACACCCTGCGGGATCAATCACCTGCGGGTGCTGCTCATTTAATAAAATATACATAGGCAGCAGAGAAATGCCTCGCTTCAGCCTGGACTGCTTGGGAAAACAGATGAATCAGTCAACACAAGCAAACATTGTGGTTTTTTCTATTAATAACAAACCCCATCCCGACATGCCAGGTAACAAAACGGACAGGACAGATGTTCTTCCCCCCCCCCAAGCCTGTATCTGGGAAAACAGATTTCTGCACAGACCCTGCACACAGTGAACTCACCAAACGGGCAGCCGTCCCCTGCCCATGAGTTTTGGGGCTGGGGGCTCCTGGGTGCAGATCCCATCGCTCTGGTGCTCGGAGGGAAGGGGATTCTCTTTTCCCGGGGGAGCCCGGGGGCTGCTCCTCGGGCTGGGGTGAACCTCCCAGGCTTCTCACCCGCTTGCTGCTCTCTGTGTGTAGTGTTTTGCAAAATCCTTAAATAATTTAATTACGGCTATCGCTTTAATCGTTAGATTCTCCGAGTGCTTACCGTCTGTGATGGCTGAGGGAGTGGGTGGGCGAGCAGCCCCCCTGTCCCAGCCCTGTCCCTCTGCTTCGGCTCCGCTGCAGCCCTGGAGCTCCTGTAGCGATGGAGACCCCACGCTTGGCTTTCCCCGTGTGTGCTGGAGCTGGGCTCCCCTCTGTTCTTCGCTCGTAGCTGCAGACCTCGGCCCAGAAGATGCTTGGTGATAAAAATATGTTTTTATTTCTCCTTCAGGTTTGGCTTGTCTGCTTTTCAGCTCTTCTAGACATTGGAAATTCCATTTTGTGTTTATTTTCTCTGGATTCCTTCCCACAAGACAGAAGTGAATTCAGCTGGATTATTGGGGAGAGCCTTGGCTGGGAATAAGGATAATTGCAGTCTCTGGCTGTGCCACAGACTCACTGATGATTTCTTTTAAGTTATTCACCTGCACTGTATCTGTTTCCTCAGCTGTAAAATGTGGGTAATTACCTCCATTGTAAAATGTTATGGGGTCTGCTGGTAATTATATGAATGAAGCGCTAATTACAGTGATTATTACTTGGACCTAGTCTAGATGTGGGTGATGTTCCTGTTGTGAAACAAACACCACCACTTGCCTTTCTCCGCTCCTCCCGAGGCACCGGCAGGGAAGGCGCTGGGATGTGGGTTCCCGCTGGGAAGCACCGCTCCTTTCTCCCGGGTCGGTCTCTTGACCCCCCGAAGAGCAGGGCAGGGCTGGCAGAGCCAAGGGATTGCGGATTCGGGGGCTGGATCCACGTATCGTTTGCCAACGGGGGGGGTTGTGCTCTGGCATTCACTTTCCCTCCTGTGGGTGCACGGAAGCGGCAGAGCCCGGAGGTGCCAGTTGGGTTGGGACCAGTCCGTGGGCCACCTTGTGGCCTCCGTTCCTTTGGAAGGTCTGACCTTGGCGTGGGAAAAGGTGTCCTTCCAGCTGGGGAGATCGTTTCCCTCCTGTACAAGATTACAGCTTGCCAGACTTTATTATCTAACGTTTTATTTGCCTTTCTTCTCTCCATTTATTTAGGACTCATTTTCTTTGTAGCTGGGAACAGCTCTGCCATCCCCTAAGCAAGGCTGGTCAGTGGAGGAAGAATTGGTATTTTTAAGGTAGAAATGGAGAGTTCTCATCCAGCAAGTGCTGCTGCTGCTGCCCGGGTGATCTGTAGTTCCTGATGGTGGTGATAATGGGTAATGTCTCACACCCATTAACAAGGAGAGGCTCCCACCCAACACCAGCCTCCCCTGGATACACATTCCGTGGCACAGCAATAACAGAGGTCATGTTCTTGGTTGTTCTTGCTGCAGGTCCTGCCTGCTCCCTCCCTCGTGCCCCAGCTGGGTCTCAGCCCTCACTTTGGGCACCCCTTGCCACCACCAGAGCAGCCAGAGGGCTCCAGTGGCTCCAGAGGTTGGTGACAGGCTGGAGGTGACAACCTGGAGGTGACAGGCTGGGCAGCACTTTCTCCCTGGGTTCCGTGGTTGCAGTCAATTTTTAACTTTGAAGAGGAGGGTTTAGTTGTTTTCCGGTGGGATAATACGAAAAGGCTTTCCAGCAATGGAAAGGCAATTTCTAATTGAAGTTTTGATCTTGGATTTTCCAAACGAGGTGCTCATCCCTGACAGTTTGTTTCTGATTGACTCTACGTGTTGAAATCAGTCTGAGGTACATCAGGTCCCACAATATTTCAGTGGTTGGCAACACAAAGTCCATCTCGTGCAGCTGAAGGGGTTGTTACTCCGTTTGCGGATGTCTTACGGGAGATGAAGGGTTCTGAGTACGGGTTTTTGTCAAGGCTTCTAGGTTTAAAACTTTTAAAAACATAACTGAAAATCCACCAAACCCACATAGGGGTGCCTGTCCATGGTGAGCCCGACGGCTGCCATTCGTGCCGCTTGTCCCTGTCCCATCCCTGGCGCCGGGCAGCCCCTCGGGGGCGTCTGTCCTTCCCCAGCTGTCCCCGGGCAGCCTCGGACCCCCCCCTCCGGAGCTCCTGTGGTTCTGCTCCTCCCTTCATGGACCACCCCCTCTTTTCCTGGGGAATCCCTGTGCCCTGTGATGGGTGGAAATGCTCGGTCCCAGAGAAGTGAAACCAGTCATTGCCAAGAAATAACTGTAAGGAAAGAACTGCCCTAGTTGGGGGGAGGAAGAAGGAAATGAGGGAATATCATCCCTCCCACCATCCCTCTTCCCTCACTTTAAAGCAGCTAAAATTCCAGATAGCTCTGTGTGTGTGTGTCTGTGAACCAAAAATCCTAGTGATTTGGGAAGCAAAAAACTCAGTTCATTCCTACAGCAGCATCATCTATTGAGCTCCTGCAGCAGCAGCAGCTGTTAAGATTAATTAATTTGGTGTGAGATGCTTCGAGAGTGAATAATGCCATGTAAAGGTTCGGTTGCCCGTTGCACAAGTGCATCGGTGTGTGCTCTGCACCGGGGCACGGCGCGGTGAGCTGCTGCCTCCGCTGAAGGAGGATCAATAACTCGGGTCTGAGATCTATTCAACTCTAATTCTAGAGCGTTCTTGCAAAAAGAGGAAAAGTGTACGGTATCTATGGGGTCTCTGTATGTCCTTATCACTGTGCTGTAAATCAATGCACAAATCAAGTAACATATGACTTTTTTTTAAAACTTAAATGTTTAGTAACAATAATTATAAAGTCTCTAAAGTCTTCCTCCTCCTAGAAATCAGGGAACTGCCTGGTTTTCATCGTGGTGGCAAAGTGTTGCATAAACCCACTGTAGCTTAAAAAAGTGCTTTCAAGTATCTGAATTAAAATGTAGGATCACCACGAAAACAAAAGTTTTAAAGTGTGATTCTGGAATAACTTCTGCTGGAGATTCCTCTGGCTTTGAGAGCAGGTTTCAAACGTTCCCATACCCCATTTGGGTGGCGATTGCACACCCCAGTGACAGAGTCTAGGTGGCACTTCTATTTGCCCGTTGTTACTACAGGAAAATTTGCTTTAATCTTTCTTTTTTTTTTTTCCTTTTCCAAATTACCTGTCACTCCTTGGTTTGTGACTCGGTGACAGACAGGAGAACACGCTGGATGGGTTCAGGCGGTGCCGGCCCAGCAGAGCACGTTCCCCGTGGTCCCCGTCCCCGCGGGCTGGCCTGGCCAGTGGCCACGGTGCCATCGGCGTCGCCTGGTAGCCCCATCCCCTGCGGCAGCCGGGATGCGGCGTGTGCCGGCCGGAGGGGCTGCGGGCCCCGGCCGAGGAGGAGGACGGTTCCCTTCCTTCGCCCCATTTCTAGCTGCCCCCGGCTCTGTACGGACGCGGAATCCCCACAGGAGGGTGCTGCGAAGGCACTGAACGTGCGGATTTTGCCGGGAAGATGAGGGGGTTGAGGAGACGGTGATTCTCGGGAAGGCGAAGCCGGGCGGTTGTGGCGGGGACAGTGCGTGCCCCGTCCCTGGCAGGGATGCGGGTGCCACCGACCCGCCCGTGTCCCCGCTGCCCGGCGGTGGGTCCCAGGGTGGCCCGTGGTGACCTCGGGGACGCTGAGACTCGGGGCAGGTACCGGGCCCCCTCCCCACGAGTCCCGTCCCTGGCCCGTGCCTTGCCTGGCCCCCCCCCCCCGACATCCCTCGGAGCCACTCATTGACTTTCCCGTCAGAATGTGGAGTATTTGATCCACACGAGCTGCTCCATCCTCTGGGCTGCAGGTGGAACCTCTGACTTCTGTCCTAAAATCCTTTGTAAGGCAGGCCGTTTCGTCTGGAAAGGCAAATGAAAAGTAAGGGAGAACGCTCCCCTTAGTTCTTAGCTGTAAAACTTTCTTTTCTTTCAAATATTTTAAATAAAATAGGTTATTCCTTTTGTATAGCATATACTTGTGCCAAAATACTTTTATGTGGCACGGCCCGTTAAATGGCGTTTCCCACACGCTGTTTTCTTTGGCTGGGGACTGCTTCAGACAGAAATTCAGTATGAACATCTAAAGAAGACAGAGAGCCCGTGCCCAGGGTGTGCTGTGGGCACCTCTGCCCCTCGCGCTCCCACCCGCCTCCTCCTCGGGCTCTTCGAGGGGGGGTTAAATAAACTTTGTAAAGCAAGGATTATGACTAAAATAGAGACTCATCTTTGGGACGACCTCTAAAACACAGGGGGGGATTAAGTCTAATTCTGTTATGCAGAATGTGGTTGCTCTGATTCTTTTAATGGCAACGAGATAAGCTGATAGAGCTGTATTATTGAGGGTTTTTTATTAAATAAGAGTACATCGCCCTTCACCCCACGGAGGGTTCGGAGCGAGTCCTGGGGGTTCTGGATCTGGGGCGTTTGGATGGAGACTGTTGGGCAGAGACGGGGCTTTGTCTTATCCTGTGGTTTTGGCCACCTCTTCACTCTCCTCTCCTAAGCCTTTTGCCGGGATCACCACGAAGTTCACCCAATAAACGCGGTGGAAGGACGGTGCCTGGCAGCAGCTTTGATGGCCCCAGCGTGTTAAACTGGCCGCAGGTTATTGGAACAGACCAGATTTAGGCTTTGTAAAGAGGGACTTGCTGCTTCCCGGGGGAGTTGTGGCTCAGCGGGACCAGCCGTGGCGTGGGTGGGATTTCGGGTGGGATTTCGGGTACCACCCAGAGTCTGGACGTTAGAAAACCAGCGTGAGTCCCCCCCGCAGCAGCGCGTCCTGCGCGCCGCCTCCCGCACCTCTGGCTGCTGGTCCTTCAACCCCTGCCCCGGCAGAGCCCAGAGCACCCCCTGTTCTGTAGGGCCCTCTCCTCCTGCCACCTCAAATGAAAAATAAACACAAGAGCTTAAGCATGCAACGTGCCCAATAGACTAATAAGCTGTGAAAATATTTCACGAGGAAATCTGGGGCAAGAGCTGTCTGTGAAGAAGCCTATTAGTCTTGGCAGCAGAAGGGCTTTGGGAGGCGTTCTTTGGGAGAGATAATTGAAAGATTTTTTCAAATGTATGTGTATTTTTTTTTTTTTCCCCTTTCTGAGTAGTTTTAAGAAATCCCTCCCTCCTTAAATTGATTACCTCTCAGCATCAGAACGCTCAGGCTCTAAGTACCCGCTAAGCTGCTCCTGTGCTGATTTGACTTTGCCTTTCTGTTAAATGTAAAACGGGTTTTAATCTTCTCATTTAGATGTTTTCATAGAAAGTAAACGTTTAACTGGCTTGGCTGTGGCGTCCATCCTCGGTCCGTGGGAGCGCTTGTGAGGGAAGGAAATGGTGCTTTGGTTTGAGCCGGGCGATGGGGGGGGCTCCCGGTGGAGGGGGGTCACACACACGTGTGACGTGGGGCAGCCCCACAGGGACCCCCTGGCAGGGTCGGGGGGCAGGATTCGGGAGCAGGGTCTGGGGGAGGAGGCTGGTTTGTCTCTGGGAGACGGGCAGGTGGTGATTCCTGCTCGGGAATGGAATTCCTGGGAAATGCCCAGAGCTGGAGGCGAGGGGTCAGGGACAGCGGAGAACCCCCCGGATGGACAGAGGGTGGGATTTGGGGAACGCGATGTGGGGGGGCGGCCAGAGCCCGAACCGTTCTCTGGTTGTGTGAGTCCCGTCTCAGGACGGCTCCTGGCTCCAGGGATTGGGGAAGGGTCTGGAAACGTGCTGTAAATCAGGTGTCGGTGATTAACTGCCAGCGAGTTCAGTCCCAGCTTTTCCTGGAGCTCTGCGTTTGGAGGTCATTGGGGCATTTTGGTGATGCTCTGGCCGCTGCTCCATGAGCAGGTGCCTGCAGAGGAACCGAGGAGCTGCCTCGTGTCGGACTCATCCCAGTGACAGAACGGGGAATTTCCATCCTCTGTAGCCACTGGGTCACTTAGGTATGCCTAAATTCCATTTTATCCTTTGTAAAGAAAGGCATTCCTGGCTGCGGGACACAAATGCTGCTGGCAAATCAACAGGCCCAATTCAGAATCTCTCCGGGGGGAAGCTGGGAGCGAGCGGGACCCTCTGGGGCGTGGGAGCTTCGTTCCAGCCTCGTGCGGGGTGTGAGGGGCTCGCTGCCCCCCAGCCTCCGCAGGGCCACCTCGTGCTTCCCTGCACCCCCTGCCCGGGGGTCCCGCGGCTGCTGGGGCCCTCGCGGTGGTGACAGAGACCTGGGAAGTTTCATTTCTCAGAATCGGTAGGAAATGGCAGCATTTCGAGGAAATCCCTCCTGCCGGGCGCAGGCGGCCGCCCCGTCCAGCCCCATTCCCCGGCCGTGTCTCGCTCCCACTGGGAATTCTGGCCGTGGGGGGGCTCCCGGGCTGGCGATGGGGGCGGGAGGGTGCTGAGAGTGGGCTGCCTCTCGCGGGGTGTCCCCGCAGCGTCTCCGGTGAAGAGCTGGCTGTTCTCCAGGGGTTTGCATCCATCCGCTGGGAAGCGGAGCCGCTCCGTCGCCGGGTGCTGGGCTCACCAGTTGGGTTCAGAGCACAGGAACCAAAACCTTTTAATTTTCCGAGTTGCAGTCGCTCTAATTAAATTCATTTGCAAATTCTGCCTGTTTGCCTTTTTCTCCCCTTGACTTTGTTCCCTCCTTGACCAAAATCCCGGTATCCCCAGTGGGTTGCGGGGGGTCTGGGAGAGGCCGGGGGGGCAGGAGAGCGGGGCCGTTGGGGGGGTGCGTCCCCCGTGGGAGTGGACGGAGAGGCTGCCTCAGACCCCTGTTGGGTGTCACCCCCAAAGCACAGGAGCTGCGAAAGTCCTGGGGTGCCTGTCCCCCCCCCGGTGTGTTAGGGGCGGCTGCTCCCCCCCGGCGAGGGCCAGGCGATGGAATTCCTGCCCCGGGACCCGGCGCTGGGGGGTGTTTGCTGCCGGCTGACCACGGAGTCGCGCACGGATTTATTTCACCGGCACCTGCGGTAAAAAATGACAGATGATGAAAACGTCCCTAATTGTCATTCAGCGCCACGTCCCTGCTCTGGGCTGGGCGCTGCAGCTGGTGGCACTCGCCGTGCTTCGGAGTCACTGTGCTGCTCGGGAGAGGAGCCCCCTCCCCGGGCGGGTGGGCTGGGGGCAGCGAGCACACGCGGGGCGGCATCGACACGTCTTCATCTTCCTCCCCTGCGGGCTTCCCGGACACTTCCCATCCAGCAGGAAAAGCATCTCCCAGCCCAAACTGGTGATTCCTGCAGGCAGGATGGGATGTGACCCATCCCCAGCACCTGTGGCAGCACACAAGCGAGTTGTAATTAAGAGCCAGGTGGCAGTAATTGGCTGCAGGTGTTGGGGGGATGGGGTTTGCCAAGGTCGGGGGGGATGAAGCACGGGTCACAGAGCGGGGACCAGCCCCCGTCCCCAGCATTGACTTCTGCTGTGACACCGGGCGTGCAGAGGTAGGTACATACACACACACATCCATATGTACACACATCCATACGTACCCACCTATAGCCCTGCCCGCGGGGGGGGGAGGTGGCCCAGGTGCTGCTGCTGGGCTGCTGCTGGCCCCAGCCCTGGTGGCCAGTCCCAGCTGGGGCCAATGGAGCTGACGAGGGGGCAGGGAACAAGCCCCCCGCCTGCCTGGGGCTGAGCTCACTCTGCTGGAGCTGCCCTTTGGTGCAGACCCTGGGGGTCCCTCTGCCCCCCCCCCCCTTATCCCTTCCCCCCAACTCTGATCAGCCCTACAGTTCCCTGGGTGCCGGTGAGTGCTCTCACTGTGGGCTGCCTGCCTTTGTGGCTGGTTTGGGGCAAAAAAAGGCAGTTTGGAGGGTGGGCTGGGGGGCGCTGGCTGGTGTTGGGGCTGCAGGCTCTGCCACAGGATGGTGGTGGGTGTCAGTGGTGCCAGCCCTGGGGTGGGTGCTCTGTGACCCCTGGGTGGTGGCAGCCCCACGTCCGTGGGCACTGCCCTGGCAGAAAACGTTTGGTTTCTGTTACCGGGAGTGTGGGAACCTGCTGTGTACGTGGGTCTGTGCATGATTTCCCGCTGTTCTCCACCGTGCTCTCCACAAAATCCTAAAAAAGCCCTAAACCCCCAGGTTTTAAGTGGGACATGTGTACATAAAAGGGAGCTGGAGGGAAGGGATCCCCCGTCCTCTCCCTCCTGCTCCGTGTGTGTCCCGGGGCCGGGGGCTGCTCCCCAGGTTTGGGCTCGCTGGGGGCTGGTGGCCCCACGCTCTGAAGGAGGAAAAGCTGCTTTTGGGGCTTCGTTATCGGTTGTGTCTTGTCTGTGGTCACCACAGGGCTCGGGGAAAAGGGGGGTTGGGGAGAATTGAAACTCCTGATCCTTGATGGCTTCCAAGTAACAGTTGAGGGTTTTTAGAGGTGAATTCCAGGAGCTTTGCACCACGTGGAGGAAACCATAATTGATGAGTAGAAGTGGTGAAAGGAATGGGCCAGAAACAATGGGAAAAATCTGATTTTTTGCAAAGCTTAAGAGGAAAAACTGACTATTTTGACCTTGCCAAAATACTTTTGCCATTGGAGCATTTTCTTTCTTCTGAAATAATGATTAAAAAAAAAAATTAAGTTGGAAGTAAAAACTAGAAGCAACCTGGAAGGGAGGGGTTTTATTAAATGCCCTGTCACAGAGTATCCTCGTTTCTGCGTGTGGAACAGGGAGACCTTTGCTTTTGGGGGAGACTTTGCCGGGCAGGAGCATCTCACAGACCAGAACTTGTACTTTTTTGGTGGGTGCAGAGGTTTTCCCCCAGGGTTTGGCTGGAGGAGCCGGGCGGGTGCACGGGGCTGTGCTGGATGGGCACTGCTCTCCATTAACCACAACAAAACCCCAAAGTGGAGCGATCGGGTGAAATCTGGGGGCTTTTAAGACATTGTTGAAGCTGGTGGCATTAATGCCCTCCCTCCTTCAGAGTCTGGGGGAAACGGGGGCCGAGGCATCGCTCTCCTGGGGGGGCTGCAGCGCGGGTGGTGAAAGGGAGCGGTTTTTAGTATTCATGAAAAATGCTTGTGACAGCCGAACCCCAAGTAATGAGAAGCCACCTGCAGTTCGGAGCAGTACTTGATAATGCCGTAATTAGATTGGAGATGCAAAAAAGCTCATTAAAATTAAATAACATATTTGTCACTGTTTTAAGAGGCGCAGATTGCCTCGATCCATGCTGGTCTCTTGACCTTGAGTATTTTGGTGTGCTCCTCGCTGTTGAGAGCGTGAGAATGTGGTCGGAGCGTCCTGCTGGCGGGTTCCTGGTGGGGTTTTTGGGCACAAGGTTTCAGGCACTCGCCTTCCCCAGTCACATCGTTTGGCACCACCTTGTTTCCGATGCTCCCGGCACCTGGACATGGGGCTGGGGATGGACCCGGCCCCGGGTTTGCAGACTGGGGGATGTGGGTACAAGGGGTGGCTGCTCTCGGGGTCCCTCTCTGGCTCCACACGAGACACGGGTCCACTCTCCCACCGGATCTTTGTGGCATTTGCCTTGCAGTTGGAATCTATCCCTTGTTGGGCGAGAAGGTGATTTCCCATCTTCTCGGTGCCTTTTGCCATCAAACGTGCAAAGAGCTCCCAGGCTTTTCATGGAGTTTGGGGTGACTTCTCCAACTGCTGATGGGATCAAGCAGGAGACGAATTTCCTTCTCCATTCCCACTCCATGTGGGAACACTGTCTGAGAGATCCTAGGGGAGCAGAGCTGGGGCTGGAGACCCTGCAGTGGGGCTCCAACAATCCAGCAAAGCCCAGAAATCCCAGTGGATGCCGGGAGCGGCATCGGGCTGCGCTGAAACACCGTGAGCCAGAGGGGTGGGAGGCAGCTCGGGAATCACTGGGTGCAATGGCTTTTCCTCCTCGCCAGGGAGAACTGCGAATGCAAATGTGCTCGGGATGCAGATTTGTGCAATGCAGAAATGCAGGATTCCGGAGACGTTTGTCTCTATCTCCTCAGTTTTTGATGAAATACAATAAAATGTGTTTTAAATCCCCTTCCTCCCTTCTGCCTGAAAAGGAACGTGCAAAGCCATAACGGTGTCTATTAACAAGGCTGTAATTTTCCAAAATTAATTTTTAATGACTAATTTGTCTTGTTTTCAGGTGTTTTATACAACACCTATTGTTTAAACCCCATTTGTTTCTCCACAATGTCACCATGAAGGAGACGGGTGCTGGTTCGGGACCTCTGGCCGGAGCATCCATTGCTGGCTTTGCTCTGGCTTGGGGGGGGGGCTGCACCCCCCAAGGGAGGAAGGGGGGGGGGGGCTCTGGAAGAGGCTGAGGCCGCTCTTGACAGAAGGGATTGCACTTTTTTTCACCCAAAAATGGGGCTGCTGCCAAACAGAGTGTTCCCCTGGCTTGGGAGGTGCTGGGGGCTGCCCTTCCCCACGGAGACACTGGGGGCTTCCCCCGCAATGGTTTTCTGCTGAGAGAAGAGAATTAACAACAAAAATTGTTTTTTTTTCCTTCCTCCTCCTCTCCCTCTGTGAGTAATTACCCGTGGGTGTCCTGCCGTGGGAATGTTTGCAGATACTCCGTGTTTTCGGGTGCGGGATTCTCCCGCGTGGCGGTCGCCCGTGCGTGGCACCGAGGGGACGCGTCTCCTCACCCGGGGCCGGATCCGACCCTTCGTGCTGGGGCTTTGCTTGGCTTTGTGTTCCCTGGTTTGGGACCTGGGAAGAGGAGGGAAAGGCGGGTGTCCCCAGCTTCTGGGGAGAGAGCATCCCTGCAGGATCATCGCTCGTCGGTGTCCCTGTGGGGGAGGAGTTTGTAGCGACTTCTGGCATCTTACAGAGAAACTTCATTTTTTTTCAGTTATACTTTTATTCCCCTCTTAGGAATGATCTTCCCAGGGCCATGCTCTGGGTGCAGCTTGTGCTGCTTTGCAGCTGGGTGCACTGCTTGGTTTTGCTTATTGCCTGTCACGTCAATGTTTTCTTTTATATTCCTGGCACCAAACGTGAATTTTTCCAGAGCTTGTTCTGACTAATGTTGATGAAAGAGCAAAAATTCATTATTAGAGAGAAATGGCTGGTGTTCCCCAGGAGGGTGAGTAAATAGTGGGGAACTTCTGTAGTCAAATTCTTCCTGCCAGACAGTGCTGGTGGTGGAGCCTGCTCCTGCTGGGGGTGCTGGCTATTGGATCCCCAAAAAACCCAGGAGACGACATTCCTGGGCAGCATCCTGTGCCCCCCCGAGGGCCCCCCCCCTCCCCAGGCACCCGCCAGCTCCCCTGGGAAGGGTGGTTGCACGGGGTCCCCAAAACCGGCACAAAGGCCCGTGATGGGCAGAGCTGAACCTCGGAAAATCAGATGAAATAAGGTGTTTTCAGAGACACGTGATGAGGACGGAGCCGCCTTCCCCTCCCGGGCTGGGCTCTCCATTATCAGCAGGAAATCCCCGTCCGTCACCCTGGCGAGGGAGGTGGGAGCGGGGGGGTCTCAGCTCCATCCTGACGGGGGGTTCCAGGTGAAACAGGAGTGTGATTCCCATCACACGGTCCCTCTGCTCGGGCTCCCGCTCGCGTCCACTGGGGCCTTTCCATGAACCTCCGGCAGCTTCGGAGGGAAAGAAACCGCCCCAAAGTCCGTTTGGCCGCTGCGGTTGCACCGAGGAATCTGCTGGAAGAGTAAACCCTGGGTAAACATCCTCAATTTGCTGCCTCCTGAAATGGAGCAGCTTTTAGAGTTTCAAGCCACAATTTGTATTCAAATGAAGGTCATTTGAAAGGTGTAACATAGTAAACAGCCATTATTTCATTTTGATAGTGGTACTAAAATTATAGTGTTGGTTGAATTATTTTAGTATAGGACCATTACCATCTCCCTAAAACACTTATAGGGATTTTTATATCAGTGCTGCAGCCCTGAAATTAGAGGAAAATTAAAAATCACACGGCTGTGGTAGGGAAGTAATTTTTTTGTGAGCCTGCCTTGGTTTTATTGTGCATTCTCCTTCCCTCTCCTCCTGCCGAGAGAGATGCACGTCTTCTGTCGGGGCTGATGCTGATGGATTCCTGCCCTTCCTGGTCCTTTCCCATCTCCTGCTGTGAGACACGTCGGCTCCAGCTGGGAATTGCGCTGGGGCAGCATCCTCTCTCCCGGCTCCCCCCGAGGCTCTGCTCTGGGCACCCAGACGGGCTTCGAGGGCTCACCTTTGGTGGGTCACAGCCTGGCTGAGTGGAGGGAATTGGGGCTTTCACCAGCTACCTGCAAAAATTTAGGTGTTTTTCTTTTTTTCCCCAATAATAGAAGGTGCAGGGGTATCGCCTGACTTCGCTGCTCCTTGTCAGCCTGCTATATTTAAAAAATACTCATGCACAGGAGTAGATGCACGCTTAAAATCTCTCTGCATCTATTCTCTTTCAGGAACGTGTGTCATAAAAGTTAGAGTTAATGGGATGACAGTGGTTTCCCCCCTCGGGGCGGCGCTGGGAGGCGATTCCTGCGGGGAGGAATGGCTGGCACAGGACGGGCCGGGACGTGAACGAAATCTTAATCGTGAAATTCCCGTGGATTATCACAGCCGCCTTCGTTAACATTTTCACACTCGGCTGGCTCACAAATGAGGAGAAGGGCTTTCTGTACCCGCTGGATTTATAACGCTCCCAACCTGCTCCGTGCCTCGGTGTGTGCCGGGGTCTGTGCCCTTGCCGGGGGGGGACTCCTATTGGAGTAGAAGAAATTCCATGCTTTTTATGGAAGGGGGGGGGATAGCGAGTGCTTTGTGAGTAATTTTAGTGAAAATCTTTATTGGTGATAAGGTGGTTCTCCATAAAATGAAGGAGTACCTTGGAAATAAAATTGCCCTTAATTTATAATCCCTCCAAGAATTTAAGATGTGAAATTCCTAGACTCTAGCTGCATCTTTGACAAAATTCAGGTTGGGTTTTGATCTGGGTTTTATGGTGTTCTGACCTGATATGGCTTAAAGCCAGGGGTTTTTTAGTTGCAGGAGGAGGATGCTGGTGTATATCCACTGGGAAAGAGCATAAACTCTTAAACCTTGGCAGTTTTGCTGGTGTAAGGGTACTGAAGCTGACACAAACGAGGTGTTGGCCATGGCAGGCCACCACGGTGCGTTGCTGGTCAAGGACATGCCTCGTGTTCCTTCCCCAGCCTCGCCATCCCTGGTTTGCTCCTGCTCAGGGCTTTGCTGCTGGAGCACTCCACGCCCAAAGCGGGAAAATACGTTTTTGTGATGAAATTGTTGGGTTCCCAAGCGCAGAGCGACGTCAGGACGGATGGTCCCCGTCCTTGGGTGAAGGATGCTCTTGTGGAGCAGCTCCTCAAGAGGCTTCAAATTGTGGGGGGACCTGCAGCGGGATTGGGATGCCCTCGGAGATGAGCACAGCAACCTGCTCCATATTTATTATGGGCAACAATTTGACTAAGGGAGAATTTAGATTAATAACATTCAGCCTGGAGAAGTAATTTCCTTTGAGAAAGCGATTTACATGCACTCTGCCAAAAAGAGCCGTCACCGCACGCTCTCCTCGTGTCAGCTCCAATAATGAAGTTGGAAATAACATGGGAGGTTAATAGGTCCTACTTATCTCCTTAGCGCCGGGAAGGGAGATTTACAGTGCGGAGCCTGGTTTGCATATTTCCATTGGAAACGGGGAGGTTTTTCCCAGCGGAGGTTGATGAGGGGTTGTGGTTACAGGGTGTCTGCTCCGCCGCTCCGGACCCCCCTCCCGGGGGATGTGCTGGTGCCGGAGGGAGCCACCTTTCCCGGGTCACTGGCCAGGGACTCTAGATGCCTCTGCCGCTGTCCCGGCAATAATTATTTTTAACGGGCTGCCTCTCCTCCTGGAAGCTCAGCTGGGGGTCAGGAGAGGGGCTGAATCCTGGCGGGTTTTCCCTGGAGCTGCCCGTGGGGTGCGAGGGGGAAGCCATCAGGAGATGGGGTGGGAGGAGGCGCTGGGGACGTGGAGGAGCCTGTGTCACCTCTGGGGCTGCCGCCGGCGCGACGCCGTCCTCCGGGCACGGGTCGGAGAGTGATTTATCCATCCCCAGCCCCGGGGGGGACACGGACCCGGGGGTCCCTGGGGCTGGGAGCTGCCAGCCTGCGCTGCTGCCGTAGCCAAGACCCGCTCCCTTAATTAGAAATAGTAATGACCTTGTCGTCGCTGGCGAGGACGCTGCTGCCTTGGCTCTGGGCGAGACTGGGAAGAGCTGGAGCCGCCCCTGAAATTGCACCTTTTCCCCCCCTCATTCCCCCCCGTTCCCCCCCTGCGCAGGAGGGGCCGTGTGGTGCCGGAGCCGTGTCACTCCAGATTACTCTTATTAAATTCCCGAAGGATTCGTGGCACGTTACGGGCTATTGCGGGAGCTGTTTCGTTCCGAGCAGCAGAGCTGTCTGTGAGTTCCAGGAGCACAAAAAATCTCTCAAATTCTTCCTCGGCTCCCTTCCCCTCCCTCAGCACCTCAGAAAGTAGCTTTCTGACTTCTCCCAGAAGGCTTGGGTTTGGGTCCTTGGCAGGACTCTTCCTCACTGGGAGTGAAAAACTTAAAAAAATTTTTTTAAAAAAATTCCCTCTCAATAATTTAAATCACATAGTGCGCTGCTTAAAGGAATAACTCTAAAAGGGATAGAATTTTTAATAAATTTTCTGTCTAGCATAAACTGTAAAATATTCATTTAAAGTCAGTTACTTTGCATTACCAAGTGCAAGAAGAATTAACTTTCTGAACAGCTTAAGGTACAATTCAGTAATAACCTGAGCCATTTAATGAATGAAATACTTAACTCGGAGCAGGAGAGAAAAACTGTGAGGAACAAGCAGGAATTGTCAGTGTGGAGCCGGTGGGCCACCCTGTGCCACGGGATGGGGACAAGGACGGAGCTGAGCCCTGGGAATGTCGTGTTGGACAGCCCCAGGAGGCGGAGGATGGACCATCTGGGTGGTGGGTCTGGGGCCAGGGCAGCCCCCCCGGCTCCGGCCCCTCCTGGGAGGGTGAGAAGGGGCTCCATGGGGTTGACTTTCCTGGAGGGTGTTTCCTGCTGCTGTGTCCCGTTTATCCACAAATAACGTTCCCTTTCCTCATCTCCTCGTCTCACCGTGCCTGTCTCCAGGGTGGGGACTGAGGAAATGGTGCTTTTTCCTCCCCATCTTTGTCTTTTCCATGTGACCCCAGCGGATGGAGGTGCCGTCTCCAGGAGCAGACACAGCCGGGGTGGTCTCAGCTCGGGGCTGGTGTCACTTCTGCAGCTTCTCCTGCTCTTGAAAACTCCCGGCGCCACAAAACACTATTTATTTACTTATTATTTTTTTATGTCAAATGGTATTTTAAGAGCACACAAGAAGCTGGAAGATCTCCATGTGCTGGAGACTCCTCATGGCAGCATGATGCCCCTGTGATGGCATGAACCACCCTGGGCACTGCCTGGTTCCAGAACATCCTGGGAGCTGTTGGTTCTGAAGGAGACCCTTGGGGGGGGGGCTGGGCTCTCCCCCGGGACACGCCAGCCCCCGGCTGCACCGTCTCTGCCCCTGGTGCATTCGGCATCGCCAGAGCATCCCAGAGCTGTGGCAGGCGTTTGGTGGAGCATTCCTGCCCAAGGGATGCTGGTGTGACATCCAGAGCTGGCACCACTTCAGGATGGTCACAAGGTAAATTGGGGCCAATTAAGGCAGTGAAAACCCCAGGAAAGGAGAAAACGAGGTAAACCTTGATGCTTTCCCCATAAAAGTAGAGAGCTTTAGCAGGCATTAGGTGACCAAGCAATTTGTTCTCAGCAGGTCGCTTCGGGAGGAGGTGGCTGCAAATCTGTGTGTGCCCAGAAATTGTAGTTTGTGATCAAAGCAGGGACAGGGTTGGGTTCTCAATTATGTCCAATTAATTCAGGCCTTTCAGTTAGTTTTCCCTAACTTCAGTGCATTTTAATGAATTAAATTCTTTTTCTTCTTCTCTGTAAGCGCCTACCCTCCTGGAAGCTGTATGGTGGAGTCAAGTGTCCCAGGGAGGGTGTGTGTGTGTGTATAGAGACCCATAGTATAGATCTACCCACCTGTATCTATAGATCTGTCTCAGGGGTGGGGACGGGGGTGGCCACCTGGCAACTGAGCCCTGGGGAGCGCAGGGACATGGTGTGGCACACGGTGATCCGTTAGCACATCCAAAGGCTCTATAATCTGCAATTCCTTCATCCCACTCCTTTGGCAGTCCCCTCTCCCCCCTGCCCCCCCCCCGGACACGGCATGGAGGGGTCTGTCGGGCTGGGTGCCCCCCTGCTCTCGTGATCTGGGGGTGATGCCACGAACGCAGCCCCTCGCGGTCTGGATGGATAATGCAGCTTTCTCTTCCAGTCCCCATTACTTTGTTTTTGGTTTTTTTTAGCTCTTTATTTTTCCAGCCAGGCACCGTGTCTCTATCGTGCTGATCGTTTGCGGTGCGTTCAGGTCTCCCGGCTGGTTCTCCAGCCCGTCTGATCCTCACTCCCAAATGCCTTTTGTCACACTCTCGTGCTGCCTCCTCACTGCTCACCTTCCAGGTCCTTGGTAAACATCAAGCAATAAAGGACGGAGGCTGAAGACTAAATATAAAAGGAGATAGACAGGGAATCCCCATCCAGCTGGGAATGCAGAGCTCCTTGATGTCAAAGCTGACTCTCGGGAGTTTTAAATGCTGGAAGATAGAAAGAACAGAGTAGTTCTGAAACGCATCCCTTTCTTCTTTAAACAAGATTTTAATTTTTTTTTTAAAAGGCATGTATTTTTAAATAAGTTATGAAATGAGCCTGCTCTTGGGGGCATGAAATGCAGTCTTGGGTGAGTATTTGAGGTCCCCTCTCAGCAGGTGGATTTGGACTACCTTAAAAGAGGGAGGGCTGTTTTCATCCCTGCTGTCGATCTGCCTTGACAGCGCGTTAAAGTCAATATTACCCTAAAAACCTTCTGCTTTCATAACAGGCAATTTTGTTTGTGATGAAAATGCTTTGTTTGATTTCTGGAGCCATTCATTACAGGATCAAGGCTTCAAATTGGAGCCAATTAGGTCTAAGAGTTGCTTTTAAAAAGCTTTTTTCCAAAAGCCAAGCGCTTGAAGGTTAAAGCGTGATGAATTGAGCCTCTGGCTGTGCCACAGCACCGGGTACCACGGCGTTGGGTGCCACAGCACCGGGTACCACGGCATCCACGGGACCGCATCCTGCCAGGAGCTGGTGGCTGCCGGTGTGCTGGGCACGGTGGCTCGCCCTTTTTTCTATATTTAGTAAGAAATGCATCAGCATCCCTTTTCCTCCCTGAATTCCCCCTGGGGAGGGAGCTGGTAAATTGCTGTTGCACTAAAAATAACACCTGCAGCAGCCCCTGGCGGGCTCTTCCCCTTCCCTGGCTGAACATGGACACAGAGGGCTCCCACCCCGGGAGCAGATGTTTGGGTTTATGATTATTGTTATTTAAAAAAAAAAGAAAAGCAGCAGAAATCAGCCACTTACAAATGTAAAGACCATGAAACTGCCTGTAAGGCGTAACCTTTGGAAAACATTATTAGTGCCGTGGGTGTCTCCTCTCTGTTTGGCAGCGGCAGAGCCTGCAGTGATTTTCCAGCCCAGAGGTGACCCGGGATCGCATCCTGGAAACATGGGCACAGCCCTGCTCCTACACCAGCCTGCTGGTCTGCTCCTGTCCAAGGAGAAATGCAGGAAATCCTGGGCAATTTGCTGCCCTGGTGCTGCCCAGAATTGTTAACGGCATTTATCACAGTGTCCTTTTTCATTTATTTATTTGCTCCTTTTTTTTTTTTTTTCTTATCCTTTTTTTCTTAAATGCTTTCTGAAAAGTGAGGAATAAGTAACATTTCAAAAATCTGAAAATAACTTGCAAAGAATTAATGGTTCCCTGATGCTGCTCTGGTTTTAGGTTGTTTATTTTCTGTTCAATATACCCAATAATTCTGGGTTGGTGGGTGGTTTCCAGCAGATGAAAAGGAGGTGGTGACAGCAGCTCCTCCTGGGGGTCAGAGCTGCTGCGATGCCCTGGGCTATGGGTCCTGGATTAATAGTCGTTAATTATAGTCAGACACGACCTGTCATTCCCATTCCTGTGAAGAATCTGCCCAGTTACTGGGAGAGATCTGGAAGAAAAACAAAAACCCCACCAAATCAGCCCAACCCACCAGCACCAGTCGGGAATGTGGAATTGCAGCCAGGTTCCTGTACTCATTTTTCATGGTCAGTTGTTTGGTTGGTTTGTTTTGGTGTTTTTTTTTTCTTTCTTAACCTCAGGTAACGGTTAAAAGGAGGAGGAAGAACCTAACAAGCCATGGAAGTTTAAAATGAGGAAAGAGAGCCTGATGCTCAGATTTACAGCACAAATGGCTTGGGTCTTAACTTTGCCTGGGAACAAACCTTGGCTTTCTACCCTTTTTTGGGTTCTCTTCTCTCCCTCCTCTGGTTTTTCCTTTCTCCTGACGGGGGGGACAGAGGGGGTGGGGATGCTGCATCCCTCCTGCATCCCCTCCAGCATCCCTCCTGTCGCTGGAGCTGCTCCGTCCTGCCCAGTGGAGAGGAGATGTATTTCTTAATTGGTTGTGTAATGGGATCGTTTATAATGTTTTAGGTAATAATAACAACACTTCCAAAGGGTATTTTTTATCCTGTTGACACCCTAGGTTTTCTTTGAGGTTTATTTGGATTAATTGGGTGGATGTTTGGGGAAGAAAACAAATACCTGCTGGTGTTTGATGTTGCTTGCACCGCTGTGATGAGGAGAAATGGCAGCAGAAGACCTTAAACTCCAGTGCGTTGCCTCTGAGAAGATCTGTGAGGGATGGTGGGGGCCCAGAAACACCATTTGCAGCCTCATCACCACCGTTAACTGTGGGGTTCTCGGGTCTGAGCATCGGGGTGACCCCAAGAGGTTTTAATGAGCAACCGGGTGCCACGTTTTGCATCTCTGGAGGCTGCACAGAGAGCTCTTGGTCTCAGCTGATGGCCCTGGGGCCTGTCAGTAGCTAATTCGTATTAATATTTGAATGATGGTTTTTCTGGCTGCCTCTACTAGTTTACTTCTGTGTTTGACATCAGTCCTCTTTCCGTTTATTTTTTTTTTTAAGCCATTAGTGTCTTCCTTTGGCGCCTTGAATGCTCGATAGAACTCCTGGGAATGCCATGGGTGCGTGGTACAGCTTAATTTCTAATGCTTTTCCTAAACTTTCCTCAGCCTTGCCGTGCTCAGGGAAGATGCTGAGATGGTTGAGACTTCATCGGTACGATTTTGTCTGTTCACTAGAATGAAACAATAATTGTTATGGGAATGACAATAATGAGTAGCATTAGCCATTTTTTTTTTTTGAGATTAGATGTTGTTTGCGCACTGATACAAGGGCAATATTTACAGAGGACCTTGGAGAGCTGGGAGAGTCTTCAATATAAGCGATACAAAAGGAATAAAACCATTAAATAATGATTTAAGGTAAAGCAGCTCCTTTATTTACCTGGATCTTCAGGAGAAGGGAGCTGCGGGCGGTTGGAGGGCAGGAGGGGGTACCTGAAGCATGAAGCAGCAGCAGCACCCAGGGCTTCGTTCCACGCTAATTAAGAGACGGGGACTGAGTCGATGACAGGACAGCGCCGCTTTTGCCGAGAGAGTAAAATGTACCAGTTACTGCTGTTTCCACATTTCCGTGCTTCGGGGCTCTCAGTCCAACCAGCAGCATCATTTGAACACAGCTTTTATCATGATTTAATATGTATCTTTTCAGAAGGATTTTAATTCCCTGTTTGAAATAGGAAAACGCCATAAATCAGAGGCAGAATCTTTTAACATTTACAGTTTTAAATGAATTCCTGTTGAGAGTCTCTTAAGCCAGATTTATATCTGATTCTGCATTGAACTGTGTCGTTATGTGGGACTGAAAAACTCTTACAAAATTAGGCATAATGCAAAAACATGCTGAAAAGACAGTTCTGCAGGAATGTGGAACATTATTATGTTAGAGAATATTGGAGTGAGGAATATGCAAAAAGGGACAATTACCGTGGATATTTTCCTTTTAATGAACCTTGCACAGTTCTTTGGTGGAAGGGTTTGCTGCTGTCTCCGTGCAGGAAATAGCAAATTGAGAAAGCACTGATATTTTGGCCTCCTTGGGCATTTTGGTGAAGTTGCCATGATGGGCAGAGCAGGGCTTCGTGGGGGACACCCTGGGCTGGATTTCCTCCCCATTTCCACGTCCTGTCCTGTGAAACCTGACAGGAGGAAATCTCTGTGGGCTCCCAGGCAAAACCCATCATAGCAGCAGGTTGCAAATAAACAAAACCCAATGTTTTTCCCCCCAAATATGTTCTGAAGACCAACAGTTCCATTTCTACAGCTTAAGATCCACCAGCATCCTCAGCCCCCTTGTTTACTGGGACTGGAGATGTTGGGGTTGGCCAGTCTTGATTGGAGACACAGAATTGTCTTTTGTGGGGAAGAACCCTGATATACAGCATTACGTGGTGTGGTTTATGTGGGATAGATGGCATTACATGGTGTGGATATACAGGGATCCTTTCTGTTTCTCCCTCGTGTGATGATTTGGCTGGGTTTGGGGGGAGGCTGCCAGAACAAACATGGGAAAATCATTTGCGGCCTTTTCTCTCCCAAATCTGTCTTTTTCCTAAACTTTCTATATAGCCAAGGGGTGCCCTTTGACTTTGCATTTGGAGGGGCTCAGAGCCTCGCGTTGCCCACAGAGGCACGGAGGAGCCGGGACCGGGTCTGTCCCCCGGTGGTGCTCTGAGCACGGTTGGGTCGATGGAGGAAAATGAAACGTTCCTCTTCATTTTGGGGGTCGAGAGCAGGGTGGGAACCTCCTGCCCCTGCAGTGCCAGCTCCGGAGAGTGGGGACATCCCTCAGCACCTGCAAACCGTGGGAGTGTTCGAATTACATACAGCAATTGAGGTTTTTGCTGTTATGCAGTAATTAATGCGTGGTAGATACGTGCAACTTAGTGAATTTTCTGTTTTTATCCCACTGTGTGTTTGACTCTCAGGCCACCGAGAGAAGTCCCAATGGTGGTACGAAAGCTGAGGGTGGCAGCAAGACGACGTTTCGCGTGTTTCTTTAAATCACAGGGTTTAGTCCAAGGTCATTTAAAGGAAAGTATAGTAATAAAATAATCGTGTAATGATCTGTGGGTATTTTCCAGTAAGTAAAGATTGGGCATTATTTAATATCGCTCTGTTTTACTGACTAACCCTCAGTTTGGGACTTAAATGGAAGATAAAATCTATCCTAATCCCATTATGCCCTGGCTGTGCTAATTCTGGTGACTAACAGCACTTCTGAGCTGTGTGGCTCGGGACAGGCCTGGATAAGTGTGTTCCTGCACCATTATGCTCTTGCAAAGACCCACTGCATTAAGTTTACTCTTTTCCGTGTGTATCTGGCAGGGGAGATCGCCGAGCAGATCTCATTTAACTCTGGGGTCTCGTCTTCGCTTGATTGAGTTTTTTCTTCTCCTTCTCACGTGTTTTAGAGAAAATCATTTCTTGTCTTAATTCAGTGTCTTCATACCAGGTTTAGCCTTGAAAATAAAGTGTTTAAGCCATCCACTCAATACTTCATAGAAGTTTGAGTCACAAGGGCAAGCCACTTTGAGCTCTGGTCGTGCTGGCTGGGAAGAAATGCCGTGGTTTGGCTGAGCTGAGCCCAACAAATCTGTACAGCTCCATCCGCATCTTCCTTCTGGTGTAAATGATCTCCAGCAACTTCTCAAAACTTTAATGAAAAGTATAGCAGAGTGGGCCGAAGTCTTATGTGTGCTGGAAAAAGATGTATGAATGCAGTCTAAATGGGATTGTGTAAAATAATAATTAATAATTAATTATCATCAGAGAGCATCTGAATGTGCCGGCATGTGGGAGAGTGTTTGCTGAGCTTTGGGGCAGCTTTGACCGGGAGGGATCAAGCTTTCTGTTTCCATGAAACCTCCCTGGAAATGTTTATGTGTTGGTGTGAAACCTGTGGGTGATGCTGGCTGCCCCCCTGCCCCCTTCCCTTGGGTGGGTTTGGTTTCCCTTGGGTGGGTTTGGTTTCCTTTTGGTGCATTTGGTTTCCTTTGTTTTCTTTGGGCAGGTTTGTTTGTTTTCCTAATTTGCTCTTTGTCCTTGTGCCTGTCTTAAGTTCTCTTTGGGAGTGTGTCCAAGCGTGTTTGAAGCTGTTTTTTCTGTGTTGCTGGGGCTGCTGTTGGTTTTGCTCTTTTACTCCTTTGGTTTGGGAGTTAATCCAGCTCCCTGGTGCAGAGGCTCGGGGGGTGCCCGGGGGGGGGAGGTGTCCTGCCCCGGCCCCGCTGAGACCCCGGCAGCCAGAGGACCCGAGCAGCTCTCGGAGCTCAGGATTCCTAAATGTCACCCTATAATGCCTAATTAAGGTTGCAGTTTGAAGACATCATGTACTTTAATTGAAAACTGTAAGAGTAATCTATTCCTTTTTTTTTTTCTGTTAAATTAATAGTGTGGACCTTTAGCAGATGGTTTGGGAGAGGCCGTTATTAACCCTCTCCGTGCCTGGAACCGCACAACGCGGAGAAACACGATGAGCATCTCCCCGACCAAAGGCACCTCCCGCTGGGTCGCGTTGCCCCCCGGTGACACTGGCTCTCACCCCTGGGGCTGCCCTTGGCCCCCTTTGTGAGATTTCAGCTCTGCAGAGGGGTTTTCTGCTGGGGGAAGGAGCTGGCAGCACCCAGCAGGCTGTGGATCATCTTCTGTGCCCTGGCGAAGCAAGAAACACTTGGGACCCCCCAATTTTTTTTTTTTTTCCATCCATTAGGGTAATAGGCCAAGCAGTCTGGCTTAAGCTATTTACTGATAGTTTCATGGGTATAAATTAGCACCTGTGCTGTGTGTGTGCATTAATAGGGGTGAGCTCGGCCCCTCCATCCCCAGGGTGGGCATCCCTGGGTCGTGTTGGCCAGTCCAAGGTTTTGGTAACGAATCTGTCGTTCCCCCCTTTACAGTTCCTTCCCCCCCCCCCCCTATAGCTCTGCCGCTTCCCAGGGGGGCGAGCAGCAGGAGACTGGGGAAAGCCGGAATATTTATCACTCTCTCCTACGCAGAGGCTCTAAACCAGCTTCTGCAAAATAAATCTCCTTTAAGACCCTTCCAGAGCGGGGTTTGGCTGATTGCTTCAGGAATAAAGAAAAGCCTTTTCTCCCCCAGGCGAGGAGCTGGGACCCCCAGCAGTGGTGGCCCGTGAGGCACCTTGTCCTGGTGACTGGTGGTTTTTCTGTCTGCTGGAAAATGGCCATTTAAAACCCACCCATTTTCTGGGGGAGCAGTGGGGGTGGGGCGCAGGGCGAATCAGAGCATCCTTGCCCGGGTGCCATGGGACAATGCATCGCTGCAGGACAGAGGGTGCCCTGGGGAGCAGTGTTGGGGATGCAGGGACCCACATCTCCCGGCAGCGCCTCATCTTTGCAGAGGAGGAGTGGGCTCTGGAGAGATGAAGTTTGGGTCCCTCTGAGGCAGGGACCCCGTTGCAGAGCGGATCCCCCCCGGGGGTGCCCAGGGGAGGGGGCTGGTGCCGGTTTTCCAGGCGGGGGACGGGCAGGAGGCTCCGAGCACGGCAGCCCCTCAGCGCAGCGGGGACTGTAAATGACTCAATTAGTTAGCTGCAGATATTGATAATAAAACCCGGCTTCCATCTAATTAGATAGAACATTAGTTGGTGTACCCTTACTCAATTAGAAAAATACATTTTAAATGAAGTTTTAATTTATTCTTGTCTTTACCTCTTGCATCGCTGTGGGATTAATGTAGTGACTGGGAGGCGTGTTTTCGGGTTCCTTGCCTCAGACACCGAGCGCCGCCCCGCTTTCCCTGCCGCGCTTTCGGGGACAATTAGAGCGAGTCCCACCAAGGTGCAGCTGCTGCTTGAGGCTGGGTGGGTTTTGGGAAGAGAATTCCCAGCCCGCTTTGGAAAACCAATGGCACACAAGAGCAGCCCGACACCCTGCTGTGGCATCTGGGCAACCAGGGACCCCCCGGCTGCAGCCCGTGTGGATAGTGGGGGGTCAGGACGACCCTGCCTGTGTCGGGGTCTGCTCCCCCTCTCAGCTCCAGAGTGTGCAGAGCAAGACTCCTGCTTTAGGAAGGTGCAGATGGGTAGTGCTACAAGGCAAAAAAGTAAAAAGTACTACCTACAAAAGGGAATAAACCATTTTGTTTAAAAGTTTGGGTTTTTTTTGTTGTTGTTGGGTGTTCGCCAGCCTGAGGGCAGCCCCGACATCCCTGTCTCTGCTGTTACTCAGAAGCTTTGTTTGCTTTTCTCTTCCTTCTCACCTCTCCCCAGCTCACCCAGCAGCGTCCCTTCTGATGCCCTGTTGCTATTTTGAGGCCAAACAGCTGGACAGATGAAATGGTATTGCAGTTTTTTGTTCCAGAGATGCTAAACAAGGTGGTGGGAGCTCGCTCTGTGTGTTTTTCAGATTGGTTTGTAGCTGTATTATTCAGAATATTAATGGTTTTGAGAGCAGGCATGGCTAGAAAATGAAAATGGCTTGATCCCAGCTGAGAAGATGCTACATAATCAACATGAATTTGTATTTTCATTTTGGAGTGGAAGGATAAGGAAAGTGATGGGCTGGAATTTGTCTTTATAGCAGCGAGGACGTGGAGATTTCCTAAGAGAATAAATGTGCTTGCTTAAGAGATCGCAACTTTATTAGCTCTGTGGTATAAATCCAGAGATGTGTACAAACTCTCCGGCTTTCTCTTAAAACATGCATATATTTCAAGCTTATTAGTTTGGATGTGTGTAATTCATAGGAAGTTATAACTTGGAATTCAGAGGTTTTTTTAAAAAAATCCTAATGACTTATTATTTTGAGACAAGATAGGTGGCCTAAGGTACCTGGCACGGGGAATCCTGCTTGGGTTCCAGTTTCTCTTTTGGGAGCTCGGATGGGAATTGCCGATCCCCTCGCAAGGATGCGGGGGGTGACCCGGAGGGGGGTTGAGCCCAGAGAGAGCTGCTGTTCTTGGTACAGGAGAGGATCTCTGGATCCAGATTTCAGCCCGTAGGAGATGGAAGGTGAGGCTGTGGCACGGGACACGGGCGCTCGGGATGCAGCTGTGGCTCCAGCTGCCGGGGATTACAGGAGGGTACCAGCACGCTGTGAGCACTGCCCCTGGGGGAAAGCCCTGTTGGGGGTCGCTGTGCCACCCCCGGGCACGGCCAGAAGCATCAGGGTCTGTGCAGCTTCCAGTGCCCACACCTCCCTCGGGGACGCGGGCTGGGTTTGCTGCCAGCGCTGCCCCGACGCCGGGCTTCGGAGGGACGGGGGGCTGGCGGGACCCCCCCGGCCGGGGGCTGCTGGCCCTCGCCCCAGGGATGCTCTTGGGTGGCCCTGGGGACCCCCGCGCCGCTTTCCCTGGGGGGAGTCCCCGGCAGCGATGAGGGGGCGTTCGTGGCACACGTCCTTCAGCTCCTTCCCCGGCTTCGTAATCAAGCAGCGTCGCGGGGGAGGGAGAGCGGGGCTCTCGGAGCCGGGCTTTGTCTGGCCTGACCTTGCTGGTGCCACGCTGCCTTTTGTTTGTAATCTCGGGCAAGAGGCGGCCCAGAAAGGGTTTGATGGGAGACAAAAGCAAACAATAGCCTCGCTCCGAAGATACGATGAATGGGATGTAATTGAATTTTTTGGTGAAGGCATTGATTTGACCCTGGAAGACACACAGAGCAAATCATTAGGGGAATTAACGCACATTAAAATGCAGGGTTTTTTTTATCAGAGGGCTTTTATTGTGCCTGTAGTTTTGTTTTTAATTATTTAATGACTTTGTGTCTTCTAGTGATAAATTTATTTCTTTTCCCCTTTTCCAAAGGGAAGGGGGTGCTGGTGTGACGGAGGGGCACGTGCCCCGAGCAGCTGATGGGGACCCACCAGCTCTTGGTGGGAGCTCGGCTTGTGCCCCGAAGCCCAGACAGACACACGCCCTCACCAGCATCCTCACAAACCGCTTATAAACATCAGCCTGGGTCCAACCACTTGCTTCTGTGCCTTTCAGGTTTATTTTTTTCCAACCTGCTCATAGCAAAAACTCTGTAGGAATTAATTTATTGTAAGAAGCTGTGTGGGTCATGGTATTTGGGAGGAAAATGTCCAAACTGGGGCTGCTCGGGGTGAGTTTTGACAGTGGGTTTTCCGTGTGCCAACCTCTCCCGCTGCAGCTCCTTCTGTGCTGTGGCGGCTTCCAGACTTCTCAAAAACCTCAGCCTTGGATTTTGCAGCTCACAGGTGGTGCTTGCCTCACTGTGCTGGTGGATTTAAAAAGAATAGCTTTTTTTTTTTTTTTTTTAATGACTTGAGCTGCTGGGGCTCACCCTTAGCTTGGTTTGGGCTTTCCTTGGAGGAGCTGCCCGGCTGTGGATCCATGTGTGCTGCCAGCTTGGCTCTTCCAGGAGAAGCATCTCCTTTGGTTCCAGCCTCGGAGCAAAACTGCAGCATGTGGTGCCCATCTGTGGCTGCCAGCCCTGGGCTCTGCCCGTTGCTGGGACTGTCCTGGGATGGACACGGAGCTGCGTGGGGACAGAAAGCAGGACGTTTAAAGAGGAGGATTTAAAGGCAGAGAAACCTCCCCCAGCGCATCCCCCATCCTGGGAATGGGTGTTCTCCATCCCGGTCCGAGGCCTCTCACTGCCCAGCTCCTCTGCTCCTCGTCCTGGTCCTCCCCATCTCGTTCCCTTTGCAAAGTGAGCATTTTGCTGTGCAGCACTAATTCAGGGTATGCCCTGGTGCCTTTTGCTGGAAACTTGCTTTTTTTGCCTGGTTTTGTGTGTGTGTGAGAGAGAGTGTTTGCTGTGAGCATCACGGAGTCGTCTCCTCCCGGTGGCCGTGCCGGGGTGCGCGGTGGCAGACGGGGACTGATCTCCTGTGCTCGTGTGGTGGCAGGAGTTGGCACCCTGGTGTCCAACCGTAAATAGGGATTTCTGCTCGTTTCTCCCCAGCCTGATGGTGTGGGGCTGGGATGGGGCTCAGCTGCTGCTCTCCGGGCTCTGTGTGCCTGGACTCAGCAGCTTCCCCTGCTCCAGTGGCCATGGGACCTGGATGGAGGAGCCCAGAGCACTGTGGCTTGTGGCCCTCAGCATCAGGGGTGCTAGGACATCCCGGAGAGGGATGCGGTGCCCAGGGCTATGGGCAGGGTGAGCCGACAGTGCGGGAATTCTTTGGTTTGGTGTCTTTTAGGGGGTGGCTGGAGTGGAGGTTTTTTTGGGTTTTTTTCCCCCTTATTTGTGTGCCAGTCCTGGTAATTCTGAGTGCTCGGGGCGCAGGAGGCAGTGGGGAGGACTCGCTGTCTCTCTGCTGTACATGTTAATTTATAGTGCTGCTGTGAGCTAGATTTTCCTTGTTATCCAAGGTATTTCCTCTGGAGGAGGGAAATCAGGCTGTAATATATCATTAAGCAGAAAGCCTGGGGGAGCTCCTATCCTGGTTGATGCGGGTCCTTCTCTTATCCTGTTAGAGGGATTGAATTAGACGTTTCGAGTTGTCTGAAGATCCAGCTTGGAGCCTGGTCAGAGCTCTGGCGTTCCAGTGGCGGGGCTGGAGCTGCCCGTCTGTCCCAGTGGGATGGGTACGTGTTTCAGTGGGTCACCCCTGTTCTGTGGTGTCGGTCAGCACCTTTATTCCCTGGGCTCCCCAGATCCCCTGAGCAGGCCCAGCCCGGCAGCCTGGAAATAAATGTTCTGCCCCAAAACGGGAGCATCTCGTGGCCACAGCTCCTCCAGCAGCAGCCGATTGGGATGAAGATTCCGAGTGCGGGGTCTGGGCCGTCTGGAAGGAGTGAAGTCAGGGAGCTGTGGGTAAGAGTGACATTAATTACTGAAATACTTTGGATTTCTGTGCTGCAGCAATGTGTTTATTCAGACACAAAGGGTAAACGCTGCTTTGTTATCCTTACAGCACATTTGTTTTTAGCAGGGATAGGGAAAGCCCCCTGCTAATCTGAACGCCCCACCCCAAACTTGCCAATTTTAGCAGGATTTTGAGGGTGAATCCGCTGGATCCCCTTCTGCACGGGAGGTGTTTGTTTCTGTAAATACGTACAGACCATCCACCACCAGCATCCCCGGCGCCTCACAGTGCGGGGGGACGGACGTGGGTTTGTGACGCAGCCAGTCGAGGACACGGCGTGGGGTGGGAAGGAAATTCTGCAGAGAACAGCACATTCGGTGGAAATACTGTACTGGCTTTAAAAGAAAAAAAAACAAAGCAGAGATCTTTCTTTGTTTTCTGAAGGATTTTAGTTACAGAGTGTTTTATTTCATTATGCGTATATATGCACATAAAATGGGTGTCTGGCTGCTGGAGCTCGGAGCTCTGCGTTGGGGCCACGTGGGTGTCCTGGGGGGGTGATGGGCGATGCCCTGGGGGGGTCACACCGCTCTGGCCGTGCCGGGGGTGGGTTTCAGCATCTGCATCCCGTTGGGGCGCGGGGTCCAGTGCGCTCCCTGGGAAGGTCGCTCCTGGAGATGCTGTGCCGGGGAGCGGCGTCTCGGCGGAGGCGATGGTGAGACTGGATTGTGCACAGCAATGAGCCAGAAATCCAAAGGGATGTTCTCGGAGCCTCCTGTCCCTGCTCCTCCCGGCTGGCGCAGGAGCCGCTCCGCTCCCTTCCCTGCCGCCGGCATCGCGAGGACCATGGCGTTGGGTCGGGAACCAAGGGGTGCGGCGGTGGGTTCTGGGAGAATTTATTTGCAGTGTAAACATGTTGGTTAGGAGTCATTAATATGACATTCACACAACTCTAATAAAGTACATAACACAGAGATCTGGCACCGCTGCAATACCCAGAGGACATTAAGTATGAGTCTTAAAACCAAGAGTATTGGAAACAAGATATTTTTACGTCTCGTTTGGGAGTAATATAATTGCATTTTGTGGCTCTAGCAGATGCTTGGGCCAGCTGGTTGGAGAGCATTGTGGATTTTTTTAGCTTTGATACTATACAGCTACAGCCCTTATATAGAGCTATCTTTAAAAAAAAAAATAAAAATCACCTCCTGGTGGAAAGGTCCATTTCTCACGTGTTTGGTACCATCGCCACGGCGCTCTGTAGGCACTCGTGTTGCAGCAGCTCTGGAAATGAAACTGCACGTGGGTTTTGGGTCTAATTCGAGGCACTTGAACATTCAAGGCAGCTTCACTGACCTTTCTGCTGAGCCTTTGCTCGGGTCTCTCTGAGAAGGGAGACGCCAGACCTGCTGGGGGGGTGGTTTTTGGAAGAGAACCATCAACCCCCCCCATGTTTCTCAGTGTATCTCTGTGGGTGGGGAATGAAGCCTGTTTCCAGCAGGCTGTGGGGTCCTTGGCCGTCTCCGGGTGTCGGGACGTTGTGCTGCGGTGACGGCAGCCGTTGGGGTTGGGGTGGTCGCTGCTCCTGCATCTCCTCCGGTGCGGGTCGCCTCAGCCTCTCCGGGGCTGCCAAGGATGCTCGGGGGGTCTGTGGTGCCGTGGGAATCGAGGGGTGGCCGTCCCACCTCTGTCAGTGTGAACCGGCACCGGCGTGAATTATCTCCCCGGCACCGATAATTTCCTGTGAACAAATCGGTTCTGATCTGGAAGTAATCGCCCGTATCATTCCTGCAAGTGGGAGCAATGACTTATGTTGATGTCACCCGCTGGCTTTTTATGGCAGCGATTAATAATTCAGTAATTCTCTCTGCAGTGATGCTGTTCTATTTATAAATATTTAATTTAGCTTCCTGTGTCCGTGCTGTCGCTGCCCTCCCCTTTGCCTCCTGACGTGGCACTGGGCTCGCGGCGACGCTGTGGCCACCGAAGCTGCCGGCAAATGGTCTGTGCTGGAGAACGTTAACGCCTGCCCTCATCTGCATCTCTTCCTTGGGTTATTTAACTCTGCCTCTGGGGGCTGATACAAATGTTGACCAAACGCCGTATTTCAGTCCAAACCTGATTTATGGCACAGACCCATCCCGGGGCTGGTGGCTCCTTGTCTCTGTTATAAAACTTCTCTGTTATAAAACTTTCCCGTTTCTAACACAGCCATGCAAATAACTGTTTTTTTCTTTCTGCGTTTCTCTTTCAGGAAATCGCAGCTTATTTAATAACGTTTGAAAAGCATGAAGAATGGCTAACAACTTCCCCTAAAACAAGGTAACGTAGCTCGTGCTTCAGCCCATTGACTCCTCCTGCCGACGGCTTCACTCCCTGATCGATGCCGTGGCCACCGAGCGAAAACTCCCAGTCACGCTTGATGGCTTGTGACACCAAACTCTCGTTAATTGACTTAATGAGCATTTTATTGAATGAAATCAGATTGATTAAAAATGGAACAGCTGCGATCTTGACAGGTTAAAGTTTTAAGCTGATGGTTCGGGATTTAATTGTGCACCTTCAGCTGCGCGGGTCGGGCAGCCTCGGGGGGAGGCTGCAGTTTATCCTGATGGTGCTCCCCGCAGCCTCCGACCTTAAATGTGTAAAGAAGCACGATGCCCCCCCGTGCAACCTGCAGGCACAGGGATTGCTTGCCTTTTGGTGTCTTTCTTGCTGGGGTTAAGTGTTTGATGGTGAGGAGATCCCAAAAAGCCGCGTTAACAGACGTGTTTGCAGTTTATTATTCAGTAAATGTCATGTCTTCTTCACGCTGCCGTAAATGTTTAACTCCTCTGCTCCCCTGGGAAGCACACGGGAAGTTTTGGCTGGGGGTGTTTTCCTGCTCTTTGGGCTGTGTTCAGGCTCACAGGGTTTCCGTACATCTCACTGGCACAAAGGGCTCCTGTTTTCCAGTCCTGTGGGTATTTTTTTCCTTTTTTTTTTTTTTTTCCTCTTCCCCCAATCCACCTCTTTCCTATCAAAAAGGGCAGGTTTATGGGAGGGAGCCTGGTAGGACCAAGGGCTGCACCAAGGTGGGGGGAAAAGCCCTGTTTTAGCATCCTGCATCCCATTGCCATCGGCAGGCAGGGATGCTCTAGGGGCTCACGTTGGTGGGTTTGGCATCTCCTCCCTCTGCAATGAGTAGGGGTGGAAATATGGTGAGACACAAGGAGAGGTTCTGACCCTAATGAATGGTGCTGGTGAACCCTCGGAGGAGGGGAGAGAGGTGGCCGGGCAGCAGGACCTGCTGTCCATGAGACACAGGAGCTGTGTCACTGCAGGGTTTGGTTTTTCCCCTGCTCTGTAGTTTTTGTGGCATCTTTAAGTACCGCATTTGCTTGTTGTATTAAATGTCTGTAAGGCCTGGATGGGGAGAGGTCTGGAGCCCGATTGCTGCCTCAAGGGGCTCCCAAAGAGCCAGAGCTGGAGGGCCCTCGGGGGGACCCTCTGCCGACGAGCCGGGAGTCTGGCTGTGGTGAGTGCCGAATGCTGTGTCTCATTCCCCTTCTTGGCTGCAGGACAGCAGGTAACACTGAAATATTAGGGAAGGCTTTTTTCTGACCTGGTGATCCAAGTTCCAGAATTAATGCAAAATAATTTTGTGCTGAACCTTTGCCTGATAAGCCTATTAAGTGGTCAGAAAACTTATTAACTAGCCGGGGTACACACGGCACCATTAAAGGTAGGAGATTATAAATGTTTTTGTAGCAGTGTCTTCATGATTTTAAGTTTGGTTTGCTAAAGGCAATGTATGAAAATAATTTTCTGATTAATATTACAATACCTCCTCCTGTGTGCTTACACTTGAAAGGAATAGTGTCCCAGGAGAAGGAAAGGTGTGATGGCTGTTCAAGGACCTTCTTAAATTGTTGAGTTAGTTTCCTTCTTTTTTTTTTTTAATAAAAAAATTAATGAGAAGAGTTAAATGCTGAGTTCATACAATCAGGGCTCTCAGTATTACAGAATTAATGACATCGATCCGTCGCTGAACTGAAACACTCCCCATTCTTTGTTTGCTGCTGTGGGTGCTGCTAATTTCATCTCAGAAAATTAATAAAAACGAATTGCACCACTGACACTTACGGAGTTTCTTAATAAGGTGATGTATGGTGTGACTGAGGAGCTGCTGCGGTGGCGATGCCCTTCGGGAGCTGTTGGCCAAAGGTGGAGGTGGGAAGGGGTGTCACTGTGATCCAGTTGAGGTTCCTGCAGAGGAGCTGGCCCAGCCCGGGGTGACCGGCTGGGCTTTGGCCTCGTTGGGCGACTGAGCGGGTGCAGAAGGGGCCAAGGAGAGAGGGCTGGATTTCAGCCATTTCTGATCATCTTCATCCCTTTCTCATGAAGAAGTTTCCGTCTTCAGGATGTGGTAGGGTCAGATACTGCTTTGTTGACAGATGGAGGAGGAACCCTCTTATGATGCCATTGTGGCAGCAGTAGAGGAGTTAGGAGAAAGCTTTCAAGTTCTCTAAAATTGCCTTTCCCCTCCCTCAAAAAACTTCTTGTTGAATGACTCTGGTTGATAAAATATGTTGATATAAATATACTGGAATATTATTACAACAGTCTTTTGAGGGCTGCAGTTTATCACCATAAATTAACAAGTACACCTCGCAAGGCATCGACCTTGATGTTTCCTTGAAATGGTGTTTGGTTACTTGATGATGTGCCAGATAATCCACAGCGGGTTCTCCCGTCGGCGGGCGAACTGGGGGAGCTTTCTGCTAATGCAGCAAGGCTGGAGCCTCTGACATTTCCAAGTTTAAATGCAAATCATGATGACAAAAAAAAAATTACTTGACATTTGTATATCAAGTAGAACTTAATTGTTATTTACATTGGAATTTCAATGACGAAGCCAGCTTTCTTAGTCCAGGAACGTTCTGCTGGATGAAGATACTCTGCTTATCTGTTTCCAAGCGCCTTCTGTAGTTATCGCTTTTAGAGTATTTTAAAAATATGCCTGAGCGATCCACTGTAGCCTCACCTGTGTCTCACAAGTGAGGCTCAGGCAGCCAAAAAGCCTCGGCCGTGCCCAGAAGCTGCAAGGTTAGTTTTCCAGCTGGGAATGCACTTGGGATGTGTTGATGCCCCTTGCTGCATTGCGTTTGCATTTCTGCTGCACGTAGGGCAAAACCGGGGGGTTTGAGCGCGTCTGCAGCCAGCACCGAGTCTCCTTTCTTCCTTGCAAAGCCCCAAAGATAAGTGTTTCTGGGGAAATGTTGCAGGAAGCCGCGCTGTGATAAGCCGTCACTTGTACTAAAACGCAGAGCGGCTGGGGAAATTCCCAGATGCGGGTTTTTCAGCCCGGAACGAGCCGAAATGCCGTTTTTAGGCAGTGAGACTTGGCAGTGATTAATATTTCTGCAACTAAAAAAAGTTGGGCGGCAGCCTGCTCCGGCGAATCAATAGCGATTTACATACGCCGTCAGTATCCATTTGGGGTAATTCAGTTTTACTTCTGCTGCCTCCTGAGTTACTTTTAGCATTTTAATTCCCGTCTCCTGGCTGCAGGGAGACAAGTGTGGCTGTTGGTGTAATCGGCAGGGACAGGAGGCCGGGGCGGCGTTCCCCGTGGATAAATCCCGACCTCATCAATCACCGGGGTGCCGGGACCCGGTCTGTGACAGCGGCAGCAAAGACCCCCCGAGCCCCGTTGGTCCCTCTGGGCAGGGTGGGAAGGGATCGTCCCCCCTTGGAGCCCGGCACCAGGCTCTTCTCAGCCCCACGCCGAGCCCAGACTGTGGGGAAGATGGACACAGCTCAAGTCCTAAGGATGTGCCAAAAAGCAGAAAAAATAAGTAACCTGGCTTTCTCTCGTCGTAGACACCGTGTCTTGGAGGGAGGACTCTTCCACCATCTACTCCCCTCAGCTTCTGCTGATGCTGGATGCTAAAACGTGATGCAGATTGCATTAGGCTGGTTAGAAGTCACTTCTCCAGATTGAAAATGCACTCACAACAATCGTGGTTTTCCTCTGTTACTTTTTTAGCAATTTTTGCTGGCTCTAGAGTTTTGAAATTTCCTGAGAAATTCAATTTGTTATGTTAAATGTGGTCTCGTGACTGGGCTGGAGCAGAGGGTACAGGTCCACAATGAGATTTAGAGGGAGCATGGCAGGAAAACCGAATGCAATTATTATTTCAGCAAAAGTGCCCGAGGGATGTAGAAGTGAGAAGAAACGCGCCGGTCTCCCTGGGGAGTGTGGCCGTGGGTGGCAGCCCCGCTGCCGGGGCAGGGATGGGGGCAGCATTGACCCTCCCCTCCGCCAAAGGGATGCGCTGGGGTCCAAACCCCCTCCGTGGCCGGGGGTGGGATGAGTGTGGTCCCCGCAGCCTCCCCCACCCTGGTCCCCCTGCCCATCGCCCACGGAGCAGACCCCCTCCCTCCCTGTCCATCCGTCCATCTTAAGGAACGTACTTACCTTGGATATCTTTATCGGGGGCTTCTTAAATATAAGTTAGGATCTTGCAGTGTATTAATTTTGTATTGAATAATTAATGGTAAAGTTAATTGAATTATTCAATTTTCAGGTAAAAAAATAGGGTAATAAATATTCATAACTTGTTTTGTTAAGGGAATTTCCATTTCCTATGTCATTAAAGTGAGACTAACTAAGGTTGGGTTTAAATGAAGATTGAAAACATTTGTGATTTGGAACTAATGCTGTGTCGGGCCCTTGCCTTGTGGGGCAGCTCTCGGTGAGCCCGGCCGGGGGTCCGGCTCCGTCGGGGGGTGAGATGCTCTGCCAGGAGGTCCTGGCACTCCAGGAGTGAGCGGGGGCTCTGAGCTGGGGAGAAGCTCCTCTGAGCTGGAGGTCACGAAAAGGCCAGAGCTTGTGGTCGACGGCACAAGTTCTGTCCATCTCCCCTTCGGCTTCTCGCAAATGAAAATACTCCCAAAACCTTGTTTAGACTTTCAAGGCACGTTTTAAAGGTCCTCGCTTTCTCACACAGCTCGAACTCTCCACGGGATCCAGGACCATCACCCTCACCCAGGTGCGGTGCTGAAATTTTGGGTTTTTTGGTGGTGCTGCTGGAAGCTCTGTTTATGTGTTTGGGTCACGTATGACCTATTTTCCCTTCATCAAAGGCAATGTGTGTGCTGTCAGCTCTTTCTGGCTTGGGATGCTGCTTGACATAATCCCTGCTAAATGTGGCACATCTCTCTTTACACTTTAAAGATTTCATGACTCCCAATGCTTTCTTCTCACTGCTCTCAGTATTTCCTACTATTTTTTTTTTTCCCTGAAGAGGATAAACAGTGCAGAGATGGCTTTAAGAAGCATTGATTTGTATAGATTTTTAGCTGCTGTGGTCCAGGGGTGTTGAGATGCCAATAATTAATTCCTTTAACAGCTCACCCCATTTGTTTCAACGTGACCCAACAGCAGAATCTCTGGGAGCCTTCAGGATGCCCTGGCCCAGATCAGTTGACGGTCTTCAAGTATTTCATGCTTCCTTCCCTTCCCATGAGAGATCCAGAAGCTGGTGCTCCTGCAGAGCTGTTTTCCCTTTGCATTTAGCCGGCAGCTCAGGAGAGATGCATCACTGTGGAAGACAGTAGTTGAAAGTATAGGAAGAAGGTTGTCCACCTTGGACAGCCGAGGGGAGATGTCCGTGTATCCGTCACGGATGGATCCACCTGGCACAGGTGCTGAAGGTTGGCTCCTCCATCCTGCTGATCTCTCTGCAGCCCCCCCCTCCTGCCGTGTGCTCTCCAGGCTCCAATGGGCCACACATCAGCTGGGCATGGTGCCGAAGGTGCTGGGCATGGTGCCGAAGGTGCTGGCTCCGTTGCTGGTCCATGCACATGGGCATCTTCTCCTGTCCCCGCTGCCCGCCTTTGTGGGAGACAGCAGTGCTGGGGTGCAAGGCTCCCGCTCCTCTTCACGTGAAATCCTGCACTGTCTCCCCTTGGAGAGGCAGAGAACCCTAGAAAACATGAATTGTCAGAAAAAGCAATTATCTGATAATAAAGCGATTAAATTATTCAGCAAACTGCTCTCAGCGAGGCTTGGTGAGCTTTTCCCGTCGATAGATACGGCCAAGGAAAATACGTGGCTTTTGTTTTTGGACAAAACTGACATTCCAGTTTTGGGCAGGCTCTGACTTTCTCTAGGCCAAGCGCTATGGGGTGGGAGATGCCCGGTGTCTTGAGGCTGCTCGGAAAGAGCGGGTCCCCCCGGTGTGGACCCTGTGACGGGGGGCTGGGACCCAAGGAGAGAGGAGCTGCCTCTGTCCCAGAAGGAGCAGATGGAAGGTGAAAACGTGCCAGGAGAGATTTGGAGTTGGGGCTCCTGGTGGCCGGGAGCAGCCTCTCCAGACCATCCATGTGCTTTACGCTTCCAGCAGCAGGGTCCTGAGGGGGGGGTCAGTTGTTGCTGTGGGACCACCTTGGAGATGCCCTTCTCTGCGCCATGCAGGGGCTGTGGCAGAGCCTGGAGACTGGTATTTGTCCATGCTGCTTTAAACAGCAACAAAATTAAAGTCTTTCTCGTGTTTTAAAGCCTTTTCAACTTAGTTTATATTCCGGTATGGTAATGAAGAGGCATCTTTTGTCCAGGAGGTGAGATATGCAAAAATAACCTTTAAGTTGCTCATAATTAACCTTTAATGATATTCTCTCTTTTTTTTTTTCCAATATATTCTCTGCATCAAAAACAACGTACAGAAAGACTGCTTGTTGCATCTTAATGGCCTGCAAATACCAGATGATTAAAAATAAACTATTTATTTGGATTACTTGTCAAATTTTTTCCCTCTGGGAAACCTGGCCCTGGGGTGGGGGTGTCAGGCTCTCCCCGCTCCTGTCCTTGGCCGGGGTCCTTGGAGGGGGTCCCTTGTGCCCGGGGCTGGGTGCTTCCCCTGTGGGACAGGGGTGGGATGCTGTTATGGCAAACACGGCAGGATTTACACGGCGCAGGGGTGTGTTAGCACGTGAGTGATGGAAATCTGCAGCTGGGAGGAGGATTTTTGTGCCCCGTGTTGTGCCGGGAGCTGGGTCTTGGAGGATGCTCCGAGTGGAAAAGTATGAATTGATTTGTATAACGAACCACGTTTGTCAGGAGATGAGGTGCTGACTACGGAGGCTGATTTTTTTTATTATTATTATTATCATTACTATTTTTTTTTTTTTTTTTGGTGCTGAATAGCAGCATCTGTAGGTGCTGAGCAGGCTTTTATCATGGTGTGGCACGAGGACTGAGTGCCGGGCTGCTGGCGTGCTCGGCTGGCACGC
>JAOQGH010000008.1:340864-352430 GCA_025769975.1 Gallinago jamesoni | reverse complement strand
CCCTGGCAGAGGCTGCCCAGGGAGGTGGTGGAGTCTCCTTCTCTGGAGACATTCAAACCCACCTGGACACATTCCTGGGGAACCTGCTTAGGGTGGACCTGCTCTGGCAGGGAGTGGGAGGAGATGATCTCCAGAGGTCCCTTCCAACCCCGTATCATTCTGTGATTCTCCCACGAGGTGTGAAATCCAGCCTCCCGTTGTGCTTTTCTGTTCCTTCCCCGTCCCTCTGTGCTCCTCCAGCCGCGTCCTCGGCTGTGAGCGGGTGCCATGGGGGGAGGTCTGTCCCTGGGGAGTTTAATGACTCCACTGATGAGGCTGGACCCCGCTCCCCGGTGTGGCAGGAGGGATGCTCCCAGGTGCGAGGGCGCTGCCGGCGGCTCCTCCAGCTCTAACCCTGTGTCTCTCTCTCCTCTTGGTTTTCCCGGCCCCTCACTCTCTGCCCCTCGAGCTGGGATCCGTCCCGAGGCCGATAATTTGGATTTGGTTTATTGCAGTTTGCTGTGCCCTTTCCCGAGGCACCGACTCAGTCCCCGCACCGCCGGGGTCACAGTGTGATGTCCTTCCCGCGCCCCGGTGTGAGGGACGGGCTTTTCCGTGTTGCTGCTTCTCTGGGATTCACCCCCAGTGTCCCCTTCCCACCTGGCTGTACCCACTTTCCTGTAGGTACGTGGTGGGTTTTCCAGGATCTGTACGTCCCATGTTTGTGTTCGGAGGGAGATCCTGAGGGAGACGCCGCGTGTGTCTGCAGGGATGGTGGCTCCGTCCCGAGCCCCGCTCTCTGTGGCCAGAACCGCTGGAGAAAGAGCACGAACCCCCTCGGACCGAGCGCGGGGCTCCAGTGGGTGAGAACACAGAGGCTGAGAGCACAGGAACGGGGGCTAAGACGGTTTTGGGGGTGTTTTTTCAGTCCTGAGAAATACAAATTTACAAAAATCTGGCCAAGATTCTCCTGGAGTTACACTTTGTTGGTGTTCTTTCTACCCGTGCCGTAACAATACTTTAATATAATTAAATTTTAAATTCTGTGTAGAATCTGGTGGGTAGGCAGATGTACCGGTATGTTAAACTTTATGTCACTTAAAAATGGTTTTCAAGTACATCAGAGGGAGACCATCCAGCTGTAAAATTATCTGCTTTATGACACTGCGTTGCAGCTTTGGTCTTTTTGTTTTAATTAAAAATGTACCTTAAATCTCACACCCTCAGATAATTTCCACCACGCCGTTTTGTTTCCTGTCATTTACTGATAATGTAAAACCACGTGGTTCTTCTGCCAGTTTTTGGTACGGTTTTTAGGAGGAAAAAGTTTGCTAATTAGGATAAACACGTTCCCGTTTCCCTTAGCAGATTTGGTGCCGGCTCTAAATTGTTCAGCAAACAATTTTTGCATAAATCGTGCCCTTTTTTAACTGCCACTGAGCAGGGGCTCATTGGATTGTGCTCTGCTTTGAATTTAGGTTATTAAAGATGTGGAGGATTTTATAAGAGTGCTTGCTTGCCCTGCTGCCTCCTCGCCCTCCGGTTTCACTCTGGGCTTTTCTAAATGCTGCTCGTTGCCCCCTCCTCTCCATCCTCCCTCTGGTCTCCTGACACGGAACAGGAGTCCCCCCCGGAGCCTGCGGTGCCGTTGGGCAGATCCCGGCCCTGGAGGGTGGGCTGTGTCTGATGCGACCCCCTGTTTGTGCCCCCCTGCAGACCCCCCCCCCCTCAGAGAGAGCTGGCAGCCAGGGCTGGGGGGCTCAGCCCTGGGGGGCGATGGGGAAACCCAGCGTCAGCCCCGGGGGATGCTGCGGGATGGTGCTGGTGCTGGAGGACTCACTGGTTTAGCTGGTCAGGAGCAGCTGTTTCAAGCACTGGGAGAATTGTTGGAATTGGAAGAAAATCCCAAAGCGCGGATTCCTGCCGTGTGGGGATTGTGTGACCGGAGAGGAACCGCGCTGGGACCTCCCCCGAGAGCGAGGAGTCATCTCGGGCTGCTCTTTGACCTGCCCACCGTTTGCTTCAGCTTTGTGTGGGATCAGGAACACGGGAAAAATGTATTTATTCCCCAAAATGCGGGGCCTGGTTCCTCTCTTCCTCCCAAAAGCGCTTCGGGAGGGGGTGTGAGAGCTCTCGGCTGCTTCCTGGGACTGGGAGAGGCAGCGAGGGACCTGGAGATGGACATGGCAGAGCAGGAATTTGTTGGTCGGACTTTCCTTCCCTCATTGAATTATCTTTTGATTACTTTTTTTGTTTTTGCTGCTCTTGGGCTGAGCTCCCCCAGGGATTTACGGTGCCCTTCCCTCTCTGCTTTCTGGGTTGTGTTTTTTAAATAATTTTTTCTGAAAATCCTCACATTTGCCTCTTGGAAGCAGATTTTCGCAAAGACAAGCACTCTGGAGGAGATCAAGGCTTGACCACTTCTCTTTTGGAGTTCTCAGCCGCTGCTGCTCCCGTGGGAGCTCCCGGGGCAGAGAAGTGGTCGGTGCTTCTGCTCTGCTGCTCCCGTTACCTTCCCGCTGAACGGCCTCGTGACGTTCAAACTAACAAGCAAGCGGTGCACTTTAGGCTTTTTAAATCTATTTTTAATGATTAATCCTGCTTTGTCCTCTTTAGGAGCCACTAATGGCAATGCAATCTTTTGACAACTTCAAAAGTCACATCTGAAGTAAAAAATAAAAAAAATAAAAATAAACCCCCAAACCCCAATTGTTCTCAGGACTTTCTGAACTGTTACCAACTTTACTTGAGGCAGTTCAGTCTCTGCCTGCTCAGACGAAAGCAAAGCTGTGACTTACTGCTTTTTCCACTATTGTTGTTGTTGTTATCTCTCAACTTAGTCCTTTCCTAAACTGAAGGGTTTCTGCCCCTTTAAAGGGCATTGGTGCACTCTCAGGAATATGTGGAAAAGTAGGGATTTTTTTTCCCTTCAGATTATATAGTTTATACGGCAGCTAGCGTTTAATCTTAGTTTCTCACTGATATTAATCATAGTTTGGTCGAGGTTTGGAAAGTGAAAGTCTTGCAGAGCACAAGCACAGTCACAGCGTATGAGGGAGTGACAGTAATTGGATGGAGTCTCCCAGCCTGGCGTGTTAGGAAAGCAGATTTTGGGTGCACTCGGGCTGTGTCAGACACAGCTCGTGGGGGGGCCGGGGGGAGTGGGTTCCTTGCAGGCGGAGGCGCCGTTCCCAGCGGTCCCATGGGAATTGCGAGACGCCCGCAAGAAAGCTCCGTCCCGGGGGGTCCCCTCTGGATCCCTCTTTAGGTCAGGAAAGGTGACAAAGCCCCATAAATGTGTATTTTCCCCCAAGAGCTGCCAACCCAGAGCATTTAGGGCCCAAATATGCCATAGAAGGGTTTAATGTAAACCCCAGGGGATGGGTACCCATCCCGGGAACGCCCCTGGGTGCGTCGGGATTGTCCTTCTCCATCCTCTGGCAGGCGATTACGTGGAGTATGAAAATAATGGGCACGTGGGCACTGCTGCTACGGGAAAATAACTGTAAAATACCTCGGCTGGGAAGACAGCAAAGAAACCCAGTCAGGGACAAAATGTCTGCTTTTCAGGTGAAAGTATTCTAGATTATGTCAGTTCAGTTTAAGAAACTATTCGTGAGAGGGTTGTGTTTTGTTTTTTTTCTGAGTAAGTAGCCAGAATGAAATGATAGTTAAATGTTTTAATTGTTTCCAGAAATGTTGTGTATGTAGACACATACAAGGCTCTGGGGTTTTTATTTATTTTTTTTTTAGTGTTTTTTTAAACAAACAGAAAAGCTTGCACCTGCCTCAGCAGCCTTTCTGGTGCCAGCGTGTGGGTAAGAGTCACTGCCTGGCCCTTCTCTGCTGGCCTGGGCTGGGAAAATAAGAGGAAAGAGCAAAACAGGAGGGTTTTCACCAAAGGAAATTGGGCAAAGGTTTACCCCTGGGGGCAGCGGGAGCAGCTTTGCCGGGGGATGACGGAGGTTGGAAAGAGTGATTGGGGCTGATGTAGATGGTCTCAAATCAGGGCACAATAGAAAAAGGATTTTCTGTTATCAAAAGTTAGTTCAGGCTAAATTAATCTGAAAATGTGTAATTTCATCTCAACTAAAAATACTGTGGTGTAATTAAACTCAAAAGTAGGATGAGCTGAGAGGGTGTAAGAAAAGATAAGCATCGGAATAAGACAATAATTGAGTTTGTATTGTAAACACATTCCTGTAGGAATTTGGGATTTTTTAAGCTGCTTCATTATAAATTTTAAGCGGTGATTGCTTAACAGCTTTGGCTCATTTTGGCAAAGTGTTTCACTATATTTGTTTGTGCTCTTTGTTTGCAGGACTTCCTATATTTGGGGTTAATTCTCTCTTATTGTTTATTAGTTTATTAATAGGTTTAAAGGCAAATAAGGCTTAAAATTGGAAAATGTGTGGTTTTATGTGAAACTGGTTGTTTTGTGGATTTGTGTAAGGCTTTTTTCATCTAGTTTTTCTAATAATTGGATCTTTAATATATAAAGTTGATAGATTAGTATCATTAAAACACTCGATGTATTAATTCTGGAGTGTGTCACACCAAGTGTTGGAGAGAATAAATCGCCCTTTTCCAGCGCAGGAGTCACTGGGTGGGTTCTCTGAGCCCGGGGGTGGGAGAGGGGTCGGGGGGTGGTGGGACCCCCTCCGAGGTGCGGGTCATGAGCCCACATGTGGGGCAGCTGGAGGCGAGGGCTGTGTGTGACCTCAGCATTGGGATAAAACTGTGGAACCCTGTTTTGACGTGTTTCAGCCCAAAAAGTGATTACTGGGGTGTTGGAGGATCCCTACAATTAGCAGTTTGAGGTTCGTTTTCCTGGTGCTGGCGTTGTGCAGCGATGTTGGGCGAGGGATGGAGGGACCCGTCCAGAGGCCGACCAGCGCGGGGCGGGAGGAGCTGAGGAGGCCACCGCGTGTCCCCTCGCAGCGATGGTGGCTGATGGGGGGACTCCTGTGCTGCTGCACGATCTGCTGCTGCCTTTCCTTACGGCATTCATCCCTTTTTTGCAAGGGCTTGCAGGAGAAATGCAAAAGTGTTTCCTTCCCATTTGCTCAAAACGCTTTACCCTTAATTCTGAAAAATTACTTTGCGGATCTTCATATTTCACAGACCATAACTAGATTACTACCTTTTACTGGAATACTTTGTGTTAATGAAGACCGATTGGGATTACATAATAGATTTCCTCTAAAGAAGGCATTATGTGGTTATTTTTTACTGTCTGGCATTCTAGTTAATTGCCTTGTCATCATTAATTGATGGGACTAAATTGATATAAATAAATAGATTATATTCCTGAGGTTAATTTGAAAGAGAGGAGGGGCTTAAGCCAGGTTGCTGCGGGGTGTTTAAGCACATGCCCTGAATGCAGCCCGCGATGAGCAACCCCCCAAGAGAGCTCTCCCCCCGAGGGTCGCCTTCACGCTCCTAAATCCTCCTGGAGTATGGATGCGGCCGAGCTCTGCCCTCCTGGGGGGGAGAGGGACCACCCGCTTTTCCCGGATGGGAAACAAACACGTGCAAAGAAATGGTTCTTTACGTGGTTATTATGCCTTATGTGCTTAATACAGAATCACAGAATGGTTCGGGTGGGAAGGGACCTTAAACATTGTGTTGTTCCACCCCCTGCCCTGGGCAGGGACACCTCCCACCAACCAAGCCCCCTCCAACCTGCCCTTGAACCCCTCCAGGGATGGGGCAGCCTGGGCCAGGCTCTCACCACCCTCCCACCAAAGTTCTCCCTGCACATCCCATTCTCTTGCTGAGTGCTCAGCACCTTTCCTGCAGCCCCTGCCCTCGCTGTGCAGCGTCTGCAGGGTCGGTCCTCGCCGTCTGCTGGAGCGAAGCTTGGGGGCTGATTCCCATCAGAGCATCACTGGCTCTTCCAGCCAGAGCCCCGGTGCTGCTGCTCACCCTGGGTCTCTCCGGGTGCCGGGGTCTGTTCTGCCAGCCGTTTTGCTGGCTGCAGTGTTGGAAGTTCATCAACTGTCGAACTGCAATTCCCTTTTGAAGTGGTTCTCAATTAAAATTTATAATTAATGAGTTGTTACTCAATTTTCAAATATTTACGGATTTTTATAGTGTCTTAAGTTGTGAGCCAAGCTCCACGCTGCAGCTGAGGGAGAACCAGAAACCTTTTTCCTTCCTCAGCGCTTTCTGAGCGTGGCACAGAGCTCCTCTCTGCTCCCGATCCCGGCAAACCCCGCACAGCTCCCTCCTGTCAGAGTCCCAGGAAACGGGCATTGAGGGCACCCTCTGGAATAGAGTATTTTGGACAAAACTGAGGTACGGCCCCGTTTCGTTGGGGAAAACCTTTTTAGCCTTAAGCTGCTGGCTGCAGTGAGCAGGGATGTTGAATTGGGAGTAAATTAACTAAATAAACAGATTTTTTCCCCCATTGTCTCCCTCCCCTGTAGCCAAACAGCAGCCCTTGCGAGTGTCATGGCTGTGCTGGAAGTGACTTTGCTTTAAGGTCCACACGGCCTTCAGAAGGGCCATAGCCAAAATAATCCCTGCAGAATGAGGCCACCAGAGACGTGGTTTAAAAGCGAAGGGGGGCCCCAGGTGAGGAGCCGAGGGGCGCAGTGTGTGGGACCCTTGGGGTGCAGGGGTGTACGTGGAGACACCAACGTGCGCATCCCACGGGCCCTCCCCATGCACAGACACACCGTGATTAATCTGAAAACAGTTTAAAGCATTCGTGAGTTGTAAGAACTAATTCCCAATAAATCAAACAGCATCCCTGTGGGAGTAAGGAAGAGAAATAAATGAGGGCTAAAGAAATTGATAAAGATCCTTGAGCAATAAAGAGACGAACACCAGTTCTTTTAAAATTATATTTAAATGAACAAAGTTGATTTAACTGTCTTTTTTCATGCCTTGTACTAAGATTTAGGTCTATAGCATGTCATTATATCAAGGAATAATTTGCCAAAAGACTTTTTAGCATTTCATGTGCATTCCACTTAATGACAATTTTAATATTCTAGCTTTGGTCCTGTATGGTTATGAGGAGGTTTCAATTGCTCGGCATACTGAGGAGTTCATAAAGATTGTGTCTAATTTCTTTTTCCAATCTGGATTAGAGTTCAGGACCATCAGCACGTGAATTCCCGCGTTATGGGTAGGACTGTTGGCAATCCTGTCCTCAGCTGCTGGGGGGCTCTCTGGGCGCGGGACAGGGCAGGTTCCAGGGGCTGTTCCTGCCCTGGGACATGGTGGCCCCCAGCCCCACGGGGTGTGCACGGGGTGGTTCCGTGGCAGAGCCCGTCTCGGGGGCACAGACCCCCGCTCCCCCAGGGGTAAGGCGTGTGTTTGAGGCTCATCAGGCACCCGGTGCACAAAGGTGGTTTAAGATAATGTGTAACCTACAAGCTCCCTGGAAATCCCTCCCCCTCAGTAATGAAACGGTTCTTTGGCAGATGTTTGTTTCCCTTTTTGAGATCTGTTTGTGGTCTCCAGATGCAGATACCCGAGTGGGGGAGCGGATCTCATCCAGGGAGGCAGAGGAACGAGCCGGGGGGACGGGGGTGGTTCGTGCCTTTGCCAGTGCGAGGGCTGGCCCTGGAGCTGCCGGATTCTCCCGTTTCCCTCCTTCGGGAGGTTTTTAGTAGGCAACATTTTGGGCTGCTCAAAATCACAATGGCACACAGAAATTATTTTGTGCAAGAAGGCACCCGCTATCACTGGGAGTTTGGCTGTTGGTGCTTTCACAAGGCAGGGGTTTCTAAGGGTGACGGACCCTCGGGTGTGAATGGGGGGAAGGAGGGAGACACAGCCCCGAGGGCTCCAGACACCACAGCAGGGATGGGGGAGGATGGTCATCTCTTCTGTCAAAAGCACTGACCGTATGGACTTTTTTTCTACTCTGATTTTTTTGATTGGCTCTAAAAATAAGAGAGTTGTTAATGGTTGAATTAAGTAGGCTGAGTAACCATGATACACAAAGATGCTGGATGAGTCTTTCTTGGAGTTCACTCTTTGGCAACAAACCACGCTATCACTGGGCATAAAAAGCAGCAGAGACAATGTTTACTGGGAAGTCAAATCCTATTATTAGTTGTATAACTATTATTAGTGCTGTTATCACTGTTCCCTGTTTTCCAGTTGTGTCAAGAACAAGTAAGGAGAGCAAAATCCTACAGGCTTTCCCAGCACCAGGTCTTGGCACGGGAGCGGTGGGGCTGTTAGATGGAGATGCCAGCTCCGTCGCTGCCCGTCCCTCTCCGTCCCCGCGGGAGCCGGGCAGGGTTGGATGGTCCATGGAGATGTGGCTGTTGGGAAGGTGGTTTAGGGCAGCCTTTGCTCCTGCCCGAGTGGGCAGAGCCCCAGACACTACATGGTTAAACCTCTGTAGCAACGTACCGAGCGAACCGGAGCGTCTGGAGGATGGATTTTTGTGGCACTGGCATCTTCACCACTCCTCAGACGGCCCCAAGGAACAGCCTTTGGGGTGAGACTGGTCAACGTGTGTCCCAGCACATGCCAAAAAACCACCCAGCACTTTGATAGTGCTTTGTGGCTTGGATCTCAGCCGTCAGAGTCCATCCTGGTCTCCCAAAACGGCTGCTCTGGGTGGCCCTGGGACAGTCCTGAGGCTGGTGCCAAAGCCAACCTCCCCCGGCCCCCGACTGTTCGGTCCCATGGGTTGGGGTCGTAGGTAATTACTCTCATACTTAATGAATAGCTTTGCTTTTATTGATGAACGTGGAGGCGACATGCTGGAAAGAGGAGGTAAGGATTAAGTCTTAGGGCCTGCTGCTGCTATGAAAAGGAGCATCTAGACACCAATTAATGTCCCCTTGATGGGATTAGACATCGCGTTAACTGCAACTCTGGATAAAATTGCTCAGTCTGTTATTTTAGACTTTAAATTCTTAAGTATAGATAGAAAATAAATTAACTTTAGTCTTAAATGCAAATGACATTTAATTTTAGAGACAAAAAAATCCAATGTATTTATGTTTTCTTCTGATTTATACCTCTTCCTACGTGGATAAGAAGACTTCTTCTGAAGTCTTTATTTCATCTCTGCAGAGTCCAAAGATTGGGTAAATTTCAAACCCGTAATCTGAAATTCCTTCAGTTGCCACACTAATAATCGCAGCTTTAAGTGAGGACCCTGGGGACTTTGAAGGCAGTGGCCTGTCCCTGCAGGTGACGCATTGCTGGTCCTCAGCAGACACCATGAAGTCTGAACGTCTCTATTAAGTGCTTGCGAGAGGCTTTTCTCTTGATGGTGGCCCTGCAGGGAAAGGCTGAGTGTCCCTGGGGTCTTCTCTTCCAGGGCGAGTGCGAGCCATTGCCTGAGGGTGAAGAGAAGTGTTTATTGGGGAGGGGAAAAACAGGCTTATAAAGCCAATTAATGTGTGATCTGCCAGTGATGCAGCTGTGATTTACAGGTTCCCCGAAGTCTGAAAACACTTGTCGGTGTAAATATTATTTAAAAACTCCCTGTGCGGCAGGGAGCTGTAGACACCTGTTACAGCATCCTTCCCATCGGTGACTGGGGTGGGGACACGTGCCCTCTCAGGGAGGGGACACTGTCCTTAATGCCAACACCTCGGTCCTGGTCACCTCCTCAGCGGGTGCCCGGGGCTCTGCTGGGCTGGGGGGTGGCTCTGAAATGGGGGTCAGACCTCTGGCGGCTGCGCGGGATTTTGGTTGCTGTTGGGCTTGAATCTTCTGTTGGTGCAGCGGAGGGGAACATCAAGGTAAATGAAGACTCGGAGAGCAGTGTTTCTCAGGGGAGAAATCACTTCTGTCATCAGATATTTTTTTTTTCCTCTTCTGTAGAAACAAGAAATAATCAATGCGTTGTTTATTATTTAGTAATTTGATGTCAGGCAGGAGCGATCCCCACCCGGGGTGCCCATGGTCCCTCCTTGCCCTGCCAGTCAGAGCTGTCACAAAGGGCGTTAAAGCTGCACACAGGGAAAAAGAGGCGGGGGGGAAAGGAGAAATTAAGAGAGAGTCAGTTGAAGCCATGGGCTGGACGTGCGACCGCCCCGGGTGGAGCAGAGCTCAGTGGGACAAACCCCTCCTGCCCCCGATGCTGCATCTGAGCCCTGGGCTGGGTCGGGAGGTGTCGGGAGCTCCGGAGGCTTCTCCCGTTCCCAGAGCCATCCGCTGCCGCGTGGTCCCTCGCCCCCGGCGCTGCATCTCCGTCCCCCTCTGGCTGACAGTGGCCAGGGGGGTGCCCGGGCGATGGAGATCCAGAGGAGATGGATGCTGTTGGGTATGGCCGGGACCGGCCAAACGTTATTTCCAGCAGAGCGAGTCGGTATAGATGATGCTTTTAAGCAAATTGTCCGAGCATCAGATGAGGGAGTTACGGGCCTGCGTCAGTCTTTCTTTTCAGATGATATTATGTACACCTTGTATTATTTTAAAGTGCCCCGTGTTGGCCACACACAATTTTCCTGGTGTGTTCAAAGAGGTACATGATTTCCCATGAGCATCATATTCTCAGTCCTCTCTTTTTAGTTTAATTAACTTCTGAGAAGAATATTTTGAGGCATGATTTTTTTTCCCAATATTTGTAGAATATTTCTTATGGCGATAACCCTTTCCAGAGCCACTTTCTCCTTCCACCTTGCCCTCTGCTTGTCTTCCATCTTCTCGGTGGAGCAGTGACACCGTGCAGTGTGGTCAATGGAGCCCACCGGGGGCTTTGGCCCCTCTCTGCTTCAGGAGCTTCCTGACTTCTCTGCTAAGGCCTGTGATAGGGGAGGGCTGCCCTGTTCTTCTGTAGGATGGGATTCTCCGTTATAATCACACTTTTACATGGCTTTGGTCTCCAGGAGGACCCCTCCTCAGAGCAGAGTGTCCCCGTGTTTGTTCCTGCCGCCTTTTGCACCCGTGGGAGGAGTTGGGGTTCTTGGGATGAAGGCACGTTCAAGGGCTTCATCCTCTTTGTGTTTGTCGGGAAACAAGGGCAGCGATTCAGTGCAGCGATTTATTACAAGGCTCTCTCCCTTCCTGGGGCTTCCTCCAAGGCTCCAGCTTTTCTCAGCCAGTTTCTCCATCAGTAGGTTGCTCCTTTGGGAGAGTGGAAGTTAATGTCTCATTATTATCATTCATAGATTCAGAAGATGGAAGATAGTCCCCTTTTGCTGTCCCATGACTCCCTGATAACTTCATAGCCAGGGAAAATAAAGCTAACAGTTACGCAGGATAAAAAATAGCATAATCGAGCCTGTTACAGGGGGCGTTCCTCAGTGCAGTGTTGGCTGGGGCGATGGAGGGAGGGGGCTCCATCCCCTGCACGCTGGGGGTGGCTGCTGTCTCTGTGTCCACGCAGACCAGGACATGTCCTGGTGTGTGACCCCTTCCTGCTCCATCGCTTCAGCTGCCTCCGGCCGCGGGGGTGGCGTGGGCAGCAGCTCCCCGTCCATCGCGCCGGGACCACCCGGGGGGGACCTCGCTGGCCCTGCCTGGGCAGCCGTTCCCCTCGGTGCTCCCCGCGCTGCTGGGGGGGTCTGGGGGTACTTGCTGGGCTGGTGGGAAGTTCTGAGGCTGCTGGTGCCTCCGGGTTTCAGCAGGGCCCCCACAAGCAGACTCACTCCTAATT
>JAOQGH010000008.1:308299-340764 GCA_025769975.1 Gallinago jamesoni | reverse complement strand
GGGCTGGTGGGAAGTTCTGAGGCTGCTGGTGCCTCCGGGTTTCAGCAGGGCCCCCACAAGCAGACTCACTCCTAATTCAGTGGTTTTGTTGTTAAGAACTGAGCTGCTTTAAACGTCTGCCTTGGCACGGAATTGAAATAAATATAAGATGATAAAATTAAAGTTTAATTTTAGAGCCATGGACCTTCTCGAGGAAGGGTTCTGGCTGATCTTATTCTGTTGTCCTGGAAAAAGAGTTGCTTTTGGATTTGCAATATTTGCAATTCCTTTTCTGCAGCCCGGGCTCCCTGGGCAGTAAAACATAGTTTTCATTAAATGATACATCTGACATTTACCACATCTTGATGTGAAAATTTAGAGGGAACTAGTTGCATTGAACAGCCTTATTAATATCATGGTAACATGATTAGGGGAACATCTTGGTCGTTTAGGCCAAAGGGACTTTAATTTATGAGCACAATGGAGAGGCAGATACAAAGCATTAGTTGATGAAAATATGCTAATCTTAACTTGTTTTGTGTTTGCTCCCTCTTTGTATCTAGTTTGTGTTCTTGATGAGTTTAGATTCTTGCTATCCCCATAAGGGACTTCATATGGAAGAAGCACAACCCCCCGGGATCGGGGCTTGGAGCCAGAGGTAGGGATGTGCAGCTGCATTGGGTACCAAATCCAAAATCCAACATTTCTGGAAAGTCTTCCCTGGGAATTCCCTGTTTCCTGCCAGTACAAGCGCTCCGTTACCGACTCTCCCTGTGTTCCTGAGACACACTCCAGTTTGTCCGGTGGCCCAAACTGGTCCTGGGCTGGAGTCGAGCATCCCCAGAAGCCCCAGGTGGCCCCAAGCAACCCAGCAGGTCCTGAGACCTGTCATCTGCAGGGTATGATTGCTTGCTTTAAAAATAAGCCTGAAAATGGAATTTAGCATCATCTTCCTGCCTGTAGCAGGAACAATTTGGGCAAAAGTAGTTCTTGTGCTGTTGTGGCAATTTATGTGAGAGCTGTGGTGGTAAATAACGGGGGGGAGAGGGAGGGAAGCATCTCAAATCTCATCAATACTTAAGACAAAAGGCTTTCTGCTCTGCAATTACTCTTCCTGTCCTTTCCCCTCCTTCCCCCAGGCCGCAAGAGAGACCGAAATAGAGATCAGGCAGCTTTTAAATGCCACAGGCTCATCAAGAGAGGAAATCCAGAGCCGTACCTTCCCTGGGTCTGGAGCGAGCCGACCCTCCTGCGGGGCCGGGAATAACTGCTCCCTCTGCCAGCCCCCCCCGGGGCTCGCTCCCAGCAGGTTTTGGGGGGGACACACAAGCCATGGGGGGAGCCAGGATTTAGGATCATTCCTTTCGCCTGTTCACAGTCCTTTTCCTTTTGCTTGCCACGTTTTTCTCTGAGAGCAACAAATCCTTTCCAAACAAACTTTCCTCTGTTGAGCTTTCCGCAGGATGCGGGGGGGGAGTGGGGGAGCAGCCCACTGTTGGATGGGGAGGGGGTACAGGTGAGGTGAGGGCTGTGGGGTCGTGTGGCCAGTTCACAGCCACCAGGCTGGGCTCTGTCACAGCCCATGCAAAACTTGCAAGTTTGGGGCTCTGGCCACCCCCACCTGGGAGGGACACAGTACCAGGCCTTTTGGGGTTCCCCTGGCCCCCCCAGCAGCCCCAACACAAACCCCCTTCCCAGGGGGTTCAGTTCGCTCTGGCTTGCTTGCTTTCAGCTGTACCGTAATATTAAAATACTGTTTTATTATTTGTCATTTAGTCCTGTATTAATGAAAAGAGCACTGTGTCGTTGCGAAGGAGCAGCTAATCACATCAGGCAAATTGCCATCAATGTTCCGGTACCTGTCGTTCCTGCAGCAGCCCCCGGTGGGGTTGGACACCGAGGAGGAGGAGGATGGTGCTCGGTGCCTGATGTCCCTGCCCGGGCTGCCTGGGAATTCCCTGCTTCCTGCCAGAACAAGCGCTCTGTTACCGACTCTCCCTGTGTTCCTGAGACACACTCCAGTTTGTCCGATGGCCCAAACTGGTCCTGGGCTGGAGTTGAGCATCCCCAGGAGCCCCAGGTGGCCGTGGGACCCCCTGGACCTGCAGGAATTGTGGTCCCAGGTGGTGTGAGCTTGGGTGGGTGGTTCCATCCCCCCGTTCTGCAAAGGCACAGTGAAATCCCCAATTTCAGGTCGAGCAGCAGAACCTCCAGAGGAGAGATCCGGGCTGGAGTCGTGCCCATCCCGGGAATCCCTTCCAGACCCCATCCCCGAGTCCCCCGTGGCCATCCCTTTGCTGCTGTGTGCCGGGGAGATCTCCCCTCTCCGTCCTCTCCTACAGCAAGAGAAATGCAGCAGCAATGTCCATCTGGCTAAAATTGCCTCTCATTTTATGAAGATATCTGTAAAAACCAGTCGCTTTCTATGAGCCTTAAAGCAATTCAATACACTCTTATCAAAATCGACAACTGCCCCAGAGATCCTTAAGAGATTTTGTTCCATTGTGCTTTATTTTATTTTGTATAAATCTTGTTAACTGTTTTCCAGCGACCTTTTACCATGTTCTTTTTTCATGGCAGAAATGAACCCAACAGGAGCCTGTCTCCAGCCCTGCGGAGTGGCAGCGGGGGTGCAGAGCCTGGCTCTCTGTACCCTCTCCTGACTGGGAGAAAAAGCTGTCTTTTACTCGAATTAGAAAACTTTCAGGTCCTTTGAGTGTATGTTTTCCAGTAAGTGGGGTGTGCGGGGCCAGGCGGGAGTTGAGCCCCCGCCATCTCTCCGTGTGGCTCGTCCCCACGTGCCGGTGGCTCCTCTCCGAGCTGGTGGCACCGGGAAATCCGGGGTGTTTTGGGAAGGGTTTGAGCTGAACACGTGCAGCCCCGGGAGGTTTAGAGAGTGAACACGGAACCAGAGATGTAATATCTCTGCTGCACTGATCCGCTGTCTGTGACGCTGTGACAGGCGCGGGGGTTGTGCTGACCCCAGGTGTCTGTTCTCAGGGGGATGGTGGGAGCAGAGAGGAGCCCCCTCCCCAGCCATGGGCTGCTGGGGCACGGGTGGAGGAGGAGGAGGATGAGCTGTACTTTGGGCAAACAGAGCTCAAGTTTCTGGTCACAGGGAATAAATATTTGCCTGGATGTGGGGAAAAAAATAATGCCGTAATTTCTGGTTTAGTAAAAAAATGTGCTAATAATCACTTAAATCAGAGATCCTTTTGGTCTTGCAAATGTATGTGGAAGTAGAAAGTCTGTTTTCATAACTGAAAGAGACTTTGTGCAGTCTCTGTCCACATCCATTAAATTTGTGATGTGCACGTGTGCTCTGGAGGGCAAGTGCTGGATGAATCAGGCAGAGCATCCTTTTGCCGGTACCCGAAGATGCATCCGTCGTGTGGAGAGGAGGGAGGAGGATGGGTTTGGGAGCAGACCCCGCCGTTGCTGGTGGTGTTGGTCTGAGGGAGGATGGGAGTTCCATGGGCTGATCTGGGTAATTTCAGGCGGCCGATGGTAGGAAACCATCAAGAGCTGTTTTCCTTGGTAGTACAATGCCTTTATGCACTTAATGGAGCATTGGGATGAGTTACTCTATAATTAACAGCTTTTACATCAGCGTTACTGCCCTATTATTATGTGATAAACATGGGTGATGGCGGCTGTCTTCAAATGGAGTATTTTGTTAGAGAAAAATGAGAAGAGGGTCCCTGCCGAAGCTTGTTCTCGTGCTTATTTCATGGCGTGGTGCTGTTGGAAACCCAGAGTGGGAGGGAAGAAGGGAGGGAGAAGGATGCTTTTCCAGCTGGAAAAATCAGCCAGGCGCTGATGTTTGTACCCCTGGCCCTGAAATCACAACCCAACGTTGCATGAACACAAGGCACTTAATTTGGTTATTTATTTCAGGAGCTTTTGTGCGTGGGCTGGCCTCTAAACACTCAGCGGGGTTTTTTTTCCAGGGGCCAGAGGTGGAGGGTGTGGGGGGTGATGGAGGGTCCAGGATGGGGCTGGGGTCACCCTCTCTCTTGAAAGCCCCCCTTTCCGGAGGCTGGGCTGGTTGGTACAAGGTCAGGTGTGTTACTTTATCAGAGGTCTCCAGCCCATGCTCTCCGCTGAAAGTTGTTTATTGCTGCTGCTGCTAATGTCATTGTTTTTCTTTCTGTTCCTGGTGTCCTAAAGCCAAATTACTGTGACTAATGCTCCACTGTAAATGTCTGCGGCATCTGCAGCGCCGCTGCCGAGCGGGACGCGCGCCGGCTCTGCAGGACTCTGGGCGGGGGGGGCTTTTTTTTTATTTTTTGGTATTGCAGCAGAAATGCCCCTTTTGTGCCTCGGCTGAGCAGATGGCAGAGCATTTCTGTGAAATATTGTCGTACACCAAAAGCACGTTGTCTCCTGCCTGTTGGGCAAGTGTCACCGTGCCTTTATTGATATTCTAAAGCATCAACGTGGTTTCTAAGCGGAAAACGTTCTCGTGTGTCTTTGAAGTCAGGGAGGTGCTCAGAAGGGAGGAGGTTGCTCCCTGTCTAGCACTGATCTAAGCAGGAACAGCGAAACCAACGGATAAGCTAATGCTCTCTTCTTCCGTTCTTTTTTGCTTGTTTATTGCCTTTTTAAGCCAACATCCATATTCTGGTGCTGCATTAGAGGTGGTTGTTCTCTAATCCTGCTGATGTGTTAAAAAGAGAGAGGTAGTCTATAATAAAATGAGAACAACCCTTTCTTTTTTCTTAACCTTTCTTTCCTTCTAATTTTCAGTAGCTGAAAGCTACTGTAGCTGAAAGCATGTAGCTGAGTCCTATCATGATGTCCTGTGACAAGGCTGGCTATTTTCTGATAAGATTTCCTCTTTTTTAAACATCTCACTGGCATGCTGACTTCTGAATTTACAAGATTCTCAAGTGAAATTTTTGTCTCAGTTACACTGAATTTACAAGATTCTCAAGTGAAATTTTGCAGATTGCAAAACATGGGTTAATCCAGTTAACAGCAACAAACGGTGCAAATTTATGTTATGCCAAACACAGAATATTGCTTTTCTGTAGAGACTTTTGCTGGTCTGTAGCACACCGCTTTGTAAACTCTCTTAAGGTGTTTTTTTAATTCTTTATGTAATCCAAGACTGTTTCTTGTTTTCAGGCCACAGAATGGTTCTATGATCCTGTACAACAGGAAGAAGGTGAAATACAGGAAAGATGGATATTGCTGGAAAAAAAGGAAAGATGGGAAAACCACCCGGGAGGATCACATGAAGCTGAAAGTCCAAGGAGTGGAGGTGGGGATCGGGGCGGGCGGTTCGGGCGGAGGGAGGGGGCAGCAGCGGCTCCACAGAGTTTGTTCCAACACAGAGTCGCCCCCAAACGCAGAAAATATTTGCGTTTGCTGAATCCCAGCTTTTCCCCCCTCGTCCCCCAGAAATATACGCCTGTGCTTTTGTATGACTTTGAGCAAAAACTGACTGTAGCTTCACCGTCTGGTGCCGTCACCGCTCAGGCCGTCGGGAGGCTGCACGGCCGCGGGGTTACGGGAACACACTGAAGTGTCGTCACCGAACAGTTTTGGGTGGAATATGTGCTTTTTGTATCAGGTACTTCACAGGGGGCATCAGAGATCTCAGGGTGTGTTGCTGAGCATTTTTTTTTTAACTACTAAGCTTTGTATGTCTGTGATTTGATTCTCACAAAATACCAGCTAGTTTCTGGTAGCAATTGCCATAATTTTCCATCTGCTTATTAAGTGTTGCTCTCACCGTACGCACAAGAATTTCTGGTGAATTCAGACCAGAATTGGTCTCTGCTTCAAGGCACATTTTGAAGGAGGCCGTTGCTCTACTGATGGCATTTTGCCGTTCAGATAAATTCGGATGGATGGTCTCAACCATCACAGTATTTCTGGAATAAGCCTTTTTGCTCTAAAACATGTTGTTGTTTGACAGAACTATTCTTTCTTAAACTCTGTGTGAGGAAAGAGCTTTTTGATTGCACCTGGTCACTTCTGATGTTAAAGATCTGCACAGATGTGGATAAGAAGTACATTTATTTAACTTTTTCTTTTATACTTTATTAAATGGGAATTACATTGTCTGATAGTACAGCCAGCTGCAGAGCTTTTCCTCGCTGGGTTCTGTAGGCAGCAGGGCTGCGTTCAGTGCTTTGGATGCTCAACTTGGGGCCAAAACGGTGAAAAGGGTGTTCAAATGTGTAATTGTAGCATTTCGCTGCGTCATCAAGAAATACCCTCATTTTGGCAAGTGAGCCGTGAGGCCGTGAGGGTACGTATCTGTGTGAGGTGTATGGATTCCCGCAGTCGATAGCCCGTGGGTCTCTGCACCCGGTTGCGCCGGCGTTACCCATCCTGAGCTGGGGCCTCTGGAATAACCGGTGTCACTCGGAGACCGGCGGGGCTCGACCCGGGGCTGTGTCCCGTCCCGTCCCGTCCCGGCAGAGCTCCCCGTGGTGTGCTCCATGCCCGGGTGCCGCCGGGCACAGTGCGGGGACGTGGGGACACCGGGCGCCTGGAACGCGGCTCCTGCTCCGCTCCCCGCCGGGTGATTTGTCATTCTTACGTTCTGTCTGCTTTAATGAGGTTTTTGGGTTTAAAATAGTATTAAATGGATTGCATTATATTACACCAGAGAGGCATAACTCTGTTCCGTAATTTTTACATCCAATAACAATGTTTTATTATGACAAGCCAAAAAAAAAAAAAAAAGTCAGCATAATAGAAATTGTGTGTTGTTTTTGTTTCGGGTGTGCAGAGCATGATTTAATTAACTTCTGTGAACCTTAACAATGTGGGACACCAAAGCGAGCCCCGCAGAGCTTGCCGGGAGGAGCGTGGTGGTGACCATGGGCTACCACACATAGGCAGGATTAATTAATACTTTCTGATGTTCTTTCAAAGATGGAGCCACCAACCCCCAGACATGGGTGTCCATGGCAATCACATTTAACTCAAACAGTCTGCACGGAACCAAATCATTTCTGATTTATTGAAGTGTGTGTTCTGGGGAGTAGCAGATCCGAGGTGGGCTGTGAGGAGCTGGAGGACGCAGCGCTCGGGGCTCCTTCCTGGGGCCAGTCACGTTTGCCTCTTCAGAAAATCAGCGTCAGAGCACTTGCTTTGTGATTTGGATGTGCCGGAGTTCGGCCATTCATTCCTGCCTCTTTCTCCGGCTGAAGAGCCCTTCAGTACCTGATATTTTATCTCCAAGAAGGTACTTACACCCTCTCATCAGTCATCCCTCAATCTTCTCCCTGCGAAGCCCAATGAGGCAGCTCTGTGCCTCCTGGCTCTGGCAGATGCGGGATGTGGCCAGTTTCACAGCCAATAGGTCTTGCAGCAGATAAAGCAACGACCGAGCAGAAACCTGGGTCCTGAGCCAACACTGTGAGCAATTAATGGCAATTTTTCCTGGGGCTCAAAGCTGGAGGAACGCAACTTTACATAAATCTCTGTGTTAAGTAGCACTAAGCGTGTATCAAAATCCAGATTGATCATCTAAGTGTTGAAAAGAAATTAATATTTTCTTCCCCTGGGTATTGGAGCGTACAAAGGAACCGATGATTCAAGTTGTATTAATTTATGTAAGAAAAGACAAAAGAAAAGAAACCAACAGGATCAGGCAATTAGAGATTTGGGGCTGAAATTTAACTCCTGCATGAACCTGGGTCTGGAGCAGCCGGGTGTCCTGTAGAGACGTCTCTGGTACTGTGTCCCTGGAGGTGCCTCTGGGGTGCCCAACCTGCCCTGGTGTCCCCTGGCCGTCCCGTCCCGCTGACTAGGCGGCACCAAGAGGCTGCTGCCAGTCTCCGCTCTGAACAAGGCAGAAAAAGTTCACTTTCTTGACCTCTAAGTGTTGCTTGGGCAGAATTATGTATTTTTAATCTTCTTAATTAATTACTTGATGAGTACACCGTGCTGCTTCACGGAGAGCGTTACGGGTTTATGTTTCTGATCCCATCCTAATGGGAAGCAATGTTCTTTACTTGGACACATAGGCAGCAGATTTAAAATAATAAAAAAGGCTTTTTTCAAAGTTGGAGTGATACTGTAGTTAACCACATTAGGGTTTAACAGGGCATGAAATAACTGTCTGCCTTGTGGCACTGCCAGATCATCTCAGCTGCTCTTGCAGCCAGAAGATAAATAGGTGTCACCGTCCCACCGATGGAAAAATACTCGCAGAGCCGATGGCCGGGAGCATCGAGAGCGTCCCAACAGCAACTGTGGCTTGTGTCAGGAGAAACGCCTTGGCCCGTGAAGCTACTGACCAGCCAGCTCTGAAAGGGATTTGTGTTAGTGGATTTAATAATTAATTACTTCCTGGGTGTCATCAGTGTGATGGCTCCTGCCTCTTTCCAAGTTTTCGGTAAGGAAAATACATGCAATTTGAAACAAGAACTGTCTATCCTCATATGGAGGGATTTGGTGAGCATGGACAATGCAGCTAAAGCAAATGCAGTACATAAATAAGGAATAAACTAATCTAAATAGGAGTACCCTAATGTAAATAAATAACAAATATGAGGAATAAACTAATTAACTGACTGGATGTTAAATGATAACTGTGTGAAATCCTCAAGCTGTTGTCCTGGTTAGTGTCACTGTGCTGAGGGCTGTGGATGGTACTTGGTTAATGTGATGCACAATCCTCTTAGAAATCGCTGGATAAAGCAGGAAGGAGAAGTTAATTTGGCCTTTCCCGTAATACACCTCTTTGTGCAGTTCTTTGTGGAATCCATTAAAAATCTCCAGTCAGTGATCCTTTTTAAAATTCTAATTAATTAGGATCCCTGGTGATGTGTTCCTAATCAAGTCACATAATTAAAAATTTTAACTAATAAATAATAGTAAGGGGAGTGTTGCAATAGCTTTAACATCGTTCCAGGTTGGTGCTGCTCCGACTTCTGGCTCCACTGATGAATTTGCTTCTTCTTGTGCGTGAACCTTTCTGGGTGCCTATAAATGGTGTGTTCACGTGAATTCACAGTAAACTGCTGCTAAAATTAAAATGAGGTCATACTTTCATAGCAAATTTCCCCCTTGTCCTCTGCGTTCTGGCAGGCGGGTGCTGGTTCTGTTGCAGTTTATCCTCCACGGGGGTGTTTTGGTCTCCCCGGTGCCTGAGGACCCACGGGCAAAGGGGCTCCCGCTCTCTGGGCAGAGCCCGCGGGTCCTGGAGCCGGGATTTTCCGAGTGTCTGGTGGGACCCCGATCTCTGCAAACCCCAGTTCTCCTCCAGCATCGTTACCATCAGTGCATCCCTGGGGGGGTGGCAGCGGTGCTGGGAGCCAAGTAGGGACCCCACAGCAGCCCCAGCCCCCAGGACCCACCGACCCCAGCCTGGCTCGGTCCGACACTAATCTCTGATGGGAGAGCTCGTATATTTGAAATATCGTGTTCTCTCATATATAGATATATATTATCTCAGTACAATATGGTCATCTTTATGAATCCTTAAAAAAAAAAAAAAAGAAAAAGGTAAAACTTGATTTAAATCTTATTAAGAGAAAAAATCCCTCGTGGAGGTGGAGATGCAGAGTATCAATTTTGTATGCAAAACTTGTATTTAATTATTATCATAACAGTCCCTTAACACTATTACAGATTAGTCCACGAGGACAGGACTGGAAATTTTAGATTATTCAATTACTGCATAAACCCTGGGACATCGCTGTCAAAACTTTACAAAAGGTTTCTTTAGCGTTCGGGTCTGAAAATGCCGTGTTCCTAAACTCAGTGCTGCGCGGGCTGTGGAACCCGGGCGAGAACAGTCATTTACTCCTCGGCGTGGGAGCTGGGAATACGCGCTCGGAACAAGATGGCTTTCCCTTTTAGTAAATGACCAAATGGGCTTTTCTGTATTATGTAAAATAACCCATCATGGAATATTAAACTGTAAAATGTTTTTACATCTCTCAATTCCCTGCTATTGTCGGTGAAATTTACTTGTAAGTTATTACTGGAGGGTGAAGGCAGGTTCTGAGATGGCACGTTCAAGCAGCACTAATCTGGAGAACTATTCCTAGGACGGTCTGATCCAATTCACTTTAATTTACATGGGCTTTGCTCGCCCTCAGAGGTGAGCTGTGTCGTTTGCAAACTAATTAGGGTTGCATTGTTCAGTCGGGCTGCTTAATGCATTCCCGAGGAAGGCTGCGGAATGGCTTTGGAGGAGCAATGAGAGTTTAATGTGAAAGGCTTGCTGAAAATATGACACACACGTGTGCATACATTAACGCAAACCAGCGCGGCCCCGAACGGGCAGGAGAAACGCTGCTCGAGGAGGAGCGACAGTTTTTATACAAACCTGTTCTTTATCACCACCTCTGAAGGCGATTTCCTTACCTCTCTCCTAGTGTTTGACTTCTGCCCTTTCTAACCGGCCTCTTCCCTAATCTCCCGTAACTCGTTAGAGGGCCCAGAGTCCGACAGCATCTCCCGGCCGTGCTGGGGCACAAGTGGGGACAGCACTGACTCGGGTGAGCTGCGGTGGGATTTCTTTCCCTTCCCTGCTCGAGGTGTGTGTTCGGGATCCAGAACGCAGGGTCGGGCGGGATCGTAACGATTCCTGCGTCTGCGGCGGTCCTGGGGAAATCAGAGAGCTGGTTCACCTTTTCTGGAGGGGAATATGGATTATCATTAAATCTGGAATGGGTCTCCTAAGACTCTCTTCTGAAGGGAACATACATATCAATAATTCGTTTTCTATATTGGGATCCTAATGTATTCGCTTGCAGTAACATAAATTCACAGCAAATGGTCGTGGGTTTTGGCATCTTTTCCTAACGCCCTCTACGTGTCGAGGAGATTTTATCCTTCCACAGACCTGTAATGTAACTAATTCTTTAATTGCCGTGGCTTATTTTACAGTGTATAACTTCAGCAGTAAAAGCGTTCTCGATATCTGGGTGTCTCTGCAGAGGGACCAAGCTGAGCCCGGGACCCCTGGACACTGGGGGGATGCTCTGCCGGGGCCGGTGTCGGGACTGCGGCACGTGGAGCCCCCGCCAGGACACGGACCCGCTGATGGGGGCTTCTCAGGCAGGTGCCTGTGGGAATTGTGTGCTCAGAGACTGCTATTAGATATTTGGCTTTATTTCCTGCGTGGACTGACTCACACCGAGCCACCGGTGCGTTGCTGTGTGACTCTCCAGGAAAATGCCTCTTTGGGAGACAACTTTCAGAGTTCAGTGCTCCCGACTGGCCGCAGGTTATGGGCATTGCTGCTTCTGGGCAGCACGGTGTGAGGGGAGAAGAGACCAAGGGTGACCAAAGTCATCCTACATACACTGGAGAAGCACAGCAGAGGCATTTAGGACGGTTATGGGGCTTGTGAAGCTGTGAAATAAGATGCCAAACGGCCGCAGGCAGTTGCAGTGCGTGGTGTGCCTTTTCCCTGGGGAAAGCAGCAGAAAGGCTGAGGAAAGGGGGCTGAGTGATGCGGGTGCGTGTGGTACCGCGTGAGGAGCATCAAAGCCACCCAGAAACAATGAGGGGGGGATTCTTCTGAGCGTACATGGGGGCCGTGGGGACCAGGACCCCTCTTTGGGTGATGGCAGGTGGCCCGTGGGCAAGTTGTGCCCAAGTCAAGAGCAGCCGTCCCTCCAGCACGAGGCAACAGGTTTGCAGCAGCGCTTTGGGTAATTGCTTTGGAATTGACTGCATCCCCTTTTCCCCCCGTTTCATAAATAGCGTGGGTAAAGCTGAGCCACGTGTGGTGGGATCCCAACTCGAACCCCACTCGCTGCAATCCCAACACTCTCCATTTAGCATACAAAGACAGTTTGGGTGTGAGTTATTCCCAAAGGATCTCTGTGGACTAATGGCATCAGCGTTGGGATGGATTAAAATGGTGTGAGTAACTGGTGCTGCAGCCCGTGCGGGGCGAGAGGAGGGACACGGAGCCGTGGGTGCGCTCCTCGCGCGGGGGGATCGGAGGTGGGGGGGTGCGTGGATGGATGGATGGGTGGATGGATGGGTGGGTGGGTGGATGGGTCCAGAGTTGTGGGGTGACAAACACCAGCCCTGGCCTCGGCTCCGTGGCGTGGGAGTCACTCCCCTTTCTCCATCTTTCTCTCCATTTGCACTCAGAGCAGTGACAAACATCATACTTCTTCCGGGACCCCCCAGAAAGCAAACCACGAAAAACAAAAGGCTTAATATACATATATTTTTATATTATTTAGCCATCTTTATGAAATAAAATGTTAGAACAAGTGTGCAGACACAGAACCAGCTAGCAGCCTCCCCCCGTGCCCCCCTCTGAAGCGTGAGGTTTGTGTCACTGCAAAGGCTGTACGGCGCAAATACACGTTGACATTTATATTGACTATTTCAGTTTAGAGAAATTCAAAATTAAATATATTTTCTGCCAGCTCTGTGGGAAAATCCATTTATGAAAACAAAATCCAATAGGAGATCTAAAGATTGGTGCCCAGGAATGAAAATTTTCAGAATAAAATATATGGAGATTGGATTGCAGGATCTGTGCTCTCGGTTTAACGTGCTGGGGACTGGAGATGGGAGCGGAGGTTTATTGCCCTGGACTTTATCCCAGTGTTTGCAATTTAGATGAGAAAGTATACAGCAAAATAAAAAACCCCACCCAACCAACTTTAATACTTTTTGGACCAGAGGCAGCGGTCTGATCCAGGTTTGTGGCCACGCGGGTGTCTCTGGGTGCCCAGGGAGGGCAGGTCTCTGGCCGGGGGTGGCTCATCCCGCGGCGTTTCCCCGGGGACTCGCTCCGTTCCTCCCCGGAGCAGGAGGTTCCCTTTCCCATGGGGATGCTGGTGGCTGCATGGAGGATCCAGCTGCTGGAGCAGCGTGTGCCCTGTCGTTTCGTGGGCTGTGACGGGGACAAGGGCTTCCTCGGGGCACGAGGAGCCTCGCTGTCTCTGCGTTACGCGCCTGGGTTTTAATGTGTTTATATTCATTTATTTATTTCACCGTGCGCTGGAAAGGAAAGCAAAACTCGTTTGCTATATTACTGCTAATTTTGTATGCATCAGAGATGCATTAAACATTTTAATTTCCTGATTTCCCATAGGAAGGGCGGGTATCGCCTGCCGAGGTGTGGGTGGGAGAGAAGCACTGAGAACAGAGTCGTGTCAAGAGGTTTGAAGGCGCTGGAGTTCCTGAGCAAAATCCAGTTTTGTCCCCAAAACGCAGGACAGACACAAAAGCTGGAAAAACAGAATTTCAGTGTGTGGCCTTGTCCTGCACGTGGGCACGTGTCAGTGGCCACCGCTCTGTAGGGTATTACTCGCTCTTTCTATAGGCAAGAGACAAGAATTCGTTAGCCAGTGTTTGTACAACTCTTTGGAAATAGAAAGCATTAATTGCATATTAATTCCCTGTTGTCAGGAGTGGGGTGGGGGTGGCCCTGGCCGGGCAGGGGGGTCAGTGCTTCGCTCCTGCCCGGTGGTGGGTGCTGGGAGCCACGTGGTGGTCTCCGGGAAGCGCGTGTACCTGCCCCTGATGTGCCAACAAGGTCTGAGAACCGAGACCCTGCGGGATGCAGGTGGGATGCTGAGTCCTCTCCTGGACGCCCCGTGTCTCTGAGCAGCCGGCGGTGAGAGTCGCGTTTATCGGCTCAGCTCGGTGCTGCCGGGGTTTTACAGACAGTCTCACCTTAGGGGCCAAGAGTTGGCAAAATAAAAAAGTGCCTCAACCAGCTCCTGGAAAACAACGCTGTTGCAAAAAAAGACCCAAACACCAAAACCAACCAACCAAAACAAAAGAAAAAAACTAAGCCCAAGGCAGGCAAGCATCTTAAACACAAGGGCACTAATGAGATGTTGGCCCCTGCTCAGGTCCTTGGGACGATGCTGGTGATGGGACGGAGCTGAGGGGAACAAGATCGTTGGTGTTTTCCACTCACTGTACGCGCTGGGTTTGAAACTGTGGTGCAGCCACTGAGCAAACCAAATACTCTGCTTCTTAGAATAAATTCACTGGTGTTTCCCTGGGGACTCAGGTGAACTGGGGTTGTTCAGCACTTCCCAGGAGACACGCAGCACCCGGCGGGGTACGCCTGTAGCCAAAGCTGAGGCAAGGTGGTTACCCAAACCTCAAGGAATTAGTTTGAAACAGGAGCTATTTTTACTGTGTCTGCTGTAGGTCAAATTAAAACAAAAAAAATCCTACAGAGAGAGGACTGTACTGTACCCGTGCTACAATAAGAAAGCAAAAGTCACCCTGTTGGCAATTAAAATAATAGAGCAAATGTAAATTATTATATTTCAGCGGGAAAAACTATTTGTCTACTCCCTGCGTGTCTTAAAAATGCCATAGACGTTGGGCTATGTTTAGCAGCTGCCTCATCTTTGCAAAATATCCTTTCCTTATAACTGTGTGATAATGTATGCGTCCGCTCCGGTGTTTCCATATTTCTGCTGCCATCGCGTGGCTGCTGGGGATTCACCGCGCTCACCCGACGGGGAGAGACCCCGCATCTCCCGGGGGGCTGCTGTCCTTGCCGGCATGGCCAGAGACCCCCAGGGCAGCCGGTGTCACCGGCCAGAGCCTCCCTCCCTCCCTTCGTGCTGCTTTTGCTGGTCTGTCCCCACTGCCCAGCTCCAGTTCCCGTGGCTCCCGCTCTCCCTGAGGATGCTCCTGGTTCCCTGCGCCCCCGTGCCAGCAGCTCTGCTCTCCTGCCCTCCGTGCTAGAAGGCAGCAGGATGCAGTGAATTTGTGTCCGTGCCTTCAGTCACACCCCCCCAACCCAGCTTTCAGGTCCCCTCTGTCCTGGTGCCCCTTGGGATCTGCTCAGGATCACCCGGCAGCACATCCCTGGGATTCCAGCCCCCCCGGTGTTTCCCAGAGCATACTGAGAGACAGACGGACAGCTTGGCAACCTGGTGAGGCTCGGTTTTGGTTTTTCCTCCCTCTTTTCTTCCTAGTGAGGGTGATTCTTCCCGGTGAAGGTGGCAGAGCCCTGGCAGAGGCTGCCCAGGGAGGTCATGGAGTCCCCTTCTCTGGAGATTCCCAAGCCCCACCTGGATGCAGCCCTGAGTGACGTGCTCTAACGTGCTCTGGGCAATCCTGCCTCAGCAGGGGGGGTGGAATAGATGACCTCTATGGTCCCTTCCAACTCTAAAAAAAATTCAGTGAAATTCAATTCAGTGAAATTCTACACTGGGATCAAAAAAATAAATAAAATGTTTTCAAGGGCAGAGGCCTGGGCTCGTGCTGCGGTTCTGCTCCGAGCCAAAGCAGAGCTTCAGTTCCCGTCCCCGCTGGGTGCTGTAGCCATCAGGCTCTCACATGCCCCACATGGGGCCTCGCATGAAGCAAATTTAGCTAAACCTGTACCTAAACATCTCAGCTAAGTGTTTGAGGGGGCAGATAGTGGTGATTTGTGAGAGCAGAAGCTAGAATTCCCTTTGTCCCAGCGGGTATTTACGTATTTATCCCCGCACGGCCCCGGGGTTCAGGCTGCGATGGGGACCCTGCTCTCCAGCCAGGACTGGACCCGCTGTACCCCAGCAGCATCCCCCCGCTGCCCTGGCACCTCCGGGGTCCGGCCCCCATCTCCTCCAGATCTCAGGACTCTTGCTGGGGTGCTGATACCCAGACTGCCCACCTCCATGGGGCAACTGCTGTGATCTAGAAGAAAAAAAGCAAAAATTAAAAAAAAAAATAAAATCACATTTCATTTGAGCTTGCACCATTAATTTGGAGCGTGGCTTTTAAAATTATTTTGAAAGAACAAAAACCTGGTAGTGACACAAAAACTCTGTGGATTAGAACCAGGGAAGACTTGACCTTCACCCGTAATTGCAAAGCTTTGTGAAGCTACCCTTGGTTTCATGTGGGTTCTGAAAATAAGGTGAAATAACCCTGAACTTTTATAAGGTAACTGGGTTTCACAAAGTTCAAGACCCAGATCTCCAAATTAATGAGTAATTAGGACTGGGGTCTCCCCGTGCAGAGCCAAGGGCTCGTGCTGGCACCTTGGTGCGTGGTGGCCGCGGTGGTTGGTGGGGCTGTGCCAGGACCCCCATCCCATGTCCCTTTGGCATGGCCCACGGCTGCTGCTTGTCTCCTACCCCAACAAATGTCTTGTAGTTTTCCATGAAAAGGCCCCGTGCTACTGACGACTGCAACGTTTCAGAGCACTATAAATACATTTTTGAAGATTATGCCTTCTGTCTGACCCAAGTATGTTCCATAATACTGCGTGGGCGTTTCTGTTGATGGTTACACTTTGCCTGCAGTTTTTGTACGCCTGTTGCCATAAACAAATTTTGAATAAAACGCGAATGAGGAAATATTTTCGTGCTTAAGCATCGGGAGTTGGTTACACGGGTGCCTGTGGGGCTGATGCCTCGTGTGGGGAACAGCCCCTTCCTCGTCCTCCCGTGGGACAGACTCGCTCTCATCCGTGGGGACAGTTTCCATTCGGTAAGTAATGTCTTACCATGGCCAGAACAATTTATTACAGCTTTTTCCTACTAAAAGGAAGCATGGCTTTGAGCTTAAAAAGGTGAAATACCTTCTCCTTTCCTTCCTCCCACGTTCTTCCCTTCGTGCCTCTAAGAGAGGAGGCTTTGTCCAACACTTGCACTTAATTTTTAATGATAGTTTCCGTCTGTTCAGCTTTTTGTAGGCTATGTGTAGCTCTCTGAAGACAGAGCTGCAGACTCTTCAGAAAACAAATGAGTAATACGAAACGTAACAAGATTTTTACAGACTGGTTGCAGCCCAGAAAATGGCCTTTCCCTCCGGTGTGAGACCAGGTGTGGGATGATGCTCCTGCTGGGCTGCCCTGCGCTCCGCACAAGGCAAACCCATTAGGAAAACAATATGTCTCTCCTAACTAATGATTAAAATGTCCATTTACAGCATACCTGTTAGAGTTTGACATCCACCCATCTTGAGGTGCAGCCTGTTCCTTTGGGTATTGGGCTCAGCTCCTGATTTTCCTGGGTGAGCCCGAGATGCTGGTGTGACCAGCTGTGACTGGTGTCACCTCGTGTGCTCGGGGACTGGCCCCTGGAGCCCAGGAGAATGGATGGGAGTCTGGTCACTAATGGGGATGCTGTTTTGGTTCATTGCCTCATTATCCGTCTGTCACAACAGACCTCTGTGGCGGTGAAGGTGTGTGCGGCGGTGGCTGTGGTGTGAGGGTCCCTGCGCCGGGGTCCCCAGCCCCGTCTCCATCCTTCAGGCCAGCAGAGCTGCAGAGGAAGGTCCCAAACCCCAGAGGCCCCTCGAGGCCCCGTGTATTGTGCTTTTGAATTTGTGCTTCTCGAACTGCAGTAATTGTTTAAAGTATGTGGAAGGGTTTCGATTGCAAATCCAGAATCTGAAAGTTTATTAGTGGCTGGAGGGCGCTGGGATTTAATACTTGTGTGTTGTCTTGTCAATTCACAGCATTTAAAAAACCAGCGGCAGTTGAGATGATTCCGTATATAGCAACTTTATTTGAATAGTCTGCATAGCTTTCAAAGTAAATATTAATTCCATTATGCTATAAAGTGTTATTTATCACGACAGAAAGCCATAAAGTTGTTTTCCTAGAATATAGCCAGTAAATTCCATATCCTAGATGAGATGCAGCACACTCTGAGCTCCGGCAGCAGCTGCCCACCCTGCGTTACCCACGCTGGTGTTGGGCGCAGGCGAAGGTGGGTCGTGGCCGAAGCTCCTGCAGAGACCCCTCTCCAGCCCGTGGCCAGTGACGGGACCCGCGTCCCTGCGAGCCCTGCCCGGGGCCAGGAGCAGTGACTGCCTGGTACTGCTTCCTGCCTGTGACATGTTTGACTTCTTTAATTACCTAAATTACCCATTAAAAGTGCCTCATAATTGCCTGACTCTGAGGTATTGCGAGAAGTCTAGATTTTAATTATGCTTTTTTTTTTTTCCAAAACGTAGTGTGTTTAGACTTGTACAAGGTGATAAAAAGACTGGTTTTCACTAATTGTTGCTCTAAATGAGGGCGGGTGTCCCTGCCAGAGGTGTGGGTGGAAACGGTCAGGACTTTATCCTTCTCCATGGAGTGTGGATGGGGCTAAACTGGCAGCTTCCCCAGGCTTGCTCCATGGATCAGTGATTTCTCCCGATGCAGACTCCTGGGCAGAGCCGCTGTTGTGACAGTCTGGAGGCACAATATTACAGATTTCCGTGGATTTCAGAACGCTGCCGCTGATTGCAGCCCTCAGTGTGGACTGACCTTCAGCGTAGATTAGATCTTCCATTTTATAGCAGAAAACAATAACCAGGGAAACATTAAGGTTCATCAGCAGTTGGATGCGCTTCTGCTCGCGGAACAGCAAAGGCTATCTGCCAAAAATTATTGACTTGTTGTTGACTTTTAGCCACAAAAATAACTTTTTTTATTTATAACCTATGAGAGCTGTGCAGTGACTGGTATTAGAGGAAAAGCCTGATAGAGTATTGGATAAAATAATTAGTTTAAAAAATTTTAGGTGTAATTTCTTTTTCTTTAATGGCTAATAAATATCAGCCACCCATGTCACAAAGTATTGCCCAAAGCAGAAGAAGAGCATATAGTTCATTGTATCATATTTGTAAATATTTTATATATCTGTGTGAAAAATGTGGAGAGAAAAAAACTCATTTCATCAGAAATGTCTGTAAAATTGACCAGATTGCCTTCAATATCAGAAAGTTTAAAACTGCAAGATTTCATTGGAGGACTGTTCAGATATCAAATGATCTTTTCTGTGTGCCGCCACCCAGTATTTGAATTGTAAAAACACCTTTGAAATTGCTCAACTCTTCATTAAACAAGCAAAAAATCTGAAGTGGATTGGGGATAATTCATGATTTTAACGTTAGATTATCAAAATAAAAGAAAAATGTGTGACAATTGTAGAAAGTCCATTTTAACTTCAAACCCCATTAAAACCCCAAGCAGAAGATTTTGAGCTGTAATGTTTCTTGATACCCTATAGCCAGGAGGGTACCTTAATTAAAATATAGATTGCAAGGTCAAGAGGAACGACTGCGATCATCTGACCTGCGTAGCAGACATTGGAAAATTCCACCTGAATTCAGGCTGTGACTTCTCATTGAGCAGTTGTCTTTCAGAAGGATGTTGGTCGTGATGTAAAGATAGGGCAAGTCAGAGAATCCGCTGCACGCTTAGGGACGATGCTCAGGTGGGTAATTGCTTGTTCTGAGGTAATGCACCCCAGGATTTTGTGAGAGCTTCTTACCATGTGCCCAAGTCCTGCCTCTTGTCTCCCACCCGTCCCTCCTCTGTGGGATTCCTGGCTTCCATAAAGAGTTCCTCCTGCTTATTCCCAAGGTCTGTCTCCCTCACTCCCAGGCTGTCTGGGTCTCTGGCTGCGTTCAAGGTGCGTCGTTCAACGGGGCAAGCTTTCTCAAAGAAAAGCGAAGTTCTCTTCTTGTTCAGAAAACCACAGTTTTCTTTCTTACATACTTTTTTTTTAAGTTTGATTTTTAGGTTGCAAGAAATAGCTTTATTTAAAATCTGCTGTTTTTTTCCCCACGGTTCTTTGCCAGTGGTGCTGAGCAGCCAGAGCCCTCGGGGACGCAGTGACCCCCGTGGGGAGAAGGTGTTGTAGACTTGGTCTGTGGAGCAGTAACCCGACTGCTGGCACGAACGCAAAGCTGGAGAGAGACTCTACCAAATAAAGCTTAATTACAGTGGGTTGTAAAAATATTGCTGTGGAAAATTTGCGAGGTGGGACAGCATGTGCTGTGAGGGGAATCGGTGGAGCTGAAGAAGCTGCCCCAAGGTTGGGTCTGCATGTGGAGAAGCAAAATCCTCGACGAACTGAAAGGGAGTCTCAGCTGGTCCCTCGGTGGGGAGGAGAGGGCTGGGGCAGGGTGTACGTGTCCCCCTGACCGCTAACGAGGCAGGAGGAAACATCATCAAATGCTGGAACCAGTTCCCAGCCCGGAGCAGAGGGAGCTGCCCTCGACACCGGCACGGCTGGTACAAACAAGCCCAGATGCCCTGGACGAGGGGACAACCCAAGAGGGACAATTCGGGTGTCAAAGGCCGCTGGCGGATGGCACAGCCAGGGACTTGGTGCCAGCCAGGAGAGGAGTCGAGGCCGTGCCCTCCCCGCAGGACACAACCTGAATTTTAATGCGGGCTTATGAAATGCTTCTGGTGACATGGCATGGCAGGAGGATCGGTTCCCCGCTTTCTGCTGTGCCACATCACGTCTTTTATGCATTGTTTCTGGTCACAGCAGTCCTGCCAGTTGCTTTAAATCACTTTTGTTGCTCTCTCTAGACAAGTACTCGTGTTTCCCCGTTCCCTCCAGCCGCTGCTGCCTGAATCCTTCCCGCATCCTCCGAGAGCCTCCTTGTCCTTCCAGCAGCTCCCCTCCAACCACGGACACCTAGTCAGCCTGGTCCTTGCCCGCCATCCCAACTCTGTCACCTTTTCTTTGGATCCCATTAGTGGCGTCTTGGCTCCTTCTGCACCCGTTTCAAGGCCCTTTTCTTCACCTGTAATGTTTTTAGGGTTTTGCCCCACTGACGAGTTCTTGTCCTGATTTCCCACTTGGTCGTGTAGTTCCCTTCACCCCTTCCGATTGTGCCCCCTTGTCCACCATCTCTCTCTCTCCAGCCCTGTCCATCTGGGGTTGTATCCAACATCTCCTCCTCCTCTGCCCTTGTTTGCTTTCGCTGTGTGTTCTTTGGGGCACGCAATGTGCCTCCGTCTTTTTGGGAGCGCGCTGCGTGCGTCTGCAGGGCTGTATAAATGATTAACAGTGCTGATGAGAAAATGTAGGGCATGGTGTGGTTTTGGATAGGAACTACATTGCTATTGAGGATACATTTTGCTTCGAGTGATGTAAATGTCTTTCATCAAGTAAAAGGAGAGTCTAGGACCTGCACGAAAGTTCTATTTTTATTGCGTGAGGCTCAGGGTAAGAAGCAAGACCTTGAAATGCTTCTTCTGTACGAGTGAGGGGTTTTATTATTGTATTTTATTATTGTATGTAAACAGAAGTAGCTCCAGCTCTGGATTTTGGGTTTTTCCTCCCTGAGACCCTTGAGGAACATACTCAAGAGATGTGCCATCAGCATGTACAGACCTCTTCTGGTCTTCACTTTGTGGGGGTCACTGTTAGAACTATTAATCAGATAACCATCTCTTTCATAATGGAGGAATTTCAATAGTGCTTTGCTCTTTCACTAGACGTAACGAGTTTCAAGATGTACATTTCCATGCTGGTCTGTGGCTTTCCATGCTGGACTTGAGAGGGCAGGAAGGGCACGGCTGGGAAGCGGTGAGAAGCCGTGGGTGAGCTCGGCTGTGGGCAATTCCCCACATAATCTGGGAAAAGAAGAAAGCAGCCCTCGGAGAAGCTGGGGAGAAGCTGCCAGAAGAGGTGTATAACCTGAACAGGGGGTAATGAGAGGGGACGGCGCTTCTCCTGCCCACCCAGCATCTGCCCAGTGGGTCTGAAGGTCGTACCTGGAAGATGTGGGAAATGAGAGCAGACCGCCTCGCTGCTTCCTCGCCCCTTCCCTAGGTAATTAATCAACAGTTACAGCCTGTCAATTAGGCTAAGTGGGGAACAACGTGTTTCTGTCATTTCAGCAACTTCAGTTGAAATGTGTTCCCACGGGCCGGGCTGGTAAGTGTAACCTGGTTTGGTTTCCTCGTTATAGCTTCTGTCTGCTGGTTGGCAAATGAGGGAATTGGGTAAAATGGCTAGAAATGGCTTACACTGTGGGTCGGCAGGAGAGACCCTCTGCTCTTGGAGCTGGTGAAGTTCTTGGGAAATGCCTTTGAGGAAGTTACAAGTGTCCAAATGGTGAAAGTTAAGCTTAATAAGGTCTAGGTACCCTGGTTCCTCTTCAGGCAGGTTTCACACTCTGTAGTAATTGGGGGAGCAGGACCCACTAAAGGGATCATGCAATGGGTCTGCGTTGGCTTTGGGTGAGTTATGGTCATTTTTTGAGCCCAACATCATCAAACCATCCTGAAAACCATGGAGGACTTAATCTTAAAGTTCCCTTCCAATCCAGACAATTCTATGAGTTGTCCAAGGGAGGAACCATAAAAATTCCCTGCCTCTGTACTCTGGTGCCTGATAAAGTGTTTTCTACCCAGGATTTTGGAGGAACATCCTTATTTTATGAATTACTTTAGGGAGAGGAGCAATCCCCACAAGGAAACCGTCAGGGAGGGCGGATTTTATTATATTTTGCCAGTAAACAAAAACTGGTACATTTAATACTTGCCCAAGTCCTGTGGGATCTCTCTGACTAATGTGAAATGACAGTTGTCACAATATTCCGTATAAATACCCGTCTATTTGCAGGTGTCTGTTCTATTTTTAATGTGATCCCACCTTTCTTGCTGTGAGGGAGAAAGCGATGATCGATGGACTCTGCATCTACGTCTATCATTTATATTGTTGTTCATCGGAATTCAAGGGGTTTAGTGCACTCGCTAGCTTGCCATGGTAATTGTTATTCATGTAATTGGCGGCAGAGCGCAGCCCGAGGAGGCGAAGGTGCAGTGATTGCCCGGCGGCTCCGTGCGGTGACGCAGGCAGCGGGTGCAGAGCCCTCGTCCAGGCCAGGGCACGGTGCAACGGGTCAGCTTTAGAGAGAGCGAGACACAAAGTGGGGAAAAAAAAATAGATTTCAAGATATTAGGAGGATTTGTAATCTCTGATCCAAGTGCACGCGGCACAAGGACCACTTTACGCCAGATTCTGATGAATTTACAGGCTGTTTCTTTAGTTTTAGTTTTATGTGTTTGATCTAGTATTAAGCAAACATTCTTACGTGGCTGGTATTTTTCCTTGTGGATAACTCGAACCCTTAATGTATTAATTTGCATATATACGTATCTATTTATATACATATATATTTACGTTGCTATAATTTACTCGCGCGCATTCAGTGAATTATTCATGAGGGACGTTTTGAATTTTAATTCATCAGCATCTTGCTTAGCGCAGAGTCTCGGTGTATTTCTGACCTCAGAGGGCGGAAAATCCACCTGGATGTTGGAGACGTTCGTGTCCCGTGGCCGTGGGAAGGGCTCTGTGAGCCCAGCGCAGGGAGACCTCCCGCTGCCGCCGCTCTCGCCCTGGCTCCCGCTGCACCCCCCGGCCCTCCCGCTCACCCCGGGGGCTCCCAGTTTCAGGGACCCCCGTACGAGGAGCCCCTGAACTGGTGCTCCTGGGTTTAACACCGACGTAACTGTGATATTGACCTCCAGTGGAAGGCACCAGCTGAAGTATCGATGTCCTGGGTCCGGTGCCGGGCTTGGGCAGCCTCAGCCAGGCTTTGCTTTGACTACTGGATAAAGCATTTTTGTAGCCTGCTCAAAATCCTCTGGCTGTGTTTACGTTTTAATAGGCACTGCTGTAGAATAGAACATATTTTTATTGCTTACATTTATCAGTGAGAGCAAAACTAGAGTGCGTGGTTGCAGCTTTGCAGAGAATACGTTCTTCTAAGTAATCAGTACACGAAACTATTTAGGGGAAAATACCATAGAATTTTTAACTTGTCAGATAACTATGCTGTGCCTTCGTTTGATTGCTGATATACATTATCGGGAAGAAACTATTTAAAAACAAAATCTTCAGCAATGTCAGCGTGGAATAAAATGAGCAGGAAGCAGAAAGTTGCATCTCTTTGTTTCATGCCATGTTTCATGTTTCTATTACCTTCATAAAAAAAACAAAAACAAACAAAAACAAAGAAAGAAAAGTAAAATTAAGTGAAGCGTGTAAACTTTTCAAATTGCTTGTCCAAAATACTTTGCAATTGAAGCAGGATGGTTTGTCCACGGGCAGTTCCCATCGCCCGGTGTCTGACCCAGAGCGTGGGGTGAGTGAGGAGGGGGTTTGGATTCTGCCATCTGCAGGGAATTGGGGCTGATGGGTCTGCCCGTCAGGGTCTGCTCAGGACCAGCAGCTCTGCCTGCAAAGCCCCTGCTTGGAAACTTCCCGGCGCTGGTTCCTGGGAAGCGCGGTGTCGATGGATGGGCAGAATCCCACGAGCTTAAATCACGCGCTTTGAAAAAGTTAAACCAAAGTTTTGGGTTTGAATATTAAATCCTTATTCAGACCCTGTTTTCCATTGGAAAAAATGGATTTTGATTAATCTAATTCTCTCAAATCAATTTCTTTTAAAGCAAATTGACTTTGTGTTTTGCTTAGCATGACTACTTGTAGGAAACAAACAACTATTGGCACATTTACCAAAGAAAAAGTATGGATTAAATCCTAGCTAAAATGGGAGATATTTTTCAATATATAGTGATTTCAAACAATTTTGGTAGCCAGTGCTGGCAGCTTTCAGCTTTAGCTCCTGTGAGGCCTCAGCCTGTTGTGCTGTGCCTTTTCTGACCCCTCTATAACATGGGAAGGGGTGTTTGATTATTGAGGGTAGGAAGTCTCTCTCAACCGCTAACAAACGTGGCATCGCAGTGATTCCTTATTACTTCTTCCTCTAAATTTGTGAATGTTACTTCCTTTTTTTTTTTTCTGTCTGCACTTTGAGTGCTTTCCACATGCTCCATCTGCTTCGCAGCCTTTTGAATGGCATTTTCCCACCTTAGCAGGGATAATCCATCAAATTCCAGCGTGCCGCATTATTAAGGCTGCGTGGCCGCCCTTTGAGCCTGGCGGTGCCGCCCGTGCTGCCGAAAACATGCATCACGTGCCAAGAGCCCAGCGGATCTTTTTTTCCTGACCTCGCTCACCACTAAAATATTGTCCTGTGGATATCAAATGAAAAGGGTACAACCTTATTTCTTCAAAGATCAGCCGATCCAGCCCAGAGGCGTAATAAAATTCCAAACTTTGCTTTTAGGAATCATCTTTTATAAGTAGTATTTTTCTGAGTTAACTGGTAGGTACACAGTTGAGAAATAAAATACCGAGGCTCAGTGCCTTGGAGCTGTGTAGGGTTTTATTTTGTGGTGATGGCTCCGTTTCGTTAGCAGAGTTACACGATGTAAAGATGGTCCCGTTTTCTGAGGAAGAGGTTTCAGAACCAGATCAAACTCTCAGAGCGAGAACTGGTGTTTGGATCTGCACTGGTGCTCTCCTTTGAACATTTGGTCTGAAGGTCTCTGTCTGAGGGTGGAGACACTTTCAAGTCACCACCATTAATCTCGAGAACTGTGAATACCCGGATTTGTTGTTAAAGCAAGGGCAGGGGCGTTGGGAAGCCCCAGGTCAGCAGGACCCCGGCCTGATCGTGCAGACCTTGGCTGCATCCCTGGTCCACGAGCATCCCCGGTCCTTGAGCATCCCAGCCCACGCTGGCTGCGTGACCTTACCCGGCGTGGGCAGGGAAGATGGGGCTGCCAGGAGAGAGCCCGGGTCCTGTCCACACGGTCTGTGCTCCGGGCACTGTCGGGTAAATGCAGAAAGCCCTGTTTCAGTTTGTGGCAGTGAGAGCGCTGCTGTTTTTCATGCACAAAATGGGCTGTCTGTTGCCAAAACAGGCTCTTGCCGTCTGCCCGTGGGTCGTGTGCCATCAGCAGCTGCGTTCCTGGGGGTTTTATGGCCACGTGGTGTTGGACGACGAATCCGGACTGCCGTGCGAAGGAGGTCATTAGGATTCTGTGCTTTTGCCTGTTAATGGTACCACAGAACAGTGATAATTACACAAAGCATCATTTAACATCATTGCCAGTGTGCTCTACCTTTATTTATGCACGTTTTCATTCAGTCAGCAGAGCCCAGGCTCTGAAAAGCACCCGGTAAGTAGGGTCTCCCGTGGCCGGGAGGCTGCAGGTGCTGTGCCGAGCCCGCGGTGACACAGGACACTCTGGGGTGTCAGCGTGGCCCAGACCTGTCCTGTGCCCGGGGTCAGCTCCTGGACGATTGGTGCCTTCTGGGAGGTGCCGAGTCCCAGGCACAGGAGATGCTTCTGGAAAATCCCGGGTGGGGAAGCGGTGCCGCTGCCTTCCGCATGTCACAAACACGGGAAAATGGGAAAATGGGCTCTTTCCGTAGCGTCCGCGTTTGGGGGGTGCCAGGCAGCCCCCCCAGCAGCCTCTGACACCCCCTGCCCTCCCACGCTGGCACGGAACTTCCCCTGTCTCTGAAGTGAACTTGCATTTGTGCTGATGGATAACCATCTGTTGAGGGGGAAGACAAAGGACAGTCACAGTCTCGTGTGGTCCTTTCAGGTCGGTGGGAAGAGACCCCCTTTGGGGGTTTCCTACACGGGGTTCAAACTCTTGTCTGAGATACGGGATACGACCCTGAAGTAAATTTGTCTGTTAACTGGAAGTCATGGAAGCAGATGTTAGAAATGGACTTCATTTTATTTTACAAGGAGTCAGGGCATGTCAGGCTGCTCATAATTAGTAATAAACTTATCTCTGCCTGACTACTTTTTATGATGTTTTTATTTTTTATTGATATAATCACGCATATGCCGATCATTCCTCGGAGGCAATAATGGGGTTGCTGTAAGAGAAACCTCTCCTGTTTTGTCAGTGGGATCTTTCAGGTTTTCTTTTGGTTTGGCAGTTCTTTATCAGGAACATCTCTGGTGTTTAAGTTCATCTTTCTAATTACTCACACTTGAAGCTGGGAAAAACCGACTGCACTTTGCTTCCTGCAGTAACAAGGAAAGGCTCGTAAAGCTCAGGCAAAATGCATCTGCCTTTTCTGATTTTTAACTGAGACCTGCTGTGCTCATGTTTCTTTTTATAAACAGAATGCAAAGAAATATCCTCAAGATGAAGGGGGAAAAATAAAAAGGATCAGATGCAGATTTTTCTCCCTGGGCTCTGTCTCGGCACGGTGTGTCACGAAGCTGATCTGCCCAGCCTTAGAGTGGTGGCCCAGCCTGAAAGTGCCAGCTCAGAGCTGAGCACTGGTGCCTAATGCCTTGTGGAGATGCTGAGTGATATATTTGACTGTTATTTTTGGCAAGATCTGGAGATGTTCCAGATATGCAGATTCCTGTCTACTTTTTGGCTTCTCGTTGCCTTCCTGTATCTCACCTGGGCTGAGATCTAAGGATCTAAGGACTCCTCTCCCGGTGGGGAGGTGATCCCGTACGTGGGCACCGCGGGACAGCTGGGGTCTTGCTCTTCATCTCCTTCCACACCTGAATTCAGCATTTGGAGGTGAGCCTCTGGCTGTTTCTCCATCCTGCTGGCCTACAAAAGCGAGCACAGGGACATTTCCCTGCTGCATCAGCACCGAAGGTTGCAGTTCCCTTCCCCCGGAGGGGAGCAGCTCCCCCAGTCTCGGGGCGTCCCCTCCCTGGAGGGGGGAGATGCTCCTGCAGACCGGACTGTCGGGGGCAGACACAAAGCTCCCTGATGGCGTTTATTGCGTTACAAGAACAGTTCCCCCGCCGCAGAACAGGAGAGGGTCTTCGCTTCGCTGGGTTGCCGCGTTGGCTGACCCTCTCCCCGCCGCTGAGGGAGTGATCCGGCCTCTTAAATGTCCTCGGGAGCGAGGAAGGTTCCCCCTCGGGCCCCAGCAGAGGTGACCCCTGAGCTGGTACTGCCCGGAGCAGATGTGACCTTGGCTGTCTCGTCCTGGGTGAGAACTGGGGACCTGGCTCAGGGGTCTCGGTGAGGGGGGCTGGGCACCCCCGTGCCATCGCCGCATTGCGAGCTGCCCCTGCGCGCGGTGGCACCCGCATCCCCAAAAGTGCCGGGCAACACCCTGGAATCGCTGTGCAAACTTTTTACTGTACCTGCAGGAGATCTTGAGCTGTAAAAGAGCATTTTATTATCTGCATAACGCTGGACTCTTGCAGTAATGCCAATGTCAGAAAGATGGTTAATAAATAATGAACAGCAGAATGAGCCAAGGGCTGACCTTTAGTAGAGCACCATCTGTCACCGGAGCTTCGCTTGATCTTTACTTCCAGCGTTGATTTCTTTCCCCATCCCCCTTTGGGGATATTGTGGGTTTCACTCTTATTAATAGCTTTTGTCTGACTTGTAAAAACTCTTGTAAAATTGAGAGGTTCCCAATTTTTATGGGAGACAAATATTTGGGGATCTAAATCACAGATGTTTGTGGAACTGCCAACAACTATAAATGACCCTCCTCAGACCAAATCTGAGTGGCCCCTTTGGCAACACGGTGTGGGTTTGCTGCCCCCCCATGTCTTTAGCAATAGTGCCTTCAACTGAAGGAAATGATCATCAAATTTGATCTATACATTTCCTTCCTTAAGTCTTTGTAATGTCCAAAGCCTTGAATCATAGGAACCAGATGCAGGGAAAATCTATTAAGTGATTTCTCCTGCTTTCAAGCCAGAGGTGGGTTATGCCCTGCAGTGTCTTTCCTGACGTTGTGCAGAACCTAAAATGTTCCAAATGATGAAACTTCCATCACTGGCCCAGGAGGTGATTCTAAAACGTAATAAATCATATTGCCACCAAGGTTTCCTTGATGTTCTGCCTGGGTTGAGGAAGATTTTCCTTGTTTCTATCTACTGTAAATTTCCTGCCATCTACAAAAACACTTGTCTTGATGTTGATGGTTTTTGCTCTGGGGGGTCTCCAGCCACGTCCTTCCCCCAGCCCCAGCCGGGTGGTGGGGCCAGGCTCCCTGGGGGGGGTGGTGGTTTCTTTTTTCTTTCTTCTTCAGTGTTGGTTGTTTTGAAGGTAACTCAGATTTAGCTCATTTCAGGCTCCGTGTCTTGACTCAGCTGGAAGGAGGAATGTTATAGTGTGACTCCCTGCATTTAATCTGTAACTGTAAATGGAAGGATTCTCTAGTTAAACGCCTTGCTGGGTCCTATTTTAGAAGTGTCTTCTGCTATGACTTGGCTGCAGTTCGGATGCAAATCATTCCCCTTCCCACACGTTAGCACAAGCTGATGGTTGTAATTATATCCGTAGCGTCAGCGATGCTGCGGCGATGGTGGGGGCGAGGGGCCGGGTGGTACCCTCCTCCCGGGCCTTCGCTGGTGCAAACGTGAAAGTGATTGAAACCTGGACTAGGGACAGTCCTCAGAATGCCCTTTTTACAGATGAGAGGGGACGGCGGGTCCCAGCAGGGGTCTCTGACACCCACGGCCGTTCCCTCCCCTTCCCTGGCTGCGCGCCTCCGGCATCGGTACTTCCAGGAGTTAATTTTGGGCCCGTGCATCAATATCTCTCCAATTCATGTAAAAAATGATCTTCTCCTGCATTTCCCCCTGCTCTGTCCCTCCTGCCGCAGTCTCTCCTGAGGAGCTGGTGGGCCCTCTCCTCCTTCTCCCTCCTCCCTCAGAGACACCGGTGAAGCCTGAGGAGAGGTGACCTCCATGAGGAGCGCGGCCAGTGCAGGACACGGCCCGGGCTGGGGCTCTCCTCCGAAGGGAAGGTGACATTGGGCCTCACACCACGTTCCAGCGGCTCTGCTCCCCACAGGGGAGGGATTTGTTTTGGAGCACGTCCCTCGGCTGTCCTGACCTGTGCTGTGCCCTGCGTGATGCCGGTGCCTTTTCGCACAGGTTTCCCGGGGGGTTATTTCTCTAAACTGCTCCTCGGCCAAGCACAGCCATCACTCCACAGCTTCCCTGCGGCGGAGGAAAACTCTAGCTGGAAAAGACAGAAAAGTTTAGAACTTTCCTACTTTGTCTCCAATGGCCACCGGCCCTTTTAGTTGAATATCTGGACTTCTTGCTCGCGGGACTGTTTCTCATCAGCATGAGATGCTCCACAGTATCCCCCTCCTGAGCTGCCGAAACAACTTTATTTGATTCAAAGTACGTGGAAAGATAAAACTTGAAAGTCAATTGACTTAAATGTGGAAAAAATGCAGCTTGGTTATTATGGCTTATGCTAAATTTTAATGGCATTTAGAAAGTGTTTTGTGGGGTAGAAAGGAGAAGCAAACCCATCAAACCTCAGCTGTGTTCTGGTTTATAGTGCAGAACACTTTTCTGCTGCCATCCAAAGGTTTTAAAATGTAATAAGGCACGGCTGAACCCAAGGGTTTCAAGATATATGTAAAAAGCACACGCAGAAAAGAGCTGAATAAAAGTTTCTGCTGCAGAGCGGGTGGTATTTAGGCAGAGGTGCTTTTAGTGGAAAGCCTCCTTGACTTGTTCTGTTTCGTAGATAATTATTTACTAACTTGTACGACTACCCAAAGAATAGCATTTTGAAAAGTTTTGAAGGTTTGGAGTATCTCTAATGAATTATGGTTCTTCTGTTTAAAAATCCTACCACGCCACAATTGTAATAATGTACTAATCTGTATTTTTAAATATGTTGAAAAAAATCAGTAACAGAAGCTACTGTTATTGGGTTAAAAACACGGACTTGAAGAGTGATATATTTCATGCGTTTGAAATATTGGTTGTCGTTTCTGACATGAGCGAGAATTGTCACAACTGATGCCTAGTTTTCATCTGTAATTTTATTTTTCATTGTATTTCTTTTAAAAGATACTGTGCTTTCTTGCACAGATTTATAGTCCCTTCACCTTTATATGCTAATAATATGTTGTTATGTGATTTTTGCAAACTACTGCAGAGAATTAAGCCCGTATGTCTTTCCCTGATGTCCTGTTACTGAGTGCATTGCTTTTTAGTAATGCCACTGAAAAAAAAGGGGAAAAAAACAACCTAAAAAAGCAGAATAGAATCCAGACTTACCTGGATTTTGCTCTGACTTCTAGTGGTGTAGCCAACAGCTGGAATGGCTTTCCCAGCTCTCTGGTGACTTATCAAAAATTCTTATTTGCAAAATGGGAGCCATGAATTTTCTCTGTTACTTGGCATTTAAAAAACCCGACTCACGAGTGTCTCCAGGCTGGTCTCCATGTGGTTTGGTCCCTGCTCTGTGGCTCGGGCTTTCCACTGACTTTGGGCAGCAGCTGGGACACCAAATCAAGTACTTTCCTGTAAAAGTTCTGGTGTAAATGCATATTTTAATGAAGGTTACACTGGTGGGTTTTTTTCTTCTTTGGACATGAATGCAGGTGGCCTGTCTGGAGAATGGTATAAACAGGTTACAAAGTCAGTGGTCCCAGAAGTTTCCAGTTAAAGATGGTAAGGGGTGGAACATGATGAGTGGTGTCAACAAAATCAGACACTGGAGATGAGGTACTTTGATGCGTTTGTTGCAGCGTTATTTATCAAAATGAAAATTGTAGTTGTGCAGGTAAATCATGTTTCTCATAGATCTCATTCTCTGCGCCAGTGGAGTAGCTGCAGAGTAGAAGGTTTTCTTAGGATTTAGGATGGTGCCTTCAGGAGTCCTGATGTCTCATGCAAAGGCCTTTCACCATCCCCAGCACGGCTCCCGCTGGTGGTTGGGTTGTCAGGGGCGGGAGACTGGGCTAAACGGGGATGGGTCTGCTGTGAGGATGTCTCTGTTTCACGTCTGCCAGTGGATAATCCCCCATGGATTAGATTCTGAACGTGTCTCCGTGAAGACTCCTTCACCGACACACTGTGATGATGCTCCCCCTCGCACACCCCCACAGACACCCCATGTGGCAGGAGCTGCGGCCGTTCCGTTGGAGACACAGATGTGGCCATGGGGGGAGAAAGCAGCAAGAGCTGCTTGTCCTTGGGCTTCTTCCGGGCCTGGGGAAACCTGTACATTGTCTGAGGAGCAGTGTTAATCCTCGGCTTCTGAACAAAGATGCTGCCTTTAATAGAGCTTGCTCTTGAAACATGACTGGCGGAGTTGTACAAATACCCCATCAATAGTGCGGCGGCTCATTGCATTGTCCCCAGTGCATGCAATCTTCATTATTTGCACTGTTGGTAAAAGGCAGCGTTTCCAGCAGATCCGCACTACTCCATTTAGCTGAGAACAATGATTTATTCCCCCCTCGCCTTCGGACACCCTCTGTTTCCCCGGCTAATAACGAACTCTGGCTGCGAGGGAGGGGATGGGGAAGGATGGCTCTGCTGTGAGGAGAGGCAGCAAACCAGACACGGGGAAGAAAAACTCCCACTCCCTCTCAGATGGCGTTAAAACACGTATATGTTGCTTAAAGCCCTAAGCTCTCCACTGATGCAGAGTTTACTAAAGCAGGCTTTAATTCTGAGTAGTCTGACACCCCGAGCAGGGCTGTGGATGGAAGGCGCTATCTTAATGCTGGTGGTTTGGGGCCATACATCACACAACCATAGAATACCAGGTTGGAAGGGACCTCCAGGATCATCTGGTCCAACCTTTCTTGGGGAAAGCCCAGCACCTCATCCATCTGAATCTTAAAAGTGTCCAGAGATGAGGAATCCATCACTTCCCTGGGGAGATCATTCCAGTGGCCGATGGTTCTCAGTGTGGAAACCCCCTTTTCTCCTACTTCTGGGGCTACTTCTTTCTTTTTTTCTTTCTGCCGATGTTGGGGCTCAGGGTGGTATGGCACACCTTGCCATGGACCATCAGTCCACCACCGGCTCCTCTCATGGACCCCCCCACCCTGCTCCTCGACAGCTTTCCCCGCAGAGGGTCCTTGGAGCAGGTGGGGGAGGGGGTGCGTTGCAGGGATGTTGTCGTGGTTTTGTTTTGGTTGTTGTCGTGTGGAAATCTGGTGTCCTGGGCCTTTGGAATAACCTGA
>JAOQGH010000008.1:286073-308199 GCA_025769975.1 Gallinago jamesoni | reverse complement strand
GCAGGGATGTTGTCGTGGTTTTGTTTTGGTTGTTGTCGTGTGGAAATCTGGTGTCCTGGGCCTTTGGAATAACCTGAGAAGGAACACAAGCTGCTGCCATCAGAGGCGTTAACGGGGTCGTTGGCCCCTCAGCGAGCCAGGCTGGGCTGAGGGCAGGAATCGAATCTCACATCAATTTTTCCTCTGCTTTGCCCGGGACTGGTGTTAGACCAGTCAGCGCAACGTGGGAGAATGAGAGGTTCGTTCTGCTTGACCTTTTTGGATATTGATTAAGAGAGAAATTATACAGAGTGTAGGTATTATGTGTAATTAAAAGTTAGTAGCCCTTCCCATGTTACAAGTGGCGAACACGACAGTCTATTTACTTCCTCTCGTTACATATTGCTATATATTGCATACAGATATTCCATGTAGTTAATAATTCATTCCAGCCAAGAATTACTGTTTCTGGTGATGTTGTAAAAAGCAGGGAGCCGTGATGTTGAGAACAGCCAATTATCTTATCATTCCTGCAAGTGTTCAACATGGGCGTTGTTACCTCTGCGTCTGAGACAAAAGTCTGTAGAATTGGGCAGGCGGCAAAAACCAGGGTGTGAGCGAGCACAAGGCCAGAGCCTGCGATTTGGGGTGCTGGTCCTCGGGGGCACAGGGGGAACCAGGCAGAGTCGTAGGGAAAGAGCCTGTGGTGGGAGATGTGTCCAGCTAAGTACACGAGGTGCGTCAAGGCAGGTAACGCTGTTGGGGTTTCATCCCGGTTTCATTAGGGAAACAAAAAGACTGGTAACTGGATTAAATTTTTGGCTTCATCCAGTAATATATTAGAATAAGGAGCAGAGAAGCCTGAAAGATGTGGTGGTGTGGGTTTTTTTATTTTATTTTTTTTATTTAAACATTCTTGCTTCAAGCTTAAGAGTGTTCTTATTTGGGAGTATGTTTCCAGTTATTTGCAATGTGCTAATTACCCAGTGGCAGAACCTAAGTGGGTGTAAATTGTCATATCTCTGCTGACTTCAGTGGAACTGTGGCAATTTGCACTTCAGGAGGATCTGTCACCTAGATTCCTGCCAAATTTGAAATCCCTTCGCTCTAACTTGGCTGGGGAGCCTCCGGCTCGTGGGAGCTCGGAGAAAGCCAGCGCTTTGCAGGGCTCAAAATCCTGCGCGTCTCATTGATTTGTTAGCGTTTGTGTTTGTTATTCAACCCGCCACAGTGATGTGTAATGGATACTCCAGCCATCTCCACTGATGAGAAAGGAATCCTGCCTCGGATCGCGCCGTTGCCATGGGAACGGCTGCGGCGGTACCCGGGTGGGCTCCCCGGGGCGGGGGGGCTCCGCCGGTAATTCCGCGCGGAGGAGGCAGCCACACGCACAGCCCCCGCAAGCCCCGGTGAAGTTAAAGGCTTGTGCCTTTCACGACATCCTTCGGCGTGACCATGCACCTGGCCAGGGCCTCCGAGAGCCGCGGGGGGGTCGGGGGGGCAGAAACACACCCCCCCCCCCGAACACCCTGAGCGTCACAAACAGCCAGCCCTGCCTTTGCGGGGCAGACTAAATGAGAGATGACTCAGGGTGATGGTAAACAGCAAGTGGGGAATTCCAGGCAGAAGGCATAAATACAGATTTGTTTGGCTATCCAGCATCCTGACGTTTCCTGCCGTAATGGCCTTTTAATTGATTAATCCTAATATAAAAGATTCATGTTGTCAGCTCCCTCCACAGTTCAGTGTCGTCTCGGAAGCCAACGAAAATGGCTCTCATGTTGGTGAGCGCCGTGGAGAAGCTGGTGGTGATGGCAGAGCTGTGGTGCCTCCACAGCAGCTCGGTCTCCGCCACTGGGGCAGGGTCTCCTGGTGGTCCCAGCTGTGGTGGGGCTCCTGGTGGCTGCGCATCGTGTCCTGGCGCATTGATCCTCAGCCCTTCCCTGTAAATCCTGTGGTGCCTGCCGACCTGCCGAGGGGTTTTCTCCTGGGATGTCGCTGGAGGCCATCAGCTGACTTTCTGTGTCTGCCAGGGCTATAAAAATGTTTGAGGTGATGATATCACCAGCAGGATGATACCCAAGAGCCTCGTGAGGCTCTGCCCCTGCATCTAGATGCATCGGGCAGCTCCGGCCAGAATTTGTGTTTTGGAAGAAGAAGCAAGAGGAGAAAGAAATCCTGTTTTGCTCTTGTTCTCTTCATTCCTCAGTTGCATCAATGGTTTCTCAATGTTTTAAAAACAAATTAAGATTGTTAGAATTTCTCTAAAAATTAGAATGTCTCTAAAAATCACAGTTACATGAGTGCTTCTGGGAAGATTTCTTTCCATTTTTTTAGAGGTTAACATCAAATTTTGCCTTTCCCTTTGTAAAACAGACGACCTGCATCCCTGCCTGCCTCTTCTCCACTTTCCCTCTCGTGTCTGACCTTACTGACCGTACTCCTTGCAGTTGCCCTCGGTGTGCCCTGCCCTCTCCCTTTATGCTCATCCAAAGCCATCTTTACCCAGATGCTTCCCGCCCACCCTCTTCCCCCATGGCTTGCCTCAAGCCTATGACACCTGCGGCAGCCTTTCTCCTCTGTGCATCCTTCCATTTGCAGCTCTTTTTTCTATTTTTTTTTTCCTTTTTGGCTGATCTGCCACAGGATGCAGCTCTCGTTCAGTGTTCAGAAGCTCATTTTGGCCTCCTGTTAGTCCCCGATGCCAGACGCCCCCGCGCTCGCTGGCTGGACCTGCTTTCCCTCCTGCCTTTCCCAGGAGTGTCCGGTGAGGCACGTCCTGCTCCTCCTTCCCTCTGCCCCGATGGATGCCTGCAGAGAACTCACAAGTGCTTCGTCCCACAAAGTGCTGTGATTGCCACCTCCGAGGAGGAACATTGTTTTTTCCATCGCTCCCCCATGCGTCTTGCAAAGTCTCTTACGTGACACGAGAGAGTCCTGTCCCCGTCCATTGTGTCTCACTCCACAGCAGGATTATAACATTATTTATTATTGCAGTGAAGGACCTGGAGCCACCTCGCTTTTCTGCACAGTTTAAATAAAGGTGGGGTGAATAATGAGTTTCTCACTGCCTTTGTGTTTTGACTCTTGGTAGTGTTAAACACTGTCATTGGTTTTTCTCCTTGTCTGCAGCTAACTGTATTAATTCATATTGTGTGTTCCTTGAAGGCACTGGTATTTGGCTTTTGTTGAGTCAGTGGCTCAAAGGTGCAGCCCTTTCTGCGTCTCTTTTGCCGCCTGAGCGCAGTGATCCTGCGGGGCAGACCTTAAAGGAGATAAATCCACAGGGACTGAGAGATTTTTCCAGAACCTTATTTATGGGCCATCTGCTCGCGTGTCTCCTTCCTTTCAGGGCAATGTGAAGGACGTTATACCCCGTTTCCAAATGAAAGAGGGCAAATATTGGGGTGGGCAGAGCAGAAGGGGCCGCCCAGGTGCCCTGGTGCCAGCATCTTGCAATTTACCGTCCCTTGGGTCTGAGTGTGACTGCATGTTAAAATAAATATACGCATTGATTTCTTAAACAGGTGTAATGTACCAGGTAGCAGATTTTTATCTACTTTGGGCCTAATTCATTAACATTTTGCTTGTACAGGAATATCGTTATCTTTATGTGGCTTCTCTGGCTGGCCATATGGGTTTGTTGGCTGCATAGCATCTTTCAGCAAGGATGCAGAAAACTTGCCATCTGGGTGATGTTTGCCAGACTACTTGAAATAGTTTTTTAGTTGTTTTTTTTTTTTAAATACAGTCATAAGAAGTGTCTGTTATTCCCCATTTTACCACGGGCGGTGTGTGTTTTGCTCTCCTCAGCATGGAAGCAGTGGGCAGTGGTGGCTGGTGTTTAGCAGAGTTTGGGGGGTTGGGGGGGTACCTCAACCTCTTGGCACTGTGCAGCAACCTCCCCGCCATGCTGTAAGCAGAGTTCCCCACAACTGAGGAAGCTGGCCTGGCAGCTAATAGGAAAATGTGTTTCTTTGCAAAAAAAAGGTTGATATTCCAATAATCAGGGTGTATTTTATTGCACCGCTCCGGAATGGGTGCATTACATAAAGTTGGTTTATGGATGCAGAAGCAGCAGCAGTTGAATGGTGTACCAGGGGGATGGCTGCAGCAGGATGTGCCCCAGCTGTGGGAGCTGGGAGGATGCTCCACCTTTCAGGAATTGCCATCTGGGACCTCACTTATCTCCTGGTGACCACTGTGGCCACTCTCGGTGATGCGACACTGGCCTGTGTGGCCAGGGCTGGTGAGCACCGGGGCTCAGGAGAAGAAGGGGGAACACACACAACCATGTTACTAAGCAGCATCTGGAAAATTGCCCTTAGGTCTTACATTCATGTTTGTAACCTTTGTAAAAATATTATTTCCCATTGCTACCCGGGTTTTATAATGTCAATGTACTAAGCTCTACCTCCCAGTATTACACCTTACACACAGCACTGCCTTCTTTATACCCTAGAGCACATGTGTTTTCTAAGCTGGCTTTCAGAAATACCTGGTTTTAAAAAAAAGAAAGAGTTCACAGGAGACTTTGCTGTTGGCAGGGAAAGAAGTTTTATCGTGGTCTGGAGTGAAATGTGCAGCAGATCTTTAATTGAAGTTCACCTTTACCGTTCAGGGTTCTTCTGGCTGCGACTGGAAAGCCGTTGCGTGGATCCTTATCTGTGGAGATCGGTTTTCCTTTGGGAGTTTGGTCTGTGCTGCAGCCCTGCTGCAGGGAGCAGGGAGCCCACCCCGCTGGGGTCAGCCCGGTGGCCGGTGCGGGGGCTGCGACCCCGCTGCAGGCTGCGGTGCGTCCCTGCGGGGTGCTGGGCACCCGAGGGTGCTGCCACCCCAAACCTTCCTCCTCTGCTGCAAAAACGAGCCGCCTTTCTGTTCCTTTTTCAAATGTTATCCCACCTGAAAGCCTTATTATCGCCCCTTTCTCCCTGTGAAATGCAGCATTAAGAGGCTGCGTTTCGCTGCCGGAGGGGGTTGAAGAGGACCAGGCAGCGGGAGCAGCGGCAGTGGAGGCAGCGCTGACACAATTAGCTGTCCAGTGCCACTGGTGGTGATTGAATTCCCTGGGGTTGCACTGGCATTTAAGGCAATTAATACAAATCATGTATAACAGCCTTAGTTAGAATACCAAATCCTAGCATCTTATGTTTTGACATGTCTATTATTTATATGCAAATTCAGTCTTTTCTGCAGGATTTCCTTGGAGATAAACATTTTATTAGGAAGAGGACACAATTCGTTAATGGAAGATAATCAACACGTAGCGTGTGACTGGGAATATAACGGTGAGAAAGAGGGAGATTAGCTTTTATGTCATTTTCATTCTTTGAGACACGTTCTCTTTCCCCCTGCCCCACGCGTGTTCTGCTGGCGGGCTGTGCAAAACCCCACTCCGTTGGGTTGGGGGGATTTGGAGACGCTTCACACGAAGGAAGATCTTTGCTGCTAAAACCAATGTCCCGTACGTGCACACAGGGCGGCTCTCACACCCGATTCCGTGCTGTTTGGAGTTTGTTGGCCTCGGACAGCATGTGCTAATTGCTATTAGTGGCGTGTGCAATCCTAGGATGCTGCAAAGAAGGGATATTCGGTAGCCGTAGGGCACGATGAGGGCACTGGGCAGGTGACATCACCTTATTTACAAGGGAGGAGAAGGGTGTTGAGGAAACATCAGCGGAAAGCAGAGCAGAAAAGGACAAGTCAAACTGATCAGGAAAATGGGTTGTTTTATGAGCGGAAATAAAAACCTTGTTCAGCTTGTTTAATCTGGCAAAGCCAAGGCCAAGAGGTGGTGCGGTTGGTCCCTCTACAAATGTCAAAGGAATAAAGTGGGGAGGTGAAAAACCACAAAAACTGAAGGACGGCATCGGCAGAAGAATTGCCGGAGCCAGAAGAGCTGCAGGGGGAGGCACGTGGGGACGAGGAGAGGTTTCTGTTTACCCAGACCCTTCTCGCAGGGTTGGGCACCAGCCATGGGGTTGGGTGGGAGCCCAGGATGGTGGTCCCTGCGGCGTCTGCTGGTGGGAGCCCAGGCTCCCTCTGTGCCAGGGGAGGCTTCGGCGTGGGCTGCTCAGGACGGGAATGTTCCTGCTTCCCTCTTTTCTCTTCCTTTTTTTCCCCTCTCCAGATTATAGCTAGATTTTTATTGTGTGTTCGGATGTGCTGAAACATTATTTTGTGCTTAATTACACTTAACAGCAGATTGATTGTAAAACACTGGGAAAGCCACACCTTTCTGGGGTGGCGCGATCAATATTTAGAAGGCTCCAAAAACTGCAATTATCCCTGTACTTTATAAATACCCATCTACATTATTCTCTAAATGACTCCATTTCACGTGCTGCTGCTGTCGTCCTGATGAATCATTTCACAAACAACTTTGAGATGATGACTCCTAAATTTAGGGCTTGGCTTCATGAAACCTCCCTGAGAGTCTGTTCCTGATGGAGAGCAATTCAGTTCTGCCCGCCGGTGCCAGCAGCCCAGCCCTTCCATGTCTCCTCCCGCTCAAACAGCTGGGCTTTGGCTTTTGTTTAAATAAATGGTGTGGGGTTGTATAAACCGGTGGATAATACGTACTTTGCCAGCAAACCCAGTCTTGCTAAGTCAGCACCTTCTGCAACTAAAAATGTGTCTTTTTGTATGTTAAAAGAGAGTAAGGTGAAGAGGATGGTCACGACAGAACAGGAATACACACTACCTGCAGAAAAGAGTATTTCTATAAAGGTGCTGCTCAGTGGTGCAAGGGCAGGTATTTATCTGTGCGAGGTGCGCCGTGGTGAGAGGGCTTTGGTGACCTCACGGCCCCTTAGCAGCACTTTGTGTCCTTGCACCATTTATGGTGTGCCTTTACCTTACCTGAGGGGAGTTTTACATTTCAAACTGGATTTGTGCCCTTGGCAGTAGTAGTAATAGAATTAATAATTACATTTTTGTAGAATTACTAATTACATTTTTATAGAATTTTTCATTTGCAAAGTGCATTACGACTGGTCTGTAATTAATTTCATACCTGTAATGACACAGAACTGTAGCGGAGACCCTACAGCAAGAGAGTTACAGAAGCGGTTTAATTTTTGAGGGGCTGCTGCCTTTTTTCTCTCCCTGCAGCTCAAACTGTTTTGTTTGAGCATCCTCTCTGTGGGGACAGTTTGAATGTTGAAATCTCCCATCCCAGGGGAAGGCTGTTACGTGAGACAGTCCCAGGGAACAGCTCGTTAAGTCAGTCCCCTCCAGATGGGGGGGACAGTCACTGGCCTCAGCGAAACACCGGGCACTCGGCAAAATATTCCCAAACTGGAAGGGAAAAGGACCTTTTCTGCTCTATGGGTGACACCGTAAAGATACTGGCAGTGTAAATTTAGGTGAGTTATTTAAGCTTGGTTTGTCATTAGGAACAGCACATCCTGACAGCCAGGAAAGGTGTTTGATAGTGGAGGGCAGGGAGGGTGTTGGGGTCCCAGGGGGGTTAAACCCACGGGGAGGGAGGGAGCCTGCGGGGTGTTTTCGACTTTAACTCAGATGTTTGGGAAATGGGGCCAAAAAAAAAAAAGGAAAATCTTTTCAAATGATGCGCCAGGTTGTGGCCTCATCCAGACCAGCTCTTGCAGGCAGCAGGTGAACCTCTGCTGGCGTCTTCCCCGTGCTGGTGGGTCACATCACATGGGCAGGGAGCAGGGACCCCTGCCCACCCGGGGTCCGGCCATTCTCTCCTTCTCCATGGTCACAAAACAGCCTCAGTATTTTATGAGAGTTCTGTCTGCTTAGAATAAGGTAATTGATACAAGCAATTTCAATCCCCTTTAATATAACAGATCTCAAGTGTGAAACCTCCTTAGTTAATGATCAGCATAAAATAAAAGTCTTTTTTTAGTGTAAGTTCTCAGTTAATTTTACAGTTCGGTTGAAGTGAAAATATCATTAAACAGGACAGCATTAAACTTTATACTTATTGGACCTCCCCTGCTCTGCGAGGGAGGGATCAGTGGGTGTCTCAGCTGGGAATCCATCACTCTCCGATCCCCGTTTCTTGTGCTCCCCCAACTTTGCTGGCGTCACGGTGAGAAGAGGCAGAGGAAGAGGAGGGCTGGGTCGGGAGCATCCCTCCTGGCGGGGCAGGCTGCGAGGGGAACACAGGATAGGTCCGGTTTCTGGAGCCGCAGGAAGAAATGTGATAAAATAGGTATTTCTCGGTGCCAAATCACCAGCTGACCTGCTTGCTGCATGCGTCACGTTGGGCAAGACTCAAACCCTAGAGACGCTGTGTACTGCAGGGCACATCGGTGACGGCAAAAATACATCCCGTGGGAAGCACTTTGGATCCCAAATTGCATCGTGTTTGCTGGCACCGAGGGGCACTAACTGAAGGACTGAGCTGAAAAATGCACCTTTGCCCTGGGAAGGTGACGGTGCAGGGTTTCCAGGGCGGTTCCAGGTGCTCTCGCTGATGGATGTGAATGTGGCCACCCCATGACAGACCTCCCTTCGGGGTGTCCTCACCATGCCCCCTCTGGCCGGTGGTCCCCATTTCGGTGTGCTGGTCCCAGGCTGGAGCTGGTGGCAGAGCTGAAGTGCTGCTGGTCCCCGTGAGCTCCGGAGCTGCAGCTGAAGCGGGGTAAATCCTGGCTTTCCCAGATTTCTGCCATACAGGAGTTGAGGTGGCAGAGGTGGCCACTTGCACACCGGGCGAGGGTCAGACCTGCACTCACCCGTGCCATCAAATAGCTGAAGATACCCCAGATTGACCAGAAATGGTGCTCGGGGGAGGTGACTGCTGCTCTGGCCTGGGCTTTGGTAGGGTGCTCAGAACTGGCTCCAAACGAGCGCTGGGGAACCAGTATGGTTCAGAAGAGTCCCCAAGGGTGTAATATCCTCCCTGAGCCCTGCAGGGATGCTCAGCTGATAGTCACAGTCAAGGCCAGCCCTGGCACCAGTCGGTCCCTCTCTTTTCCTTGACGTCATTAGAGAAACACCTTTTTATTCCAAATTAAATTCACTAGCCAACCTTGAAATAAACTGATGATGCTCACATTTTATAAAGGAAGTGCTCTTTCTGGGGTGACATCCTTAATGTTAAAAAGGTAATGCCTAATTTATTAAGAATGCATAGTGAATTTTAAAAAAAAGATAACCTGTATTGAACCGAAGGGGTCCCCAGCACTGATGTGAGGAGCAGCGGGGTGAGGAGGGTGAGGGGGGGAGGAGGAGGCACAGCAGGTCCCCCGTGGTTGTTTGCCGTCCCCTGCGAGGGACAAGGAGCTTTGAAGGCCCCAGCTTTCCCTCCCTGCCAGGGGAGCCCCGCGTTCACCTCGAGATGGCTTTTGGGGTGAGAGCGGTCCTTCCCCGAGGCAGGGCGGGTAAATGGGCACCTTCGCTGGCTTTTTAAACAAAACTGGGCTGTGAGCTCGACTGTGTCAAAAAGCAAGATTGCAACCAATGAGCTTGGCAAAACAAAAGCAAAATAACAGTGGTTTTTTTATTTAAAAGAGAGTTTAAGGCTGTTAAAAGATAATAACGAAACCAACTGTTACTTTAGGGAAAGAAACATGAAAGATGTTCTGTTGAAGGCAAAAAAAGGGGTTTGGGGGGCAGAAAGGTCCTGCCTGGTGAAGGTGGGTGCACTCAGTGGCTTCTCAGAGCCTCTGCTCCGGGCTCTGCCCCCCTCGTAGGCTCCGCTCGGGCACCAGCCCCGTTCTGCGGGATCTTCTGTGTTTGTCTTTATGGTCTTTGTTTCAAATTCTTTGTGTAATTCTGTTAAAGATCTCTTTGAGACTTGCATATGGTAAAGAAAAGTCCCCCAGAAGAGGAGCCTCTAAGCCCCGGAATTAAAACAAAATAGTGTCTGCTGTTGATAAATTTGGGGGGGACTGGAGATTTTTACCACGAAGGCCCCAACTCATTCATCTATAGGGATTGCTTGAAATAAAGCAAAACACAAAAGAAAACCCTTAAAGAAGCAAAGGGTGAGTTTTTAAGGGATGATGCCACTTGTTTTCCAATAAAGGAATGTTTTTATAGCATCGTGTCCTCTAAATTAGCATTAAATATGCAGAGGGGTCTTGCAGGGGCTGTGGTTTCACACTGTGATTCTTTGGTCTGAAAGTTTCGCTCTTTCTCTTGTGTGGTTTTAAACCCAAATAAATCCCGGGCAAAGCCGTGTCCTGGGACGTGACGGTGACAAAGCTGTCCCTGCCCGAGGCACCGCTCACGGCGCCCGCGAGAGCATCCCGTCCCCCGTCTGCTTCCACCTTAACGATACGACGTCTTCATTAGCCGCCCTGCTGGTAATCTGCTGCTGATGGAGATTAATAGACAAAATATTTTCTAAACACTTCTGTATGCGTTTTCATTAATCTGTGCTCGGAAAATTAATCTTGTGGGGCGACCTGCAAAAGGTGTTAATTGCATTTTCAGAGGAGGATTTATCAAAAGTTTGAGGAGGTGCAGCAGCAGCCGCCCAGGGGCTTCAGAGGGAGCCCCCCCCGTCCTGCACTTAATGCAAACGTTTCTTTTCAAAAGCTCTTTCAGTAATGTAGATAATTGAATAAGGTTAATAACTGAGTTAATATCCATTCTTAATACTTTATCATTATTTTTGAAGACCACTCAGAGGGGGAGGGGGGATTGTTGATTTGGCTTTTGATGTTTTTTTTTTTACAGTTATCAATAATGAAATTTGGCATGAAAATGAAACTGTGTGTGTTACGTGAGTGGCTTCAGTATGATGATGATTTATCGTCCACTTTTTCTTACGAAAGCACACTCGGTAAATTCCTTGTCATTTGTAAACCTACAGGCAACGTATTGGATAAAAATGATGAATTGGGCAGCAGGGGGAACAGATTTCTGTCCACTCAGGGGACTCATTTTTAATGACACTTTTTGCAGTGTTAGCATGAGTTTTGGGGCAGCCAGCAGCCCAGAATTTTCTGTGTTTTCTTTTGCTTCTCCTTGAGTCTTGAACGTGAGTTGGTTTCAGCGTCTGAGAAAAATGCTGCTTTTTGATTTTGTGTGGCAGCAGCTCGAGCGGGGCTGGGAGCAGCCTTTGGCTGGGCAGCGGGTTCTGCCTCTCCCCCCCGGTGCTGCAAACCCGCTTGAAATGAGAATGAGACAAACACTGTTTAAGTTTCCGCGTGTCGCTGTGAATCTTCCTGTGATCTGCTGGACACCGTGTGTGTCCGGGCGCCGTGAGTTACAGGAGGAGGTATCGATCCCTGCCAGCCGTATTCAGCCAGCGAGCATTTTAGAGAGTCTGAAGTTCCTCTGTGCAGATGTGGGTTCTGTGGGAGGGGGCTGCGCTCAGGGGATGGCATTTCACCATCCCAGTCCTGAAAAAAGCTGAAATAGTAAGTAATTTCATGTTCAAGAAACATTTCAGTTCTTGCTCGGGTGATATCCTTAGAGATCGGTGCGTCTCAACGATGCTGCGACCCAGGAGCAGCCTCTCAAACAGAAAAGTTGGCCTTTTCAGAGGGGACACGGGGACCTCGGAGCTTCTCTTGCAGGAACTAAGCTGTTTGTCCCGCTGGGAGTGGGAAGTGGGGGAACAACCTGGAAACGCTGCTCCCCAGAGGCTTTGCTCCCTGGGCCAGCTGAACTTCGCCATTGCTCACGCAGGGGGTACACTGCTCTCCCGTGTCTTGCCGTAGGAGACCTCTTCCAACATTCATTATCTATCACGAAAATGAGCTTTCCGTTCTCAGATAAAAAATTAATACAAGTAAAACGTTGACCTTTGGGCTCCATATTGAATGTCAGAAACAGCTGTTTGCTGGTGGTGAACTTCAGTAAATTTAGGCACACTAATCTTGATAAATTAATGCTTTGCTGTTTGGCTTTTTGGGACAGGAATGAAATATTTATAAGTTGGTTGCAAGCAATATAAACTTAGTATTTCTACAACAGTTTGTCCAGAAAGATATTCTTAAATGCTGCCGTTGCTTGTGAACAATAGGGAAGGTCTAAGGACTTTAAATTGGAATGGGAGATTTAGTATTGGCATACACAATAATTTGTTTTAGGTTGTGTAAATGCATTTTAATTAAGAGATTGGTTGGGAGGAGGTTTGAAGGTCAGGTGCTTCTAAGTTTTCCGTGCACTTAGCCTCAATTTTCAGAATTCAGGAGCTGCTGAACACCTTAAATGACTCCCTGAAACTGGGAAGGGACTATCAGCTTCTGAAGCTCCCTTGATGGAACACGGAGAGCTTTCCCACAGCCACCAGCTTTTTCCACTCGGTATTTTTGGTGCTATAATGTGAATTCTGCCACCTTTGCACGGCACTGGAAGTGACCAGACAGGGAAGATTGCGTTGTGAGTCACTGACTTCAGGGGCTTCTGGTCTTGAACGTGGGTGGTGTGAAGAGACCATGTCCCGTGAAGAGACCAGGGCCCAGGAACTGGGGATCTCACAAATGAAGGCATCGCTTTGCAGGCGCAGGGTCTGCAGGAGGTCTGGGGCTCACTTTGCACAGGAGCAGCTGCCAAAAAAAGATTTCAGCAGAGGCTTCTGGTCCATTCCAGCACAAAATTAGTCCAGGATAAAACTGTGTGTATATTTGATCGCTCCCAAAAGTTCTTTTAGGTATTTATATATTTGCTCTAAGTTACATTTGTTGGACTTGTGTTCCCAAAAGTTCTTTTAGGTATTTATGTATTTGCTTTAACTTGCATTTGCTGGACTTGTCTTTATTTACCCAAATCTGACAGTCGGTGACTGCATTGGATGTGTGTGATGCTACCTGTGCCCTGCACCCACCTTGGCCAGATGTGGCTTTTTTCTGTTGCAAAAAGCAAAAAATAATGGCTCAGCCTGCATTTCCCCAGGGCATTAACAGATGCTGTCCATTTTCCCCATGCTATAATGGTCTTCTTTTTCCCAAAAGGGAGATTCAGCCAAATGATAAAAATTTTTCTACCTTCTGCACAACCTGCCCGCGTGATGGCCGGGGTAAAGGCCATTGGGCTGAAGACGGTGGTGCTGGTTTTATGGAATTTGGTGGATATTTGACATCCTCACTCTGAGCCCATCCTGGTCTCTTTCCCACAGAAGCAGTATTGGCACGTCCCCCTCCTGCTCTCCCCCCGGGTGTCCCCGGGGATTCTCCTCCCCGCTCTCTCCCGGGGCTCCCTTGAACAGCCCGGAGCATCCCTGCAGGAGCGCGGGGTCCGTGCCAGACCCGGGGCCGGGGGAGGTATTGATGCTCTCCCCGTCGGCGCCTCTCGGCGTAGCCCTGCTGCGCTCCCAGCTCTTAAATCAGTCAGTCCATCGCTAACGTCAGACTCCCCCTTTTCCACGGTGCTGACTTCCAGAGCCTGGCCATCCCCTGAAAAAAAGAGTATTTCCTCTTTGTTCATGCTAAGTTTATCAGACATTAATTTAATCAAGAGGCCCTTTGTTCTTTTTTTACAGTAGATGTTAAAATGGGATGACTAATCACTTTCTAAACCTTTTTATAATTGTGTATTTGCTACTTCAGTCGAGTCTCCACTAAGACCAGCTCAATAATCCTTTTCTTGTGCAATGTTTCCTCAGTTATAAACGTATTTAGACCTCTACCTGTCTTCATTAACCTCCACCAAATCTGTTCGGTCTCAGCGCCTCTAACAGCTGAGACAACCAACACAGACATTAGTGGTTCCTACAGTTTTGTATCTGATTTTCCATTTATGTTGAAGGAGACATGATTAAAGGCTTGGAGTAAAATCGCAGCTAAATCCTGTCATAACCTATCCCATTATTTTTTTGTTCTCCTATTAGGATTTTAGGCCTTTCTTTGATGTATTTTTATTGCCATATTAGGAGGAAAACACTTGACTTGTTTGCAACCTTCTCATTATATTGTCTTTATAACATTTCTGAAAGAGAATAGGTATAAAATACTTCTGTGTATTGTGGTCATATTTCAGTCTGACGTTAATATGCTCCATGATTTTCCAGCTCACAATTCTTCTCACCTTGTGGTGACAGTCCAGAAGCCTCACACCTGGGGAGCCGTGCGGCTGCACAAGTCGCTGGAGTCTGGATGATGTGTGGGGACCCGGGCAATGTCTCTGTCCCGGAGCTTTTATGGATCCCACTTGAGTAACTGCCCAGACGGGGTTGGGTTAGAAAACCATCTCCCGGAGCCAAAGCAGCCTTTTTGTGCCACTTTCCCTCTCGTTAACCCCTGATGTTGGGGTCGCAGGGATGCTTTTCCCTTACCTGGGAACATGGGAGTCCAGGTTTCGCATTAAGTTGATGTCACCCAGATTTGCTGTTAGTAATCACTTGCAAATTCGGGCTGTGTCATATTGAACAGGGCATCGTTAGACCATCCACTCGTGGGGCCCGTGCCACCCTGTTTGTACCCAGGTCCACGCTCCTCTGGCCACTCAGAACTTTCCTTTGCAGCAATTCCCTCTTTGCCTTCAGATCACTGGTGCGAAGATTTAATAGTGCTGGGCTTCGATTCCTGAAGAGCGTGATCGGGATGCTCTGATCTTAATTTCCAGTGAGTGGCCAGGAGATGAGGCTTGGCAGCGGCACAGCTGGTGCTTGTTTTGAAGCGATATTGACCAGTGTATTCACAAGATGCCCATTATCTTAATATCCAGAGCCAGTTCATGGCGAACGCCTGCTTCTTAGTCATAAAGTTCAGATGTATCTTGTCTGCCAGCTCTGAGCGGTACTTCTCTGTAAACTTCTCTTTCATGGAAGGGAAGATGATGTTGTTCCTGAGATTTGGATGTTTTATAGATTATTTTGGTTTTATCATGTCATTCAGAGCATCCACAAGGGTAGCTGTGGAGCAGCGCTCACACTGTGTGGGCTCTCTCCTGGATTGCTCTCCTACAAACCAGTGCTTTGTGCTGAACTTCGCTCTGACTCATCACCTGAAACATCTCTCAGGTCTGCAGAAACCCTGGAATTATTCGAGAATATTCAAGCTGGAGGTTGCCAGGCCACAGGGGTCTTCCTGGTGCAGGGAAGCCGATTCGGAGCAGGATGCTGCGCGGGGTGCCCGGCTGGGTTACGCCGTCATCCCCCGTGGGGCTTTTTTCTAATGACTGATGGTTTTTGGGTTTGGTGAGACATGGGTGGCAGGGAATTAGGTGAATAGTGTAAAGCCTTTTGTGTCAGATCAGGAGGTGGTTTGGAAAGGATATTTTGTCACAAATTGGCCATGACTGCTGGTCCTCAGGAAACTTCCAGCTCCTGGGAAGCTCCTAATCCCGTCAAGGATCCCGCGCTCGCTCCTCACCTGAGTTGTTCCCGAGGGAAAGCTGCGGCGTTTTCCTCTTACATCTCACAACTTTGTCCCTTTCCAGGCAGCATCCCTCCCCTGCGGTTCTCACCGCGGCCGGGGTGATTAAGCACTTCAATTGATTAATCAAATTTCTTGTGATGAGAACTACTGTCATTCATTAATCTGAATGGGATTATAAATAAGAGTTGGCAGATAGGGGAGACAAACATGTTGACAGATAGACCTGCTGCTTTGAATACAAATTACACCGCTGCATCTGGAGGGTTTTAGCTCCTGGCAGCCTCGGGATACAGCTTCCCTAAAGGTAAAATTAGGCTGAGATTAAAGTATCCCCATATTAATAACGAAATATGCATTTATGAACAGGCAGCTACCGCAGGTGGCTGTGCGGGGCTGCATACCAATGATGCTACAGCAGGACCGGGCTGTGGATTTTGCTTCCTGTGGAATTCATGAAAGATTTTATGAGGTTAGTTGTAGTCAAAACTCAAGGATAACCCAATTTCAAGTGTGTGGCTAATACCAATCTGAGCAATAAAGTAGCAGGCTGGCGTGGGCAGTTCCTATTGAATTGTCTTGCAGTTGACAGCATCACAAATAACAGAAAATTCATATCAAATTTTGCTCTTGTAGAGACACTGTCTCATGTTTGCTTCTTGGAGAGGCAGCGCCGTGTGCCTTTCCTCCTGTGACTCCGTGCAGGAGGTGGTTCAGGACTCCGGGAAGATGTTGAAACCCTGTCCACGTTGCAGGCGATGGCAGGGTTCCCACCGATGCAGCAGGGCTGGAGCTGCCAGGGATGAGGTGGCTCTGCAGGTCCTGTCCCCGGCTCCCCAGAGTGTGCGGAGCAGCACGCAGCATCCTGCAGCGCCGACGAGATTAAAGCCATCGCTTCTTGTTGAACTGGCCTCATGCGTTTCTGTGCATAAATATTTAAAGAATTCTTATTAAAAGAATTACCAGTATAAAAAATTAAGAGTTTGATAGCTGGTGTGTAGCGTGCTGTGGTGTTGTTTTAGTCTGCAGCGGAAGGTCAGGGAGCCAACGTGCTTCTTGCCTCACGGAGAGGAGAATTTATCCGCGTTGGTGCTGCCGGCACTGGCCCGGCCTCCCCAGGGACGGCAAGTGGGTCAGTAGCCAGGCTGGTAGCCAGGCTCCCTCTGATGGGAAAGACAGGGGCTGGCGCAGGCTGGTAACAGCCCACAGAAAGGGCTGACCTTGGACTGCAATTCGCTGCTGGGCTGCAGGCAGGATCAATGGGCTGGATGGCCAGGGGACACTGCCGGTAAACACTGCTGAAAACACACCGGAGCCAGCACAGGGTATAGAAAAGAGACTCTTGGGCAGGATGGAAAATGCTGTTATCAACTTCTTTATTGTTATAATAATTTAACCCACTGCGTGACACCCCACTGGATTTGTAATGACATTTCTGCGTAATTTTTCCTTTGTGGCAACAGTGATGGAAAGGTGCCCGTGGTGCCCAGCCGTGCAAGGGGCTTTGAAGGTCTGTGTGGGGCTTTGATGACCAAGCCCCTTCCCACGAGGAGAGCGGCTGCTCCCCATTAGTGCCCTAATGAGGAGGGTGGGAGCCCAGCGGGAGGTTCTGCCGAGGCAGAGCCACCAGATCCCCATCCCTCTCTGCTCCTCGCGCCGCTGCGAGGGCTCTGGGTGAAGAGCCTGGTCCGTGCAGTGGGATTGGGGTAAGGGAGGGTCTGAGGGTCAGGTTGGGAGGGTAGGGGGATGTCTGTCAGGCATACAGCACAGGACTGTAGGCATAAAACTTAAATTTTAGAATTTGGGGTACCAGAGTTCAGTACCCATAGGCACAGATTTCTGCCAATTAGCCAATGTCATTAGAAGAATCGTTTCTAATGGTAAGAAAGTTAAAACCCGCAATCCTTGCAGTGACTTCAGAGCTCCACAGAGGGAAAACAGAGTTTGAAAAAGAACCCATTAAACATTTAAATATTTCATTAAATATTGAGCATTTCAAAAATTGCTTTCTAACAAGTCCCGAGGTAAACAGGATAGTATTTGGTAACAAAAGCTACCAGAAGTGACAAGGTCCTGCAATGAACAGAGCTTGGCTCAAGGATTTGAGGCTGCAGTACCTCTCCTGCCTTGATCAGCCATCAAACCAGGCCCCTGGGCACAGTCCAGGAGCCCTTATCAAGGTGTAACTGCTGGTGACATCAGGGGCATCAGGAGGGTTTGAAACGTCAGAAAATGAGCCAACAGGATTAAAAACAGAATTCTTGCTGGGGGCTGGATGCCTGAGTGGGGGCTGGTGCCCCGACGCTGCGGCCGTGCCCGCCAGAGCCAGGAGGGAAGGGTCAGATTCTCCGGGATTTTGCAAACGCCAGAGATTTTAAGGCGTTTCTTGAGGTGTACTGTCCGGACATAGGGACACCTCGCCCCAGGTGCCAAACACCAGAAATTGCTTGAGTTCAGCTGACATCGATAAAAGGTGAACCTCACCAGCGGCGGGGGTCGGTCCAGAGCCCAGACCTGGGCACGGTTTCACACTTTGCCCCATCAAAGTCACTGGAGGGAAATCCAAACCTGTCTCACGTCTAAGACCGGGAGTGGCAAAACATGTTTAGCAGTGTTTCAGTTGCAGATCTGCTGCAGTAACGGGGGATTTTGGATGCCTCCCTATGTTGTGACACTTTTTTCCCTTCTCAAATCAAAACAAGAGCTGGGGGGGCAGCCCCCCCGGTGGCTCCGGGGCTTGGCCGCATCACACCTCCCTCTGTCAGACCCTGAACCGGGGCCGATCTGTACAGAGGAACATTGAGGTCGGTTTCTTGTCGCATCCCCGTCAACTTGGTGTCTCCGTGCGTCGCTGTGCCCGGGAGAGTTGTCAAAAACCTGCTTCTCCACTCTCTTGGCCAAGCCCCCGTCGTCGCTCCCCCCTTCCCGGCCGCATCTCACTGCTGGGGGAGGAAAAGTAAGATTGATGGCACTCGGTTCCCCGTGCGTGGTGTTGGCATCAAGTCAGGAGGTTTTATAGCAGCACGTTGGCTTTTCTCACTGAATTTTGATTAATGGAGCGGGTGGGAGCTGCTGCTGTCTCCCAGCTCCGGCTGACAGGGGCGAGCCTAATCTGATCTTTAAATGGGTTTGGAACGTGTCCGTGGCTTTAGCATCCCTGTCCTGAAGGAAGGACCATCTGCTGCAAGATAACCCCATCTCGGAGGGCGCTTACTTCAGGTCTCTCTGAAGAGAGGTGACACGCGTAAGATCTGAGAGTTTTCCCTGGTGCTTGGTTTGTGGCCAAGAGGCAGCTCGCGTTAGGGACTCGGGGTTTTCGGTGGCCTTGTTTTTCCAGCCGTGCTCTGCCCCCGAGCAGAGATCAGTGGAGAATTTTGTGGGTACCTGTTACAGATGGAAAATTGCTCCTACGTGTAAAACAAACATATTACTGCAAACAGCTGACAGAGTTCTCTGATCATGGTTTGTATGAAATGCAGAGAAATCGGTTTCAGGAGGAGTGGACAGTGTCTCTGCTGGGATATGAAAAAGTTGGTGAAAAGAATGGGAGAACAGTAGTGTCTGTAGGAACTTACACTGGAAATGTCTGTGAGAGGGATTTTGTGAGAGTGGGTAGCCTTGGTGCAAATCCCAAGCTGTTGGGCTTCACACAGGGAACACGGGCCCTTTCCTGGAAGGTTCTTTCCTCCCTCTCTTCTTTCCTCCCCAAAAAAACCAAGGAGGACCTGAAAGGAGGACCTCCTGGCTGGCAGGCAGAGGGGGGCACGGACACGGCTGTCCTGTGGGAGGATGGGGACATCTCTGGTGGCCGTTCGGGAGCGAGTCCCCAAGGACCCTGCTCCGTCCCCAAAGGGAGCACCCTCCTTTTTCCAGAATAACCAGTGCGGATCCTGCTCACAGTGTCTGCAGGGGTTCAACTGGAAGTTGAAACCTTACACCATGAAATTACTCAAGTATATTTTAATAATTTAGAGCCACAGGTCTTACGTGGTTTGTTCTCTAAAGATTGATTTAGCTTCTTATTAAGGGAATTGGGAATTCAGTGTGAAAATCTGAACAAAAACTAGGCGGTTTTTTTTTTCTTTTTCTTAAATATCCACTAGTGTAACTCACCAGGGAGAAGAATTTCAAAGCCTGTCCAACCCTATCTTGAATTTTTGATTCTCTTGCTTTCCCATTTCCATTCCCAAGGTGTTCTTGTTAAGGAAGAACACCTCAGCATTATTGTATTATTTTTAAATAAACTACGATCACTTTAAGGAGCTCAGGATAAAAAAATCCACTAATACTTTGATTTTTTTTTTTTTTGTTTCCCCCTTCTGGTTTTCAGAAGTTTGATAATGCGAGATGTGGACTGCATGTAAATGGAGGGTAGGCGGCTGTAATTGCACAGCTCTCCCCTCTGCCTGGAGAAGGCCCTTTCCTCTTTAATTACCCGTCGATTTTAAAAAAAGGTTCAGGATGAAGCGGAGCCCCCGGGGTGATGCCCGTGGGCTGGGGTCCCCATCCCTCGGCGGGTGCCCCCGCGCTCGGAGCAGGAGCCGATGCGCTGCTGAAGCGGCGTCTCTCCGCGGGTGGCCCGGGAATGCCATTTCTCTTCTCCTGGAGATTTTGTAAACTTAAAAGAGAATCATGAAAAAAAAGTGTTCTCCCCTGTCCAGCCCATTAATTCAGCCTGCTCAGGACAGAATTAACCTTGGCAAGCCTTCCAGAGGAGAGAGTCATTCTAACCTTAAAAATCTGCTGATTAAAGCTGGTTTCAGGAATTCGATTTCACTTAATGCGTTGGCTGCACGCCCAGCCTGGCATTAACATCGCCACAGACACACAGGCCTCCGCATTTCACCTCCCCAATAAGAAAAAAAAGTTTAAAAAAAAAGCAAGAAACCCCAGCTAATGAAACCCCTTCTGCCCGTTTTGAGCAAGAATTCATTTTAAAGACTCCTGTAGCCGGCGGCAGGAGGTGTGCCCTGGCTACCTGTCTCCTCAGGCCGGGAGGTGGCTCCTTCTCCCGATGGGTCGCAGTGTCCTCTGTCGAGCCGTGTCCCCCCCAGTGGGGGCAGGGGGTCCGCTGCTGCCCCCCGTCACCTCCACACTCTCACCCTGCAAACCCGCACGTGCCGTGCCCCCAAACTTCAGATTCTATGTCATCTGACAGTGCTTAACTCATTAACCTTGAAAAATCCTCCAAAACAACGAAGCTCAGATTTCTAAGGTTTCTATTTATATCTTAAACATTTTCTTATGCCTTTTTATCCGAAAATTAATGTAGTTTTTATTGCTGCCATCACTCATCTTGTCGTAACTCCAGGAGCTGGTTTCCAGGGTGTGTTTATCCCACCGCAGCGCGTTTCTCTGGTGCCCGTGGGGGAGAGTCCCCATTGTCCCTCCGAGACCAGGGACTCACTCACCCGAGGGTCCCCTTCATCCTGGCCACCCGAGACAAACCTCCAGCCCTAAAACATCAATCCAGAGCTACAGTCCCATGTCGTGCCATGGGGAGAAAAAAGAAAAGAAAAATATTTTTTAAATCACTTCTGCATTTTGGATGCTTTGTAAATTCTGTGAACCCTTCTGTTTTTCTTAATGGTTTGCTGAAATGTTGAAAATCAGTCATGGAGGTGGGGGTGCTTTTATGTAATTCGTTATCGACACCTCCAGAATTACAGGCAGACAGATCTGGAGATGGAGAGCAGCTGTCCGTGCAGGGAGCTCAGCCTTAGTGCTCGTCGTCACTTTCTGGTTCAACCACGGTGAGGTCTCCATCGCCCTCACGGCAAGTCGGGGTTGTGACTCGAGCTGGGGTGTTCTCTCTGTGCCGCTGTACGTGGGGGTCTGCTGCCTGCGGTGTGATGGGTGTTCCTCGCTCTGGTGAAGGTGGGACACTGGTGGGACACTGGTGGGACCGGGAGATGTGGCGCCCACCAAGCTGGCTCCCAAAGCGGGGACCAGCTCTGAGTCAGCAGAACCAAACATTAACGACCTTTTAATGCAGCCCCCGGAGCCGCCCAGCCAGGAGTCGCTCTCAGGGATTATTTTAGACAAACGGCGTCTGCTTCTCCCCGGGCTGAGTGGTGGGATTTAAATGTTAAGCTTTTCTTTGGATTATTTTCTGCAGGTTTTCCTTCCCTTCTGTTTTTCCTCCCTGCTTTTTTTTTTTTCTTTTTTTTGTGTGTGTGTGTGCGTGCGCGTAATGTATCCTTGACACATTTAAAAACATTATTAGTCTTTGTCATTTGTATTTTAAAAATAACTGGGTGATAGCAGCCGGCGGTCCTTAAATCCTTCTTAGCAGCAGCCGACCTTGGGAGCGGTGATGGTTGGGGGGAGCCGCTGCCGCAGCCTCCCTGTGTGCCCGCTGATAAGCGGCTGCGCTTCGTTAAGGGCACGCTAACGAAGCTGGGGCAGGCAAGCTCGTGGTTTGGGAGGTGCCTTCCAGACAGAAGGGTTAGGAATGAGGACTTGCTGGTCCCTCTGCGTTCGTGGGAACGGCCATTCCCCCACGCCTTGAGGGGTGTCAGGGACTGACTGAGCACTGGGCTTGGGTCACCCCTACCAGTAGAGCCTTGATGCCACCCATTGGCCTGTGCAGATACGGGTGCCACAGCCCCAGTGGTGGGGGGAAGGCCAATGGGGGGCATCACGGCTCCACCAGTTGGAGAAAACTGGGATGGTAATCTGGCGATAAGTTTTTCCAGTAGCCATTTCCGTATGTCCCAGTTAACACAGTTAAAGGCCTACAGAATCACATTGGGTTGGAAGGGACCTCTGGAGACCATCTAGTCCAACCTCCTGCCAAAGCAGGTCCACCTGCACAGCAATGTGTCCAGGCGGGTTTGAATGTCTCCAGAGAAGGAGACTCCACCACCTCCCTGGGCAGCCTCTGCCAGGGCTCTGCC
>JAOQGH010000008.1:243657-285973 GCA_025769975.1 Gallinago jamesoni | reverse complement strand
TGCTGGATGGCGGCACAGCCCTCTGAGGTGTCAGCCAGCCCTCATAGTTTGGTATCATCAGCGAACTTGCTGAGGATTCACTCTGTCCCCTCGACCAGGTCACTGATGAAGATGTTGAACAGGACTGGGCCGAGTATTGACCCCTGAGGGACACCAGTGGTCACAAGCCTCCAGCTTGACCCTGCTCCATTAATTAGAACCCTCTGAGTCCTGTCACACAACCAGGACTCAATCCACCTCCTCTTGGCCTTGCCGAAGCCTGTCCAGAGCCAGAGCTGGGGCTGTCCCATCCTGCTGGGAGGATGCTCGGTGCCCATTCCTGTGCCCCGGTGCTGCGCGGACCCCCGGTGGGACACAGAGGGGGCTGCGAGCGACTGGGGAGCACCTTAATCCTGAGAGTTGTCCTAACCAGTGCAGCTGGAGTGAAACAACCCCCCCCCTCCCCCCAACGTTCCCTGCAGTTGGATTTATTCTTTTTTTCCCTCTGTAACAGCCAAATTCTGTGTGCCTAAAACACGCGCGGCCTCGATCTTCCAGGGGACATATCTGCAGAAAACTGTGAGCAGATTTCTGGGCTGCTGCAATCTCACATTTAAGGAAAAACTAATCACCTCTGCTGTGGGAGAATATATCAATACACGCACCCCCATCCCCCACGTGCACTATATTAAAAGCCAGCAGAGTCAGAAAAAAAGTATTGCTTTCATAATAATAAACAAATCTTGTGGACAGGAATTGTACTGGGATCTTTAAAATTAAAAGTAGTTTTGCTGGACGTTTGGTTTGCACTGGGATTAGTTTCCAACCAAAAGAGGCGTTGAAAATTTTTAACATACTGAAAATTTGATTTTTTTCCTGCAGAAAGAATTCCTTAGCCTTACTGATTTCAGTTATCAGAGGAGAGTTCATTAAAAAAAAGAAAAAGAAAAAACCTCAACTGTATATTGACATTTTGCTGTATAAAATACCTGACAGCAATTTTTCCAGTTTATAAATCCTAAACCTTCAGTTTACATACCCAGGTGATAAACCATGGAAAAAGAGAGGTTTGAGTTGTGTCTGTAGATTGGAACGCAGGGACCCCCCCCCAGCTCCCCATGGGCCGGGGCGCAGTGCAGTGGGGGCTGCTCGCTGAGGGGTTCTGTGGCCTGGAGCAATGGTTAAATTTTGTGTATAACCTGGTGCTTTGTGTTACCAGCCGTGGACCGACCTCAGAATCAGCGTCCCCTGGCAGTGGGTGATGGTTCCCTCCACTAACCCGGCTCTGCTTTCTCTCTTTTTGTGTCCCCAGTGCCTCTACGGCTGCTACGTGCATTCCTCCATCATCCCCACGTTTCACAGAAGGTGCTACTGGCTTCTGCAGGTAGGACGGGACACGCTCCTCTCTCCGGGGGGATCCGGCCGAGCTCCGGGGCCGCGTTTGGTCCCGCGTTTCATTGTCTGGGGGGGTTATTTCTCTGAAGGGGGTATGGATTCTCATGCTCGTATGACTCTGTGCAGAGGTATGATATATTTTCCGTAGCAAATATAGAGATGAGGCCAGCCCAAGTGTTCTCTAAACACCAAGTCAGCTCAAGTGAGACTTTAAAAAGGGTTTTAGTGGAGTTTTCCCATTCTGAAGACTCTCAGCGTTTTGGCTGTGTTTCCATTGGGCAGCCCCAGCGGCTCAGGAAGGCGACGGCTCCATCGGCAGGCGATGGCGTGGGGGAGGAATCATCCCTGAGGCTGCGTCGGGGTCTGGGGCGACCCTTGTGGGTGGCTTTGCCGTGGATCTGCTTTATTCAGGGGGGGAAGTTCAGCCTCAAGAGAGATTTTTAGGGTCATTCAATGATTTTTCTTCTGGCTGTTGTGGGCACAGTGAAGCCCCTGGAGGAGTCAAGCGGAGTTTTCCTCTTATTTCTGCAGGGTTTGGGTAGTGGCCTGATCCCCCCTGTGTGCTCAGGTTCACGGGCAGGAGATGGGTTGATAACCCTGCCTTTGAGGAGCTATTTATATTATTGTCTGGTTACCCTTGCTTACAAAGTGGAAGTAACTTGTTTTCTTTTGTTAGAAAACAGCATTTGACACATATAGTAATAATAATATTATTGTTTTAAAGATTAGACCCCTACAGTCCTGAAAACAAACAGGTCTGAGGAAAGTGACATCTGTTTCTAGAAGCAAATAGAAAACAATCCCTTTTTGCCCACAGTTTTGCAATGCCCTTCCATATTAAAAAAAAAGATGCTGTTGCTGTCACTGGTCTGTGGAAGATGCTTTTCCCCACAGTCGGGGTCCTGGAGGGGACCATGACGGGCAGGTCACTTGGTTCCTCTGCTCTTGCCCCCTGAGGAATAGGAGTCCGGCCTGGGGCTTGGTGGAAGCGTCCTCCACCCGCTGCCCTGGGGCTCGGGGAGGTACCAGAGAGTCAAGAGGTGCGGCAGGTCCCCCCATGGCCACCGCTCTGCAGCATCCCCCAGCCCCCCAGGCACAGGCACCATGGTGCTGGGAGTTTCCAGCATCCCTGAAGGGCAGCCTGGCTCATGAAATGTTTTTTCATAAGTGGAAAATGTTAAGGCAGGCCCCTGTTTCTGCAGAAATTCAGGGCAGGCAGCAGAGTCCTTCCCATCAGATCCCAAGAGGAACTGATGACGCAAAATCAAACTGCTGAGCTCCAACCTAAAATTGGGCTGTGACCTTTAGGGAGGTTCGCTCCCAAACTGCAACACTTGAAAAAGTGTTTTCTAGCTTTGCCTGTCTTTCTGTTAGGAAATTTCCCATGGTTTCGAGCCGTTATCCATCAGCCTGAGCAATGCTCACGTAGCCCAAGTGGTCCCTGACCACGGACAGTCCCGGATCCCACTCTGGTGCGGGCTGCCCAGACTGAGCTCGTCCCTCCAGAGGTCCTCCCTTTGTAGATCACCCCTCTTGTCTTTAATTCTGAGCTTTGTCTTTCTTTTTGGTTTTGTTGCGTGCTGCCTAGAAGTATTGCTGGAGGTGGCTGGTGTGGTCATTAGCACGCTCGCCTCTAACGGGCTGCATTGCAGCACCGCAGCATCTCCCTGGCTCTGCCCCGGGGTCTGGCTCGTTCCCCTCCAGAGGGTGCGTGTCGGAATTCAGGCACCTTCTTTGCTTTGATAATTGCTTTGGGCCGAGACGGGTGGGTGGGAAGCACGTTTCCTACGAGCCTATTTGTAAAACGTGCTGCAGGACATCTCCTCGTGGAGGGGCTGCGCTGGTGTCCAGAGACAAGGACGTGCTGAGCCTTCACTGCAGGAGGAGCAGGGGCCCATGATTCGTGGCACCATCTCCAGCAGGAATGGGCACCCTTCAGTCACGCGCTCAAGGTTACGCAGAGCTGGCCAAGAACCGATGATGCTTTTCCAACATCTGCACAGTGTTTCTGTTCGGCTCCACAGTGAATTTAGGGGGAGCGAGACCAGAGAGGGGGAGAAGGTGTTCTGTGCGTCTGCTTTGGAGTCTTCCACTCCAACACCACCCAATAAATAATTTTTATATTCCAAAACAGGTACAGATGGGGCACTGTTTAACATGAACCTCCAGCAAAACATTTGTCTTTTTAGTTCACAGAGGCAAATGGGTGACACTCACTTTTTTGAGGGAGAGGTGTAGTACCTTCCTTGGATATGGAGCTCTCTGCCTGCAGTCACTGGTCAATAGGAAGTAAATACAATTAGTCTGTGATGCTGCCAGTGTTTTATGGGATGATTTTCCTCCAAATCCTATTGTCAGGTTAGATATCGATTAAAAATCCCCATGCAGTTGTTCTTGATCTTTTCTGACTGGCATTTTCAGCATGAAGGCCAAGACTCAAACACGCCACAGAGACCAGCAGCCTCTCTTGTGCTGTAGCCATTAATTGTACTGGTGGTATCTGATTTCTTACTTGGCAATTGTCATTTATGATTGACACAACGTGCTTTCTGCCCGAAGACTGGTCAAAGGGATAAGCAATTAAAACCAGTCAGCTTGAACCATTAGCAGAGAAAATGCCATTTTGTGAGTCTCTACCAGGAGATGTCCTCCCGCTGTGGGCAGAGATGGTGGCCACGGTGGCTGGCTGCAGGCTGGCATGGAGCAGTGGTGACACTGTGCAAGGCACCACAGCTCAGCTCCTCCTCTCCGTTCTTGGAAATGGATTTCAAATGCTGCCTTACCCCAAACACCTCTAATATTTTTAGTAGATGTTGTCATTGCTGAGCAAACATTGTAGTATCTCTATGGGAGATGGTCCAGCCCTGGGCGCTGGCACCCTCTCACGTGGGCCTCTTGGAGCTGAGCGAAGGAAGCAAGACCACGGTGGTGGTGGCGTTTTCCTGCATTGGGTTCTCAGGTTTTTCTTTCAGTTTTCTGATTTCTAGAAGCACAAGATCATGCTGTGACCGACAGGCAGAGGAAAGGATAGGGCTGAAGATGACCTCATGGCCATCGTCACCAGAGGCGCTGGGGAGGGCTCTTCAGTAGCACTTTAAAAAAATTTTTTTTTTTGCATTACCTTTTAGCTTCCTAAAAGCAGCAGTGCCCTGGCTGTTTGCAGTTAGTCAAGCACAGAACGATGCTGGTGAAGCCTTTTTTCAGGTGTGAGTGATGGCAGGTCCCCAGACTCCTGGCAGGGCTTCCGCGCAGACTCCGGTTTGTTGGCTTCTCTGGAGCGGGACGTGCGGGTACCAGCATCCACGGGTCTAGAGCTCCAAAACGGCACCAGATTTCCTGTCAATGGAAAAAGAAGCAGGAAAAAAAAGCCCTGTTTGTACTCACAATGACTAACGCAGGGAAAATGTGGATTCTCAGATCTAGACAATTTTCAAACATTGGCACAGCTGAGCAGCAAAATGCAGCGTTCCCTTCTGCGTGTTGGTAATTGGCTCCTCAGGAATTTAAAATGAATGCACTGCCAGGCTCCCGGGGCCGGTGCTGTTTGCAAAGGTTACTGGAGGCAGGTTTCATCTTCACCCAGCAATAGCGGTGCCTCTCTTTCCTCTTCCACCCTTGTGCTGTACAGATGGGGAGCCTGAGATTGTTGGACAGTCATCGTTTTCCATCTGCCTTTAGCAGATTCTGATACCTTTCTTCAGTGCTGGTGTTAAGGTGCTGCCGTTATGGGAAATAATACATTATTAAAAAGTGTTGCCTTTTTTCTTAATTAAGAGGTACGTAAACTGTGCCATAAGATCATGCTAAAAACTTTATGAATTAGGCAGTGGCTAAATACTAGTTCTTCATGACATGGGACAGAACTATTCATATTGCCATCTTTTCTATAATTGTTTGCCTAAATATGGGGAAAATGTGCATTTTAGGCACTCAAGTGTCATTAATGTTATTATTTGTTTGGTTTTTTGAATGACTTGCCACTTTCTGTAGTAATTTAATATCAGCAACAGTCACAGCAAGGTGAGATCAGGAATATTCAACAGTGCTGTTGACATGATAGGGCATCCTCTGTTCAGCTACAGAGAAATTGGAATAAAATAAAATGAATTATGATCATATATTCAGTAAAGCCCACGCATTTGTTCATTAGCTTGTTTGTTTGCCAACAACATTTGCACAGGTGAGATTTTCTTGATAAAGATGCTTGTGGGAATGGGGAGTGCAGGGAATACTGATAGGAGTGAATGGGGATGTTGGTGTTCACCTATTTGTCTTGGCCAATCAGACAAATTAAGACTAACAAGCACTGGAGAGCAGTATCTAGGCAGTTACCTGTTTCACATGGTGTGCACATGAACTGCTCACTGGATAATTCAGAGCTGATGAAGAGTTGTGTGAGCAGCCCCTGTTCTCACAGGTGGGTCGGGGAAGCGGAGCGGGATGCACCGGGAGATGCCAGAACCCTGCCATAGATCAGGCTCTGGCAGTAGTTGCTGATGGTCCAGTCTTGTAGAGGCTGCATTTCATCTCTGCTGCTTGCACGCTGGCAGGGCGTTCTCAGCAGCCACTGGAGCCACTGGGATGCTTTGCCACGGGGTAGGAAATGGCAGGGGAGAGTGAGGGGACATCAGCAGTGACACCAGCGGTGATGTCCTGACAAGACATCGGTCCCAGGAGGAGCAACTGGGAGATGCTGAAGGGGACACTCTAGCTGGGCAGCGCTCTTTCAGTGGTTTTTAATGATCCTTCATGTGGTTCTGCACACACCCGCTGTACCTTGCAGAGTGTCCATAAGCACTGATTTAATGTCAGAGACTTAAATTTTAGAGTCTGCAATATTTTATCTTTAAACTGCTTTTTCCTGGATTCTTCCTTCTATACACTTTGATATTCAGCTGTTTATTACTATTAGTGTCTGCACTGATGCTTGATGTTCCCTGAGTGTTCCTTTCCAAAACACTGCTCATCAGAAAGCCTTGGGCAGAAAGTATCAAGGCCTGAAAATCAGTTAAAGCATTTTATGTGAGGTGTGCAGCTGTCCTGTGGATATTTGGTGTTGGTTCTGTAATATTTTTCCCCAAAATTTTCCATTGCGTCCTAAGCGAGAGGAAAACCTTCCCGTTTCTTGTTGGTGTTGCCCTTGCAGAGCAGCATTGCCCTCTCTGATAGCTTGTGCTGCACCAACTCAGTAGCATCTTCCACCTCCCTGGCTGGAGGAGCAACAGACAGCTTGAGGATTTTGGTCTTTTTAAACATAAATTGGAAGCATTACAATCTCATAAAAATTCCTGAGACTTTTGCTTAGTAATGGGGTTTTATTTTTCATTTGGGTAACATAGAAGTGACTGGGCAATAAAGCACTGATGATCGTGCATTGTGTGTGGGCACTTCGTATCAGTCCCATATTGTTGGGGAGAAAGGTGTAAGTGATGCTCGTGGCATAACGAGCCCTTGCATTTATTCTAACGGGAATATAAACTGTTGCCGCTGCACTAGCACATTTTCCCAAAGTGAATTTTAGCCCATATGATGAAATTAAGTGTGTATGTAGAAGTGCAGAAGTACAGCAGAGGATGGCACAGGGTGCCTCGCTGGCACGAGCGCGGTGCAGCATCCCGAGCACAGCCCAGCGCCGGGGCGCGGACGGGCTGAGTGACCCGGGGTCCAGGGTCCCATCCAGCCATGACAGCGACGATGGCACCCGTGACCTGCGTGGAGGCACTTCAGGACCTGTGGCCTCCAGCGCTGTTTGCTTGTGCAGTGTCTCCGTGCAGGGGCTCTGCCCCCTTGTCGAGGCTGTTACTCAGTGCTTACCATAAAGCTAAGGAAATCCAGGGGAGAATACAAATGGAAGGTGGTATAAAGAGCTGTTTATTGTTACTGTGTGGTCAGAGGGTTAACTCCTGCTGAAAAATGCAGAGCAGGTCACAGGCAGAGTCCCAGCCAGCATGGGGCAGGATGCCCAATGGACAGAGAAACTCCTGCCTTTCTCCTGTTCAAATGCTGCAGTTCCAGAAGGCTCAGGTGTTTCCTGAGCTGTGACACCTCTCGGTGCCCTCCTCCAGGAGAAGCGCATGGGAACCCCGGTGGCTTTTCTCAGACAGACCCAGCCACCTCGGTGCCCCTCCACTGGGCATGTCTCTGGAGAGGGGTAATTCTGCAGAACAGGCAAGGTCCTCCCACCAACGGGTGGGTATTTACAGAACAGACCTGTTAAGCAGACATGCCTTAATTGCCTTGGGTTCCTATTTTTAGTGCCAAGGGTGCACATGGAGCTGTGCTGTGAGAGAGGGCAGCGTGGTGGGAGCACAGGGACGGCCAAGGGAACTGAATTGTCTTTTGTGTGGATTAGCTCTGAGCTGCAACAGAAAAAGCACTTCTGCTGCCCCACTGGGCAGGAGTAGATGGGATACAGCAGTCAGTCCCCTTGCGTCTCCACTGCCCTTCACGATGCTTCCCTGGGCAAAAGCATTTTCAGAGAACAGAAAAGTTGTGGATACCCTTTTCGGGCTCCCTTAGTATTCCTTTGATGTAATCTCTCTGAGAGACCGCACTCTCCTTTCTCTCCTTTCATCTTCTCACCAGCCCTTTTTGAAGGCACGGTGCTCCCCGCCGTGTCTCTGCTGCCTTCCCATCACAGGGACAGCCCAGTCCCGAGACTCCCCATCACATTATTCAGGGGTCATTAAAGATCTGAAGTTCTGGAATCGGTGGAACTGTGCAGAAAGTACTGCTTGGTCCGATTGAAATTCCAAGGGTTCCAAAAGTTAGCAAAAGTTAACTTTGTTGTAATAATTTTCTGTTTTCATTGTTTTGATGATTTTTTTTATTTTTTTTTTTTGGTCCCATTTCTAACAAATGCTTAGTTCTGAAAGTGAATTTTACAGGAGCTGTGTAGGAGAGGAGCTAGCTGTGCCTCCTCACGAGCCCCTTAGCCCCTTCTGTTGGGTTGGTGAGCGGGCAGGAGGTGCTGGGGCTGGTCCCGGCTGCGATCCCAACAGTCCTGCTCCCACTGGGATCGCCCCAGCACAGCTCTGTTTGAGAGGGAGGAATAGTTGAACGGGTTTGAAGGAGCCTTTTAGTGGCTCTGCACATTGTGTGGAGCTCAAGTTCTGTTTAGCGCAAGTGCCCCAAAACTTGGTTAGAGAGGACTTTGGCAACACCGATTGACGCTGTGCCCCGCTGTGCTGCGGTGTCGCAGTGGGGCAGAACCGGAGCAGAAGAAGCAGGGCTGAGAGCCGGGGGGTGGTTCTCTCGGGGGATTCCCTTGAGTAATCTTCTGCTTTACTTTTGTCCTCTCATCCCCCGACTTGCTGTCAGAGCAGCTGCATCCATTGAAACCCACCTTTGTCTTGCAGTCTGTTTTGAACAGACCCACATGGGATGTATTCAAAGGGAAGGCTATTTCTGCTTGTTTTTTCCTCCTTCAAGTTTTACTTGCTCTCCAATGTTAGCTTCTCATAGAGCCTTCAGCTCCACTAAAATTAAGTTCCATCTGGCGGAGCTCGTCACAAGCTGCCTTCCTCCCAGCCGCCTCCTTCCCCTTCCCAGGGAGGGAGCCCAAGGTACCCTCCGTGCCCCTCACCTGCAGCTCCACCGCCCGTCCTGGTGCCCGTCCCGGTGCCGGTGGCGGTGCCGGCGGGGAGGGACATATGCCGGAGGGAACAGTGTCTGCAAGAGCCCTCCTTTCCATGAGAGCCTGCAGCACGTCGGTGTTTTACATCCATCCTCACACGCAAGACCACGAAAATAAATCAGGATGTTGCTTTCCTGAAAAACGCTTTTTGTGACAAAAATCTGTAGTAGATAAAATGGACAGTAAGTCTGGGCCGTGCCCTTGTATCAGTCTGGGTACCTTCAAAGCAAAGATGTGTTTTGACACCTGCAGGATGAGTGAAGCGGGACTGTGGAGAAAGGCAGCAATAGACCTCTGCTGATATTCGGCGACGGGGAGGCGGAGGGGATTACAAATGAACCGGTATCTCAGAGGCTGGAAACATTTTAGCAGGAGTGCTTTATCTTTTGTAATGTTTTTATAAATTATTTATTAACACACTTGCTGCGTTTTCCTGAGAAATTGGATAGAAAAGCAAAATGTATAGCCGGCAGATTATATTCCAGAAGAGAGACGCCAGTGATTAAAAAACAATTTCCAACCCTTTCAAACACATAACTTTATTTTAGATGAGTAGTCTGCTATTTTTGTATTGCTCTCGACCATTTTGAAGAAAATCCCAGATTCGTTCCCTAGATATATGAGGAGACTGACGTTAATGCGAGCAAACTAAAAAGCAGTCAGAGTGCTTTAGTTGTTGCTTAAATAATCTGTTGTCATTTATAGAAGGGATGCATTTCCCAAACTGCTGCGGGACGTGCCTGGGTTGCTGATGGAGAGGAGTTATTACAGGGGGGCGTAAAAAATTCTAGAAGACGCCAACTCCCACACAAATGGAAGGCAGATTTTATGCATTCGGGGGAGCCTGGGGACCCCGCTGTCTCCGGGGAGCACCAGCATCTGAGCGGTGGCTCCCAGGAGTGATGGGATTGGGATGGGGTTGCTTTTGCTGGAGCGCTCGCCCGGGAGGACCCTGGGAGCGGGACCCTGTACCTTCCCGAGTGCTGCCGCAGTCTGGGCCGGGATGGGATGAGGAGATATCCTCACGGTGGGGATGGCAGTGATGTGACAGTACAGCTCAGCTGGAAATTAAATCAAACCACAGGCTCCCAGATGCTTATTAATATGCTCTGTATACTGAGGATTAGGCTTTTGGTGACACTTAAATTGAATTCTAATGCTATTTTGAAATATATAGTACACTGAATTTACTTCACCTCAGGTTTGAGTTAATGGTTTATTAAATTACGCACCTTGCAGTGGCAAAGCTGTTTCCTGGTGTAGGACACTGGGGCTTGCAGTAGCAATGCAGCATTTCTGCTGATCTCATCCACATCCTCCCCGGTCGATTATGAGGTCTGCAGGTGTCCGCGAATGTATTACACCGTCTGGAGCTTCACCCTCGCCGAAGAGGCATAATTGGGGATTGGGTTGGAAGTTTTGTAGTGAAGCAAATTACAATTTGAGCTTAGAGATTTGGAGTTGGTTTTGGCGTGGGCAGTGGAGGACTTGCAGCAGATGCTGCCAGGACTGAATCTCTCCTAATACAGGATATTTTTTTCTTTTAATATGCAGTGTTTTGGCCTGCAGTGAGTTACCCCCTTTTGTATTTTATCTGTTGAGGCAGGCTTTTATAAGCGTTTTGGATAAATCACTTCCCAGGTGTCTGCAGTTTTGAATGGTTTTCTCACTGTCCTTCTGCCCGCATGAGCATCTCGCTTATGACCCCAGTTGCTTTTATTCTCAAAATCATCTTTTATTTCCAAAGGAGTGTCTGTCTGTTCCCTGTCTACAGAATGGCTGCCCTTGGCTGTCACTGCCGTCCTGCATTGCTGCTGCCTGTCCCCAGTTAATGACACTGGGGTGCCTCTTCCCACTCTCCGTCCCAGCCACCTCCCAGAGCCTTTATCACCTTCATCACCGCATCCTCTTGCTGGTCCAGAACCGCGGTGACGACTCATGTCAGACTGATGGATGGGAGAGTGGCCGTCGCACGTGTGAGCATATACACGGTGCGCTGCCCTTAGTGAAAGTCTGTAAAGGGTATTAAAATCGGCCCCGAGTTCACAGTCTGTGCTATAAAACTATGCCCCCACCTCCGAAGCTGCGGGAACGGTGAACACAGACCATGGTCTTAGTCCTCTGTGAGACCATTCAATGGATTTCTTTGACGTATTAGTGCAGGGGCAAAAGCCGGAGGAGAACAACCTAAACGGCTTTCCCTCCTGAACAGGCGTCATACCTCAGGGCATAATTTTCTGTGTCAAGGAAAAAGTGCAAGATTTTTCTTATCATACATTTGTTTCAGTTAAATGTCAGCCGGTTTGCATCTGCTCCTCATGCCACCACAAGATGTATGTCGTATGACAGCCTGCTGGCTCGCACCGGAGTCATTAGCCATCAGCAGTAAAGAGAGCCTGGTTTAGGGAGAGTAAAAGAGAGGTTGAGTTTTTTATTACTTTAGTCTCTGTAAAATGGGATGGCCTCTTCCCAGGAAATTAGATTTCCCGATAATGTAACCAGCACAAAACAAGTCTGTGGGATTGAATATGTCTCCACATTGTCCTTCTTTTACAATCAAATATTACAAAAGATCCCCAAGAAGAGTCGAAGTTTTTTCTGATCATGCAGCAGGTGAAGAGACTGCAGTTACCCCTGGGAGGTGGCAGGGGGACAGCCCAGTGACGCTCCATCCCCCCGTGACCCAGCACTCACAGCGCCTGCCCCAGCCCCTGGGGACACACAGCACAATATTCGTGCAAGAATGTGGTTCAGCCTGGGTGTCCCATGTGCTTCCACCTCCATGGCCAGTCCTCTCCACAGCGCTGTGGAGAACTGTTGTCTTTCTGAAACACATCAGTGAAACTTGCTCATCTCATGCCTCTGCCCTGCTAGGAATTTGACCTATGTGCATAGTGTAAAACTTTGTAGGAACAAGAATCCCTGTGGAAAATAAATCCCCTTCTCTGGCTACAGTGAGGAGAGCGGAGCCACGACGTGGGTTTTGCTGTGAACGGGTGGCGCGAGGTGCAGAAATCAGCCCTGAACTCCTCCCGCAGTGCTTGGCACTTGCACAAATAGCTCGAGCCTCAAATTCTGTTATTCTTTCGGTTTTATCGAACATTAAATCCATCATATAAAAAAAATGCAGAAAGAAAAATGAATGCAACATCTTTCAAGGTCAGTTGTTTCTGCGGAGGTGATGCCGGGCGCTCTGCAGTGAAGCAGCAGCAGGGCAGGGAACGGTGCATTTCATAGCTCCAACGCCAAATCATGTAGCAATGTTTTATTTTCATGGAAAAATACAGCAAATATGTCCTTTAACCTGCTACCTGTGCAGTGAGGCGCTCTGATAAATAGTAATTATAACTATTACGGGATGTCACCTCCTGTCTGCCATTTATTGACCTTTTCTTCAGTGTAATTTGCTTCTCAGGAGCCAGGTAACTAAATATCCCAGGGAAGATTAGCCGTGTGAGCGTCCAGGGCAGCGCAGCAGCCGAGACCCACTTCAGCTCTGAAATCTGCTCGATTTTAGACCCACTGAATACTTACATGATGCTGACAAATCTGGAAGCCTTTAAGAAAAGGAGTTTCTTGTGAGTTCACATTGTAGTTGTTGGGGGGAAGGAGAAGTTCCAACTGTTAGGTGCTGGGAAGCTGCTAAAGGAAGTTATCTAGAATAGCTTTTCTGTCTGTAACATCATTGTAGATCCCAGAGTCTCTCCAAGCTCAAAGCGACCCATAATCTGGCTTTTACAGTGAGAAACATTGTCCTTCCAGGGAACTAAACCCTCATGTCTGGGTTTTGTAGAATCAAATACAAAATCCATTAGAGGGTCAGGAATTAATGTAGAGGGTCAGGAATTAATGTGACCAGCATAATTTTTGGAGGGGTGACTCGAGTTTGGGAAAGAAGTGGTATCAAGTTTTGGTTTTAACAGTGGTTTGTTGACATTGCACGAGTTAATATCATGGACTAATGTCAGCTTCTTCGTAGCTTCGCTATACATGAAGCAGGACTCAGGCACCTTCTGTAGGCAAGGGAAGGGGGGGATAATCTGCCCCCTCCAAGTGGAGCATCACTCTGGCAGAGGGTTCCCGCAGCCGCTGGTGCGTCGGGCTGCCTGGGCTCTGGATTCCAGCTCCCGCTGGTGTTGCAGGGCAAAGGAAGGAGAGAATGTGGAGGGCGCTTGACTAAAAAGTGCTTTTGCTTTTTCTCTTGAAGGATACTTGCAGTGAAAACTATGTGAAATTTATACTCCTCTCATATGATTTTGAGTGGTTTTAGTACACAAATTCTCAGTAGAAAATGTGTTCAATAAAAGTTTGATGTGGAACTATAGCTCAGCAGAATCTTTTTTAAGAAATCCAGCTCTGGAATATTTATTTTGTATCTAGTTTTGGTTTTAGTGCCTATTTCTTCTGCAGATGCCCTCGTTAGCCTGCTAACAGTTTATGAAGAGCTCAGCCCCTCTTGCCCCCATCTCCACATCCCGGCGCCTTTCTGCAGAGCCGGCCATCGGGTCGGAGGGAAGTGTGGCTGCGTGACACACTGCTGCTCTCAGCTGCTTCTGCAAGAAAATCCTCGCTTTTTGTTAAAGGAGCGACCAGGGGGCTTAGGGCTCGCTGGAGCATGGGGGGCTCAGCCTGTGGCAGGTAAAACGTTACCACACCAGTGGGCAGTGATGTGACTGACAAGGATGCTGTGCTCTTGGTGCATAGCAAGTCTACTGGGAAATAGTTTGAGCAGGAAAAGTGTAATAAATCTGGATTTATTCTCCTTTGATGCTCAGCATGCAAAAGGAGACCATTTAGGGGAAGTAGGAAAGGAATCTGGGATGGCCACAATGAAAATTTCAGTGTAAACCTGACAGCTGTGAGCCCTAAAGTGTTGTTTCTTGCTGTGGAATAACATCCCTTCAGTGTGAGTAATTGAGGTAGTCCCAATATCTAGGACGAGTTAACTCAGTTTTGTAGGGGAGAAGGGACTTTTTCCCAAGGCTTTGAAGCAAATGACAGCAATGAATGAAGTCCTCGTTTGCTTTCTTGATTTATTTCTGACCGTTGTGCCAAAAGGCTCACATTTGTTTCCCGAAATTGCAAGCAAGCATCGCTTAATTAGATGGCCGTTCTGGGAGAGGAGGCATCCCAGGGCAGTGCTGTCCAGAGAGGCACGGAGTGATTCTCCAAACATAAATCCCAAGGTTGAAACCTGTACTGAGCGTTTCAGGGTCGCTGTAAAGATCTCTAAGAGGTTTCTGGTCCAGCATAGTGCGGAGAAATGGATGCCGAGCAGCGGGACAGAGCATGGCCCTGGGAACAGCCCCCTCCTCAGCGCATTTTAACACAGTACTGGAGGCTCAAAGCACCGAGAGCTTTTTCTTAACATTTAGTGATAAAGTTTTGTCTCCTGTTAGTAAACAATCTGCTTGCTTTGCCACTTTTTTTTTTTCAATTTAAACGGGAGTACGCTGAAGCCCTCTTGCAAAAACGTTTATTATGTCGAGCAAAACTGGAGGGTTGGGGTTGTGTTGCTCCAGTCTTTTTTTCTTCTTTGCTTCTAGTGTTCTCAAAAAATACTGCCCAGAGGCATGGGAAATGGCACATGGCTGTATGAAATATGCCCCCGTCCGAGGATACGCCATGTTTTTATTTTGTGACAGTCCAGGATTCAGTGCGTGGCCTAAATATTGTGGCATCCTATTTGATTTTTGAGTTGTTGGATGGACTAGATGCTATAGCTCATGGACAACATGACCATTTTTCCTCGTGGTTTACCCTTTTTCTAGATTACTGTCTGTAAGTTTCAAAATGGAACAGGATTCCTCTGTGGTTTATAAATTAGGGCCATATTACAGCAGCACCCAATAGTGCTGCTATATTTTAGATGGTGTCAGGGTTTCTATTATAAACCTCATTTTTCAGAGGTTTATAGCTTGGCCATAAAAATTCTCAGTATGCTGGGACTCGGAATGTAACAGCTGCATCTCAGCCATGCAGAGGATGTGTTTGCATGTATTTTTTACAAGCAAAACAAAGCATGCTTTGTATGTATGTTTATGCATAGAGGTCTGTATAATTATATTAAAAATCAGTGTAAATTTATCCTAGCTTTGGATTTCAAAGTTAGCTGTTAGGAAATGCTCCCTTTTTGGCAGCCTGTGCAGCTTTGATTCTCCTGGTTTGCCATCCCTGCCCCGTGTGCTGGGGCAGGGTGCAGGTTAAGGAGTAACAGATCGGGGTGTAATTAAAGGCTGTCTTGGATTGTGTGTGCCCTGGGAGTTGGAGCAAGGCTCTGCCCTGGGCATGGACCGCTCCAAGGACCGGCTGCCTTGTCCCCAGGGAGATGCTGGAGTCCATCCCTGTCCCCTGGAGCACCCTCCGGGATGGCCCCAGGCGGTGCTGCCAGAGGGAGCTGGGACCCCTGGGGACAGGCACCTCTCCCAAACCCCAGCCCCAGCTCTGCCCAGTAGGGGTTGGGTTTTCTGCAGCTGGAGCCATGAGACAGGATGGAACCACTTAGGGGCAGAAGCTGACAGACCTACTAATGGCTTTTGTTTACCTGGAGCAATTAGCTGGGAGCAGTATTGATCGTAAGGGCCATTCTCAGTCACCGAGGGGCATCTGGCCTACATCGTGACAGTTGTCCAAAAAGAAACCCTGAAAATGGATTTGCAACACCGACTATACCTCCAATATCATGTGCCTTTGAATGTATATCATTGGTAGGTTTTCTTATGTTGACATATGAGTAAGATACCAACAGCCTCCTTTTAATAGCCTTGCATAATGCGCACACCTGCTCCAGTGTAATTCGCTGCATTTCAGCACATCAGCTGCCTCAAACAAATGAAGAAAGTCCAAAGGCAACAAAAAGGGAGCTCTTTGTGTCCTCCCCGCACCACGTACAGCCCTCGCACGGCTGCGAGCGTGCCTTCACACGCACAACTCAAACACTCACCAGGGAGAAGCGGTTTCATTTGTACAAACGGCCGAACGACGAGGGAAGGACAGATTCAGTCTGGATATTAAAAGGGAAAACCAGAAAAGCCACACAATGTGCAGGCTGGCGTTGACCCAGCTGCAGCTGAATGCGTCTCTCGTGAGGCTCCAGCCCTGCTTGGCTTCCCACCTGTCTGAGCTTTAACATCAGTGTCAGACAGGCCTGTCTTTAAGCCCGTGTTTTTCAGTTTGTTGGGGCACTTGACCCTAGTGCTGCCGGCCCACCTTCCTTCTCACCCCAAACTCTGGTTCGAGGTGCCCCCTCAGGTCTCTCTTCAGGCGCCGTCCTGGCAAGAACACGCCACGGGCTGGGTTTCTTCTCCGGCCGTGTTGAATCACCGCAGGGAGCACGGCCCTGTCGTCCCTTCCCCGGGCGCTCCCGGTGTCCCCGGCCCAGACCCCAGCCCCAGCGGGCGGTGGTGGGTGCGTGGCGACGGGGGGTCCCTCCTGCAGCACCGGGGGTGCGAGGCCGAGCGAGCCGCGGCCTGGTCCCTGCTACGCGCGGGGCTGGACGGCTCCCGTGGCACACCTGCACCGCCTCGTTAATTAATACCATGTATTACATTTTGTTTTAATAAAGCCTTTTCATTACAGAGCTTGTTCCCATGGTAGGAAAAATTGAAATTCCTTGCAAGAGCATTATAATTAAGCTGTAGTGCAACAGGGAGGAATGTGTCTTGCTGGAAGGCCCCTGTCTGAGCCGTGTCACCGCGGGGCGATCCTGGCAGATGTGGACAGGGCTCCTCCGGCCCGTGCTCTGGGAGATTCCTGCCCGAGCGATGCCTTTTCCCCGCGGCACCGCACCCTCACTGCCCGTCGGGCTCAGTCTCGGCCGGTTTTCACAGGCTGGAGAGATGGAGAGTCCCTCTAAGGCAGCAGATCCCACATTTTTGTCTCTCAGGCCCGTTGCAGCTCTCGGGTGCCGGGCAGGGCGGCGGGTTTTGTGGCTGAGCTGGGTTCTGAGGGTCATTTATTGACTGGTGCGGGGCTTTCCCAGCCCACGGCGGGGATGGAGGGGCCAGAGCTCTGCTGTATGGAGCCAGTTTGGGGTGTTTCTCCAGTTTGGTATAAAATACCTGGAGTGGCAATACTGGAAGTAAAATACTTCATTATTTTAGGTCTGTTGTAGATTGTTCCTGTAGTTTAAAAATCAATATATCCATGCATACACAGCTGTTCATAACATGGAGATTCCTTGCGATGAGCGTAAGGAAGCTGGGGTTCACAGTGAGGTTAAAGCATCACTGTTGAAGAAGGGCAGCTCAGCAAGAAGAGTTAATTATGTCAGAATTAGTTGTGAATTTAGAGACAGATTTTTACATTCTCTTTGACAAAAAGTCGTGTTTATAAAATTAGACAAAGCCTGCCCAGGAGGAGCCGTTCTGTTCCTGCCCGTTAGTGCATCTCTGACATCAGGGATGCTTATTTACGAGGCAAGAAGATGGAAATGCTTCATTAGCAAGCAACATTGCATGTGATCTGGAGAAGGTCCTAATAGAGTAAATTAGGAGGGGAACATCTGTTGCTTTCTGTCTCGGTTTTAGTGCTCAATCTGGTGCTAATTCTGGCCTTTCGTGACCTTTTTATGTGTCCCTTCATCCTAAGTATGAGGCATGTTCTGTTCATTAGCTGTGGATGTGTCTTGCAGCCTTTGAACTGAACTGCTTCAAAGCTCATTCCCACCCTCTCGGAGAGATTTGTTCCCCTCTTATTTCCTTCATTCCTGAGACCTGATGGACAAAGCGTTGGAGGTGGAGTTGGAGAGAGAGGCAGCAAAGGGGCGTTGAAATCCTGAGCCAGCATGGGAGATGTGTCTATGTACACATGCATATGGAGGATCCAGGGTTCTGCCCTCTTCCCCCTTCTGTGAAGTGATTTTATCATCAAAAAATAGCTAAAGGTTATAAGATAAAATCATCCTCCCGATGGAGCTGGTGGGTGCTCCCCATCCCACAGGGCCAGGGTCGATGCTCCAAGCCCCAAGTCGCAGCCACCATCCCAGTTGCAGAGGAGTTTTGTTCAAGCCTTAAAACACTTGCTCAAATTAACAGCCAAAAATGTCAAATGTGTCCACAGCTAATAATTCATTAGATGCATAATTAGTGTGAGATGATCATGACATTTCACTGTTATTAATTGTTATACTCTAATAGGAAATAAGTTGGTCCACGATCACGAAGCACAGTTTGAACCCTGCTCCGGAGGTGCCAGTTGCTGGCAGGGCAGGATGCTCTCGGGAGCTCCGGCTGCTGGCGGAGCCTGGAACGCCCTTATCCTGCCCCATTCCACAGCAGGGATGCAAATGGAAAGCGTCACCCTGCAGGATTTGGGAGGAGTCTGTGGGTCTCGTGCTGGATAGCGAGGTGTGAGGTTTTCTGGCAGCTTGCAAAAAGAAATGAAATTGCAGGGAAAAAGCTGGGGTTTCCACTCATTTGAGTGGAAAGAACTGGCTTTAGTGAAATGCTCCAGTCACCCAGTCAATCATTACTTTCAGGTATTCAAGGAGGAATATCCTTAAACTTATTGCAAACAGTGGACAAAATATTTGTATTATAACGCAACTTATCCCTAGACAGTGCATTCTAAACAAACACCTTCTGCACAGGTAAGACGTTCACTTGGCAGTCGTTTCGCTAATTGCATCTTCTTTCAGGCCTTGCTGGGAAACATGCCTTGCAAATTCAGTATCATGATTAATTTATATGAAGGATGCAGTGTTGAGTTTCACAGTTTCTTTTCCCTCACAAATATATTCATTCCGCAAGGATGTTTTGAGCTTTCACACCAACAAAAATGTGGGATTCTCTAGCAAGTATAAAGCAAATAAGGCTGAGATACGCCGTTTCTGTTAAGTGTTTGTTCATGCGACTCTGTGCCACTGATCAGTGCTGAGAGGCTTCTAAGGAAACCTGCCAGTGGTTGTCCCCGTTCTATCTCCCTCTGTTTCCCATCAGAAGAATGTAGGAGATGCCCAGTTGGGAACCTGGGCACCTTCCTGCTTTGGCCAACCCAGCGGCCGTCGAAGGGCATCCTTGCTACACAGCAAGGACTGTGGCTAGGAAATCTGCCATCACACACGGACTCTGCTTGGGGAGTGGAGTGGACTCCACACATGGGGAGCATATTAAAAGACCTGCCTCTCCAAATGGTAATTCTTCAGGTGACAGGAATTCCCTTGGGTGGGCGTCTGCGTTGATGTGAGGAGTGGCCCAGGCAAGTGAGCAGTAAGCGGCGTTGCAAGCATAGTTCAGTGCAGTAACTGCAAATAAGTAATTATTTCTGCACATGTTCATTTTTAAGGCATTTTGTTCCAAGAGAGTGTTGACGCTGCTGGGTTTCCTGAGATCAGTTTTTAATCTCCTGCTCTACCTCTGCTTTAAATAGAGTTGTGGGGTGCAGGTAGGCAGGCTGAGCCTCCTAAATACCAAGCCTCGTTGTCTTCATTAAAGCAACGATAAACTCAAAAAGAGCAAAATATATTGGGTTCTGTTCATTAAGAGACTGGCGGGTTTCTGGCTTTGTTGTCTTTTAATACACCAAGAACAGATGCAGGTTGACAAGTGGCACCAGCCAAGGGACACAGCTTTATAAGGTTGTGTTGAAGCGGGGCTTGGAAGTAGCCAGCTGAAATCTAATTTGTAGCCAAGTGGAATAAATTGGAACTGATAGTTATTCAATTAATGGCATAGGCAGCAAGGTGAGGTCTCCTCGCAAAATAGCAGAATAAGGTTTCTTGACAGGGAGGTTTGGGAAAATGGGGCACGGCACCAGGTTTTCAATCAAATTCAGCCATTAATCATCTAAGTAGCAGGAGGGAGATGTGATTATTATAGAGAGGCTCAGCAAAATGGTTTGAGTGAGCACTTCCCAAAATGTGATGGAATTCAAAGTGGAGCCAGTGGATGTGCCCTGGAGCCTCCCTGGGGCCAAGGGTTTTCCAGGCAGCGCTGGATAAACTGGGAAGCTCCCTCCTGCCAGCAGCAGCCACTGGGACCAAAGCCGTGTTGTCCCTGCCTGGGGATCTCCCTGCACCCCGATGGCATCCCTGGGCACAGAGACCCGGCCTCTTCTGCCATTCACCTGCTGAATTAGAAGTTGCTTTTGTATCTGACAATGTTGTGTTTGCCTGCTGAGGGTCTCAGTGACATGGACAACGTTAGTGTGTTTTTAGCACTGGTTGTGCATCCAGGGATGCCAAGGAGGTGTTTGCTAATGTATTCCCCAGGCTCTGCGTGAGCTCCCCTGATGTGGCATTTCACGTCTTTGGATAATTTGCATAGTGATGAAACTGTCACAGTTCTCTCCACCACAAGCAGACCAAGAAATATAGAAAGACTTTTTGACTTTTTTCTTTTTTTTTTTTTAATAGAAAGAAAAATTTCTTCCTATGCAAATGGCCGCCATAATAATATTATCAGTGTTGCCCCAGGCTTGCACAAGCTGAATGGAAGGGAAGTTGAGTTTATGACTTTCAGCAGAATGGTTTTAAGCTTTATCAGTTCAATATACAAGTAGGAGAGATACTCACTTTACCTGGAATAATGGGACTCTTTGGTTGCATTTAAGAGCAAACCAAACAAATAATTTGACAGGAAAGTCTGTTTTGGTGGCTGGGAGCCCTCGGGATCCCGTCTGTGCTGCCGTTCCCGGGGCGCGGGGCTGGGGCAGCCGTGGCTGTGGGCGCAGCCTGTGCCCGGACCCCGGGGCCGAGGGCTCCTCTCCCCCGAGGGTCTGCGTGACCCGTGCCCAGTGCCACAGCCTTGGCTGGCAGCGACCCATCGGTACCGGCTGCTCTGGCCACAGGGAGCTGGTTTGATGCCTTCACATGAATCATGGGCACCTCGGTGGGTCTGTGGGACCCGCGCTGGGCTCTGAGCCACCACCAGCAGCACGGGGTGAGAAAAGCTTGTTCAGGAACATGGTTAATGCCCTCGGCCAGGGCTGCCGAAGCGTGAGAGCAGGATGCTCCTCCGTCGGCACTCGGCTGCGCAGGACCTGCTGCTGCCCCACGCCGTCCAATGGACACCTTTCTGCTCGGGAGCTGCAGGCACAACCAAGAGAGAGCAAACTTCTTCCAAAGCCTAAAAGTTCTCCCAGCGTGAGGTTTTGGTGGTGTGAGGTTAGGGTCTCGTGCCCGGGGCTCCTGAGCGGCAGCCCCCTGCAAGCTGCAGTTGGCAGACACCAGGGTGCCGGCCCTGGGGCTTTCTGATTTGTGCTGGCACTTCGTTTACAGCTGGGATTATTAAAGAAGTCATGAAAAATGCTTCAGCAGTGAGCAACAGGGCTGCTGTGGGCTTTCCCCGCAGGGAGAAGCAGGTCGTGTTCGGGCTTTGGCACAGAGACTCTCTTGGCTGCTGCGAATGAGTACAATTGAAAATTTGTGCAGATTAGCTCAGATATTGAGGTCAACGTAAATGAACCACAAAGATGAAGTCTAAACTACGAAACATTTCTCAAGTTGTAATCTAAATATAGTCCAACATCTGTGGTCTTTCATTAAAAGCGAAGTTATGAGAGTGAGATTTCACTCAGCTACACTGATTTGGTGCCTGCGAAATCATTAACAATTTGATATTGCAGCTTTCTCATTATAAACTTCTGTGGGAAAGGGGAATTAATTTTTCTGTGCAGTCAGGAGTTGTCAGAGGAGATCCCTCCCTTCCTGCGTAACCGGATCAGAAATTCCTCCCGTATGTGCATTGACCCCTTCTCTCTGGGGAACACATTAGTTGAAGTCGCACTTCTAATTAAACCTGTGCTGCAGAAGAGGAGTGTAGGAATGATGCAGAGTAGCAGTGGCAGCCTGAGGAATTTGCAGGAGTGTTAAGCAAGGCAGAAGGTTATACATCAGGCGGTTTTCAGATTGGGGATCCAAAGAGGAGGCTGCTCCTGGCAAATCTTTTCCACTTGTAGGTAGGACACTTTTCTGAAAGTGAGAATGTGAGGGAAGTCAGAGGATCTTCTTATTGTGGCAACATCTCAAGCTGTCTCTTGATGTGCCAGCACTTTATCACTTCCCTGCAGAGCAGAAGGCAGCCAGGATGGAAGGAGCTTCTCTCTCCGTCTTCAAGTGCTCTGGTCCCTTTGGTGCCTCTTTGCCCCCTGTGCCCCTTCCCCATTTGCTCTGGAGGTGAACGGGGAGGAGTGAAACACAGACCTGCTCTCATTCCCCCCTTGCCTGACCATCTCTTATCTTTCTGACCTGGATTAGTGTCTGCCAAGAGAGAGGTGTCCGTTTGGCTCACCAGACCCACCGTGTGTCTGGATTTGCTGATGAATCTTCTCCTCTCTCCTCCCCAGAGCTGGTGCCCGAGGTAGCTGCTGGTGGAAGCAGATGCCTGTGCCACACGTTGGCAGGACAGGAGTCAGCGCGGGGAGGGATGGGATTTTGGCCCCAGTGGTCTCCCTCTGCCTGGAGCGTGTCCCCCGGGCTCCGTCCCCCGTCAGGAGCAGAGACAGGGGCCGTGTGCCAGGGCAGCCTGTGGGCTTCTCCCCACACCCTTTGTCCTTGGGTTAGGATGCTCTGTTCCCATCTCTGTAAACAAAATATGTGTAATTCCATTGTGAAGAAAGCAACTTACATAAATGGGGAAAATGAGAAAAGGTGCAAGTGGTCTTATCTAGTGCTGATATCAAATTTACAAGGTAGACACGACCTGTATTCTCAGTGGAGCTTCATCTTAGCAGGGTGAAGTAGTAATGATGAATATTTCTCTTTGGCAGTGGGATATTGACGGGAGGATTCACTTTGCCATGGTTGTGCTCTCATAAAAGCTCGGGAGAGCTCCAGGTGTTCTCTCTTTAATATTGCATCGATAGCCTGATGGTTTCTTGCTGACAAAACTTCCACTGTCCTTAATATCATCCTGTCTGCATTCATCAGCTGCAGAGGTTTTCCCTCCTGTTGGACACTAAAATAGCATTAGACAGAAAATGGAGAAAGCGTAGGAAGCCAATATGATCATTTTTTTAATCTAACCCCCCTATTCCAGGGAGGTGGTTGTGCTGTGATGGCTGGAAGTTGTGATGCAACTAATATGCAACAAATACTAGATTTCATTGTGGTGAAGCATGTGGAAATATATTTTTCAATATTCTGCCTGTGTCCAGCTGCAGTACTGAAAAAACGCCCCGCTCACAGCCTGTGCCGTGCTCCTGCATGGTCCTGAAGGAGCCCACGTGCTTCGGGAGCATGGAACGGAGCTACAGGTCCCTTCAGCAGCCTGGGAGGGTTCAAAGGCCAGGAGTATCTGGCACCCCTTCTGAGCTACTGTCCTCAGGAGCAGCTGTTGCTCCCTTTGTAGACCATCCCATCATTTATCAGGGAAATATTGTGCAGTACCGTTGAAGTTCAAACTGGATATTCTGTCTGTCCCCAGAGATCTGTTCGCGCCGGGCAGAGCTGGGCTCACAAATCTTCAAGCTGGGGGAGGATCAGGAGTTTGACTTTTAAGCACTCTCTTCGTTGGCCTAAATATTAACGCCTCGTGCGAGGGTGATCGAACTGGCACGTGCCCACAGACCACAAGAGCTCGCCGGATCTCGCCACATCCTTGTAACAGGAAATTTATCAGTGTGTCCTGGTGGTTCTGGTAGCATCCCTTTGAGACCGGTCCTGAGCCCAGTAGTATTGAAAATTTTATCAACCATCTGAAAGAAATTATAAAATCATTACCTGCAAGTTTTATCACCACTTCCACTTGTGAAGTTTTGCAGGGTAATAAATATGGATGAAGATTGGTCACAGAAATTAGACTGAACACGGTTATTAGAGGTGGGTGGAGTTATCAACGTGTTTGAAGTGAAAAGCAGGCTTTTTCATCAAAAAGAAGGGTGAGAGCAGACTTGTAGGATGGCAGCAACCATCAGTGTCTCTGAAAGTGGCTTTCAGTCTGTAAATGTCCACATCTATGGGAGTCAGGACTTGGTGTGGTTCCGTGATGAGCTGCATTAGCATGTCACCAGCCGTGGTCCTCTCACTTTTAAAGGCAGAAAATTGGTGGGGCTGTGGGGGTGAGCACGGGGTGTGGAGCAGGGGCAGCGAGACGCCAGCATCGCTCCAGCGTCACTCTGGCACCAGCTCCGGCATCTCTCCGGCATCACTCCGGCTCCAGCACCGCACCGCACTGGGGGCCACTGGGTGCCGCCTGCGGAGCTGGGAGAGGGCAGAGGAAGGGGATATTTATGCGTGAAGGACTGTCAGGGCTGGAAAGATGAAAATCTGTTGTGCTCTCCCAGGGCTCCTAACTTTCTTCCCTCCAGGCAGCTGGCAGGATTTCTCTAAATATTTGAGATGGTAAAGGGCTTAAACTGGATTACTCCTGGACATGAGCAATTATAATTGTAAATGCATTATTATCTGAGCACTCTCCTGATGCTGTTTTGGCACCAGGGCCTGACACAGTGACAGGCAGGGTCTGAGGGTCAAGTGCAGTGGAAGGAGAGAGCCCTGGTTTGCAGCAGACCTGACCTACCTCCCTTCCAAAGCGTCCCCTTCCCGTCCTCCGAGAGCTGAGAAAGGGCATCCAGATGCCACAGGGTTCAGTAATTGTGTGGTGTTGCAACTGTATTTATTAAATGGATAAATACCAACTAGGAACAAATATAAACCCAGTGCATTTTACTGCGTGTCAGTTTCAGTTGGAGTTTTTTGGATATAAATGTTCTTTTGAGAAGGCCTGGGTGGTTTTTTGGAACAAAGCACAGCCTTCTGGTTTTTTTTTCTGAAGTACAGTATTTAGATATATTTACATGTATTTAAATCTATGCCACTCAACTGATACTAATATAAAGGGGGAAAATCCATATGCAGAGAGCAAAAATAACGGCGGCAGACAGGCTATAAAACATCCATTTCCTACAGGTGTAAACCACCCCCTGGCAGCGCAGGCGGCCCCCAGCAGCCCTCAGATTTGCCCTGGTGTTTGCTGCCACCGGGATGGAGGGCGGCAGGGGAAGCGGTGGGGGGCTGTCCTGGCTGGGGTCTGGCCAGATGGCGAGCCCCGTGTTTCGGCGTGAGATTGGTCCCTGCCTTTTTCCACCCCCTCCATCCTGAGCTGCAGGCACAAAGCTGTGTCCTCCTGCAGCAGAGACGCAGCGGCACATCCCGGCCCCTGCCCGGAGACCCAGGCACCCAGAGACAGACTTGGGTGTTTAAAAGAAGGGTCCAGAAGAAAGATCTTGGAAACTGTTGGGGTGCCGGTCCAAGGGATGTTCCAGGTGGAATAAAGCACAGGAGGACGCAGCTGTGTGGACAAACCCATGCAGATGGAGTCACTTGATGTTGACTTTTCCATCATGAGTGGGAAGAGCATGTGGGGACCAGCGTGGGGTCCTGCTCTCCCTGCTGGGGAGGGCACCGGTGGGAAAGCAGCTCCAGTGAGGCGAGAGCCCCCCAGGCAGCAGGAGCACGAGGCCCAGGCGAGGGGCTGGGGCTGGGTCCTGGCGTTGCCAGCTTCTTAGGGAGCCCAGCATCGGCTGTGGGGAGGGATGGGTCAGGGATGGAGCTGCTGTGCAGGGGGCACGTGTGCAGGCACCGGCAGCCCCAGTGGCAGTGTTCTGGTGTGGTTTAATGCTTGAGGGGAACATGACGTTAAAAGAACCCTATGGTTTTAAATTAGTTTGTATTTCAGTGTTGAATTTAACTGATCCGAGTGATTGGCAGGGTATTGTTAAATAAGAAATCAGTCTGTTGGGCACAAAGTGAGATCCTGGTTCCTGGCAGCGAAGGGAGCATTGGGAGGAAACACGACACACAAAATGCAGCATTTTCTACAACCTGACAGCACTCCCCTTCCCGGAGCCAAGGGGTCGGGAATTTACCTCCTGCCTGGTTTCCAGAGAGATCCCCGTGTTTCTGTCATATGGAGAAGAACAGATCAGAGGACGTTCAGCAGGAGCTCGGGAGACTGGTGATATATGAGCCTTTTAAATGAGGTGTTTGCATATAGCAGTGTTGGAAAGAGGTCGCCAGCAGTTCGCACGCACACACCCCCACGCGCTCAGCATCCTCCGCATCTCCAGCCTCCGGGAAAACAGCTGCCTCCCTCTCCAGCAGCACGAGCCTGAGGCTTCAATTTCCCCCCATGAAAAGCAAAGAAAAAGATGATGTGCATGAGCATCCGGCACAATAGGAAGGACCAGGATGTCCCATCTACTGGGCTGGAAAGCTGGGAAAAATCATCCAATATAATTTTTGCTATGGGTTCTGTTGAGAAAATGAGATAGGGGTTTAGCCTTGTGAGGAAATAGCTTTCAGGACCTGTAAGGCTTGATTGCAGCTCTTTAATTAGCTGCTCTCTGTAAAAGGGTGTCACTGGCAGCAGGCTGCACACCGGGAGACCAGCACCGTGGTGCCCCCAGAATTTGGGTTAATGTGTGCAATAGAGTTTCCTTCGCAGGAAGGGTTGGTGGGGACTAAGACAAGACACTGTCAGCGCGTCCCTCAAATATCTGCTGATCTCTGGTGCCTCGCTTGGTGTTTGAAAATGGTTTGAAGTCAAGGTGTTGATAAAAGGAAAGCTTCATAAAACAATGCCAACAAAAATAAATGAAATCCTTTTATCTGATTCCTCACCAGTCTCCGGAGGTTCATGAGATGTAGGGTGGGGGGACCGCAAGGTCATCTGCAAAGAGTAGACTGGAAAGGCTTTTTTTATATCTGCATGAGCAGTTAACTGGAGCATGCTGCAGAGTGTTTACAGCAGGATTTTGGCTTCACAATGGATTAAAAGATTTTAAAATCCATCTGCAGAATATCTTGAACTTTAGCGTTGTTGTGTGCTCAAAATAACATTAGTCTTTTAATGTTTGATGCGATGGGAGCCTTGAGGGAGAATCAAAGGATTTTGGAATAGTGTGAGAAGGGGAGGGCGACCGTTGGCTTCAGCGGGGTCCTGTTGGTGACATGGGACCCACTGCTGGCAGAAACACCCCCATGAGCTCCAGAGCTGCTTCGTAAGGGTGAGGGAGGGGGGCAGGGCTGCGGAACAAGCCAGGGCTTTTGCCCTCTGTAGAAGCAGAGACCCTGGGACACCCTGAGGTGGTCTCACCGGGACGGTGCTTGCTGAGTTCCGCAGGCTCTCCCCACTGCTCTGCCTGACGTTTGGTGACTCTCTGGTGCCCAAAGCACCTTCACAGGCACATGTCCCTTCTTTTGCTTTGTTGCCCCCCTCTCAGGAGACATCCTTCTCCCAGCTGGGCACCGCGGGAGCTGGAAACATGGGGAAGGAGGAAGGTTGGCTTGGGCATAGGCATGGCTGAGTAGTCTGGGGAGAGGGAGGAGACAAAGTCTCTTTTTAAACCCACAATAAGCCAATTTTCAAAATTACTCAGAAATATCACCTGAATTAATTCCAAAGTCCCACAAGTGCACGCACACACAGAAAAGTTCAGCAGTCAGTAGGAGTACGAGTTGGCAGCTTTCAGGGGCTTGTGGTCCTGCTGCCATTGGTAGCCCCAGCTGCGACCACTGGAGGCTCTGGGATGGCAAGTGCCCGGTGCTGGCACCCAGACCTGCTCCCAGAGCCCCGGGACCAGACCCGATGCCCTTCTCCCTCACGGGGCAAGGGGTCTCTGCCAACACGGAGCCGGACGTCTCGGCCTGTGACAAATCACTTTTTAATTGCCTCAAGGAAGAAATCCATTAGTCTTCCCTTTACGTGAGAATCATAGCAAAATTCTGCTAAACAGGAGCAGATGACGCACTCCGAGCAGCGCAGCTCGGCTGCTGCCGTCCATCTACATCCCTGCCCGCTGCGCAGCATTAATCTCCAATCCAACAAACCTGAAGTGTCCGAGCCCCCTCCCTCAAGCTTTGCTGACACAGGGAAGAGCGTTGCGGTGATGCATCAATTGTCAAAGACATTTGTCTTGCCTTAATCCCCAGTTCCTTCTGTTGGGGTTTTTTTTGGCCTTTTTTAAAGCAAATGGCAGTTCTTTCTTTTCTTAGAAGTGTAGCCAGTAGGACCTGGAAGACTTTGACCCTTCTGGCAGCAATGTCCCTTTGCCTTCCCGTATCTCCCGACTGCAGCAAACAGGCAGGAACCTCAGAGTGTGCTGTTATGGCAAATTATTGCCCAGCCATCTTAATTTAAGCCTCGTTGCTACAAAACAGGGTTCAGAAGCGCCTCTGAGCTGTTGACAGCTGTGGCAATCACAGACTGCTCTTGCTGTGGCTGGTGGCTCTTTCAGGCAGGTTTGTCGCTATTTTTAGGTATCTTTTGTAGGAAGAAATGCAGTTAATGGTAGAGTCTGAGTCTTACCACAGTGTTTTTTTTTCTCTCTGGGCTTTTCCCATTTTGTGAGGATTCACTGCATTCGGGCACAGGTTTGGAGCAAGACAGCAGGAATCCAGGATGTGGGACCCCCTGTAAAACCAGACTCTCTCTCCGCTTTTCTGGCAATAGCTGGTGATTTAGCAACTGGTGTTCCCTCTATTGGGCTTTGTTTTTACAGCATCCCTCATGGGTGAGACCTGACCAGTGGGTTTCAGACACGGGGATCCCAGCGGTCCCTGATGCCCAGCTTAAAAGATGCAAAAAGGGTGAAAAATCTGGCTGGAACGCATACACGGAGCCTTGGTCACTGCGTGGTGCGATCTTGCTGTGCTCAGATGTTCCCTAACAGGTAGAACAGTAGCAATAAATATCCCTTCGTACCATACAATCAGGACATAAAAAGCAGGGAGGACCATTCTTCCAGACAAGGAACTCAGTTGCGGGATGCTGCGGTGTAAAAAGCGAGAGCAGGAAAGGTGACTGTAATTGAAATTGTGTGGAAAAGGATCGGTGCCGCAAGGAGGAATCTAAAGTCAACACAGGGGGTTTGCTAACCCTCTGCAAATTCTGCTTTGTTGACTCTGTTACTTAACTTTATTTCTAAGTTATTCGGTAGAAACAAATCTCTTCATGCTCACGCGTTTGCTCTGCTCTTATAAGGAATATGTATCTTTAGAACTGTAGATTAACATTATGTTAAAATTCATTATTATAATGTGCACAGGGAAATTATACTAATATAAACATTTATGGTAGAGTATAATTGTTGGAATTTCAGCAAGCAGTCCCAATTCAGTACCCAACCTGTAACATGAAACACTTGTCTGGTCACAGCTCTTTCTTGCTTATGGGACCAATAAATGAATTCACATTTGCAAGTTAGATAAATCCTTTGAATGTATTATTGATGCAAACAAATGAGGATTGGGGCTCTAGACAATACCTAATGAAGCTGACTCGACACAGGCTGCTCCCGCTGAAGGGTGCCAGGTTTCCGTGCGGGAAGACGGATGCCTGTTTCATCCCGTAATTATCCCGTGGCTTATGCTCGCTTTATACATTCCTTGGCTAGGCACAAAGCTAGGAGCACCACGGTAAGTAATTAATTACTGGGGATCCACTGGCAGCTATTAAAGAAAGCTCATGCTCAGTTGATAGTTTGTGACCGCGTCTGCGCTTTGATCTTCTTCTGGACTCAGGGTGTTGACTCTCCCAATTATTTTTTCTGGTAAATATTGCTAATCAGAAGATCTTTTAGAAGAGGTTTGTACCTTTTCTGAAGATGGTTGCTTTTTTCAGCTGCAGGCTCCAACTGGTGCTAAATAAACTTAGTTGAAAAGGCCTACTCTATATATCTGAATTATAAATAAGGTGCACAGCATCGGAGTAAACGCCAGCTGAAAGGCTGCAGCAGTGGGCGGTGGAAAGAACCTTCAACCTGCTAGAGAACTGAGCATTTCCCTTCCCTGATGAGAGAACCACTGGAGAGCAAAAGGTTGCTCTCCTCCTATGCCATTAAGGAAGGCATTCCCAGCTTCAGGATTTATTCCAGAAAACAAACCAGATGCTTCGTGCTATAGAGTGGGGTGAAGCTGCTGCATGTGCTTCCAAACTGCATCAGCAGGGTACAAGAGCCAATGATTTCCACATCAAAAATGAGTATTTGTAACACTGTAAAATGGATGCAGCCTAAGTTAGTAGGATCCTGTTTTCTCTCCTGGCATTTCTGGTTGGGGCTGGGTTCTGCAGGGTCATCCACCCGCGGGATGCTGCAGGATGCGGACGCAGCATCCCCAGTGCCGGGATGTGGGCAGGGGCTCAGAACCTCCCTGGGAATGGGTCACTTCATCTCCTTTTCCCTTGGATCTCAGGCTGCAGAAGATCCTTGTCGTTCCCTGCATTGTCCAGGCACAGTTGGTTACTCTGAGCCAGGGCACAGGGGTGGCAGCAGCCCGTTTGATGGGGGTATGAGCCTGCTGCTGTGGAACTTCATTTCAGCAGAGAGGAGACAAGTGCGGTGCTGTGAGATCTGCTGGAGCAGAGAGGCCAGACGGCCATCCCAAGCACCTTCCAGGGAAAGTTTGTTTTTCCTCCTCAGGAGGGCAAGCCCAATTCCTGTGGATAGGTCTTCTCTGTTCTAACATGATTTAGAAACCAGACTCCTCGCCTGCCATGGCAGATCTCTCTAAGATACAGGGGGGAAATTTGCGCACACACCTTTTTGACTCTTCCTAACTATCCTTTTTCAGCACCGTAATTCGGGTGTCTCAGAGAGATGACATCCCAAATAGCATCCCTTGGTGGGCCACAACAGTTGTGCTTCTAATTACAGGGTGTGCTGCCTGAAGGTTCATTAACCACAGAAGGAGAGTGGCATGATAGGACAGGGAGGGGGAGAGAGGGGTTAACGAGACCCCAAATGCGGCTCCATTCACTGCCTCCTCTGGCACAACGTGGCAGATGATGGTGGTTGTTCTGGTGTTCCTCTGAATTTGAGGCTACGCTGCTGGAAGTGGTACATTTTAGAAAAATGGGTAACTATGGGGAGCCACAACCCTCTGGCAAGAAGGTTTCCCATGGAAATAAATGCAGCACAGGAGTCAGGCAGCTATCGGAGTGACCTCCAGAAATGCCACCAGGGAAGACAAGTTAAGTGGGGCTGAGCTGGTCTCTTGTGTGCTGGGGCCAGGAGAGAAAAATACAGTTGCTTTGAACACCTTGATCTAGAAGTGGCAGCTGGAGTTTGCTTGTTTCTCAGCTTTAATTCTCACTGGCAGCAACTTGAATTCATGGACCTAATTGCTAGTTCTCTCTTCTGTGCAGGTGGCAGCCAGCCGGCCGGTTGGCAATGAGTAATGCATCGGGTTAAAGGCTTCAGAGGGATAGTTACCTGGTCAGAGAGGTCACAGAAACTATTGTTGAGGCCTAAGCACCAAACAGAGCTATAGCAACTTGATTAATTGGCTAAATTAGAGAGGCTTTGACCTACATCACAGAAGTTTAATGAATTAGTTGATTAGTTACTGAAAGTTGTTTCACCACAGCAAAACAGGGAATGTCATCGGTCTCCAGAAAATGACCTGGAAACTGGAAACTGCCAGAACGACGCTTTGGAGCAAACTGTTTTTCTCACTCTGGTGGAGTGAATGAGGTTTCCAGACCCTGTGCAAACCACAACAGAAGGGGGCATATTAAAACTCTGCAAATCCTGTAGTGCCCAGGACCTGGCATTACTTTCCAGCATCCCAATGCTGGTCAGACTGGCTTGCTTGCACTCCTGTTTTCCACCCTTTTTGCCTTGTTTTTAGCTCTTCATTTGCTGTGTTGGTGTGTTTGGAGAACTTGCCGCCCTCCCTTCTGGTTTGGTACCAGTAATCCCCGCAAAACGATGCTGCAGATCTGCTTTTGGATTGGCACACTGCAGAGTGGTGGTAACAGTTTGAGGTTAATTGTGCTTATGATATAACAGTTTCATGTGGGGATGCTAAAGTGCAATAGTGTGAGTCTGGGCTGCTGCCTGTGTTCATCTTTTTGGGGAAAACACAGATAAAATTGGGTACAGAACGTCTGCTGCAAATTCAAGGCAGGTTGCTTCCCGGTGATGTGCGGGCAGGAGACAGGGTGGCCATGGAGCAGGAGGATGCTCCTGGTTTGGGCTGCTCTGCCCGAAACTGTGAGCCTTCCCCATGCCCCGACCGGCTCCCAGCAGAGCTGCCGGTGACAACCATGTGCTCCTCAGGGCATGGGAATGGGGCTGCTCTGTCACTCCCTCTCCTTTCTGGCCAATTTCAGGCAGTTTCTGGGATGTGGAGGGACCTTTAGCGTAGCCGTCAAATGCTTTGGGACAGCCCAAGAGCAGGAAAATGTTTTCCCTCCCCTTCAACTCACCCAGGTTCGGTTCATCATCCGGTGCTGAATAAAAAGGGGCTGCTTGGATTCACATTTTGGAGCTTGCTCATTACAAGTCATTGCACTTTAAAAATGAGTTTCCATTTACATTTTTTGCCAACAGGCAGCTGTGAAAAAGCCCTTGGACTAAACTCTCTCCTTAGGGGGTAAAGCAACCTCCAGTATATTTTAATGGATTCTTGTCAAATTACTGATCAGAATAAATCCAAGTGCTCTTGGAGACTGAATGTTTCTTGTTAAACTCTCCAAAAAAAGAATAGGATTGATTTGCAAATGTCACTTGTGATTTAAAAGCTTAAAGGTGAGAACATCAGGATATAATTAGCAGCAGCTGATTTTTCTTTTATTTATTTCTTGTTGTCATGTGTGAAAACGTGATGCCCTCGAGTGACTTTCCCAGGCAACCTGAGCTGGTGGCCAGCAAAGGTGGTACCTGTAGGTTCAGAGCTGGGTCTGGGCTCTCGGTTGCCTCCTGTGGACCAGGAAAACCAAGCGATCTCAAGTGATTGAAGTGGGAGGTGTCCACCTCACATTGCTGCCTCCTGTGGTCCCTTTTGATGAAGTAGTGTAAGTATTGAGATTATCACATGTTGCAGGTGATCTTTCTTCATTTAAGGAAAGGGACAAGTCCCTGCAACACTGTTCTGATTTCCAATATTGGGAAATATTAGTGTTGGATACCACTGTCACTTCTACCCCCGAGCTGAGAGGGCAATGGTTTCCAAAAGGAGGGGAGGGAGGTGTCCTTGCCGGGAGGATGCAGAGAGGGAGGGACCTGTGTTGTGTCCCCTCTGTGATGGAGATGAGTGGTCTGGTCGTTTGGCTGATGGGAGGAGCGAGGGTCCCTTTGCCTGGCTGGTTCCCAGCAGCGGGAGGTGACGTTCACTCGGGAGCTTTTCCGTGTGTGGCTGCATCCTCTCTCTTGGCTCCTCTTCCTCGGTCGCGTGTCGAGCATTGACCTTCTGCCTTCACGGGCTCTTTCTGCGCCAGGGAGAGCGCACACGGACCGTTTCTTGCTATATTTTATTTGCAAACATAGTTGATAATTTCTGAAATCAGATGTGCTACAATAAAAAGTCCAGAGTTGTCATCCTGACTTGAAGAGAGTTTTTAGAGGGATCTTCTGCCATTGGAAGGCAATCTTGCAGCAATTAATTGTACAATTACATTTCAGGTGAAGAGCATACATCGGTTTAGAGATTAATTCTTCTGGAAATATGATCTTTCATCACTCTAGATATTACATTTGAAATAAACTCCTTTATTTCTCAAAAATAGAATGTGAGCCTATAAATAGAAATCATATTGTGAATTCAGAATTTAACTGCAATCACTGATATAAAGTATTCAAGATACAGTCTTTGAAAAAGTCTGAGTGTGATAATCCCAGAGCGTTAGAATTATATTGTGCTGCCAAAGGTGTGAAAAGGCCCGGTCTCTCTTTTTTTCCGTTTCAGTAAGTGCAGCCATTGATCAGCATCACCCGGTCCATTCTCCATCCTCACTGTGCCCTGATGATACGCATTTCTTCTGCTCATATTATCTTTGTTGAATTTGAATAAGATTCAATTTCCTGACATCTAGGGCTCTTTGTACTTTGCAAATCGTTATCTCTGGTTGAAGGTGAGGACACCTTCATTCTGCCCCCGGGAACTGCGGGCAAGGAGACCCGCTGCGGGTGCAGCCCCGTTTGGGGTACGGCAGACAGGGTGCGTGGGCTCTGCCCGGCTGTGCCTGCTCCAGCTTCACCAGTGCTGCCCTGTCTGGGTTTACTGGAGGGGGCAGGCAAGGGAGACGTGCCAGGGCCTGGATTCGGGGGTGCTGGAGGGCCCTGTCGAGGGCAAGGGGGGTGATGCCCAGCACAGCTGAGGTCTGACTCTGAGCGGTCTGAGAAACACTGGCTCTGGGAAATCCATCGACGCCGAGGAGAAGAGCGAAACGTTCCCGGTGTCTGCAGTAGGAGGCCATGGGCTCCGTACGCTTCACCTCGGTGATTTCACCTGGATTTCCCTTTCCGTTGTGACACTGTGAGCGTATGTGAATCCTGTGCTGTGTGTGGAAGCAGAGTTCTAGGGGAAAATGGATGCTGTGCCTGGAGCGGGAGGGAAAAACCCCCCTTCTTTGCTGCTGCTGCCAGAGCAAGCAAATCCCATTCCCGGGAATACGGGGATCCATCGCGCCGCGGCTGCCTCTGTTCTCCAGAAGAGATGAAACTCTGGGCAGGAGAACTGTGTGTGGTCTCTGCCTGGAGCTGACGCTGGGTTGCTCCCGATGGCTCTGCCTCCACACCATGGCTGGAACCAGCCGTCCCTCCCGCTGGGCTGCAGAACCGGCCTCTCTCCTGGAGCTGCCTCTTCACCCGGCATCAGCGTGGCGAGGCCAGGGACAAAGGACATGAGGGGACACAAGCTCCTGCTCGCTGGAGCCATGGGCCTTTGGCCTCAGCCCTTCGGGGAGTGTGCGTCTTCCACTGCCAAACTGGAGTCATTCTTCAAAACCACATCCCAGTTTGATTATTTTTTTCATAAGGGAAATCCCTCTCTTTGAAACAAGCAAGAATGACTGTGAGCCACAGAGGGATAAGGTTGATGTTTCTCTGATGGAGCACATAAGTAGCGCAGGGCTGGCAGCATGCGTGAGGGCAGACAGCAGTATTAATGCCAGATACATCTGCCGAGGCGATGGCTGGAAGAATCCTTCTGTGAGCCCTTGCTTGTCAGCAGGGTGAGGAGGACTTTCGGAGCAGGAGGGTGCCGTGCTCGGCAGCGTGCCCGACCCGTGCAGGCGCTGCCATGGCTGGGCAGGAGCTCTGCGCCTCGACGGCCTCTGGCCTGCGGTGTTGGCTTTGCAGCGCCGAGGACAAAGAGGAGGACGGTGCAGCCCTGCACGGTGACAGGGCTCCCGCAGCCACCCTTCTGCGTGGCCCTGCGTCCCCCGTCCCTGCGCACACCAAGGCCAGGCTGGATGGGGCTTTGAGCAACCTGGTCTGGTGGGAGGTGTCCCTGCCCAGGGCAGGGGGGGTTGGAACTCGATGATCTTTAAGGTCCCTTCCAACCCAAATGATTCTATGATTCTAAGGACGTGTCCCTGGGGTGACCAGCTGCTCCTCTCATTCCATGGCCCAGCAGAGCCCCCGGTGATCCACGGTGATCTGCTGGGTTCTGGTATGGCAGGGCCTTGCATCCTCCATCCTGTAGCACGTTATCCCATCGCCTGCTTCCCGGGCCCGGCGGCATCGCCTGCAGGCTCTGGAAGTGTCCTTGCAGAGTCCTTTATCCATCAGTGTTTTTCTGGTGCTGCTCCGGTGACATAATGAGCCTTTGTCAAGGAGTAAATGAGTTTAGAGGAGGAATGACCCGACCCAGCGCTTTGCGAGGGATTATGGTGAGCGATGCTGCGGGGAGGGAGCGGGAGGAGCCGCGGGCACCCGGCGGAGCTGGCGGATCCGCAGCCGTAACGCCCGGGGTTGCCCTTCGCTGCGACGGCCGGGGCACAGCGGGTGGGCAGCTGGGAATCACTGCAGTCCCTTCCTCGATAAATACAGCGTGAAGTGATTAACGGGGAGAGGCACCTTCAGTTTCCCTGGATAAAAGACAGGCTTTTCTGTGTCCCAGGCGCTGGCAGCTGGTTTCCCTTTGGTGTCCTTGCGGCCACCAAGTCCTTACTCTCAGGAAAGAGGCTGCAGGGACGACGTCGAGGAGATGGACACGGTCTGCCTCTGCCAAAGCTGCAGAGGATGGAAGCTCTCGGTGCTTGCATGCTTAGTTTCTGCTGCCTTAGCCATTTTTAAGAGAGAAATCTACATTAGGCAACTGTTACTCAGCATATTTTATGCTATTTTGCCCTGGTTTGAGTGTGTAAAGTTACTACGCTGTTTAATTCAGCACTTTTCCTGCATAGTTGGACAGCATAACTCAGTCTGAGTTCAGCTCCTGTAGCAGCAGAGTGGAAAAGGCACCTCAGTTTGGGGGAACCCCATCTTTGACTGCTGCCCATGGAACTGGGGTGCCGTGTCCCTCTCCCCAGTTTGCCCACCCGCTCCGGCTGCCACGAACCTGAGCCTCGGCCTTTCTGCACCCCCTTTCGATACCTACCCTTCCTGTAGGCACCTGAGGAACGGCTTAGGGTTTGTTGGTTGGTTATTCCTCTGGTTCTACTCCTGCTGGTTCGTTGGCTCTAACTTCTCTGTTTATTTTTGCCGTTTCCCAACGAGCGGCGGGCGCAGCCGCAGTGACAGCCGGCGGGTGGTAGCCTCACCTCCAGGTCTGCGTGGAGCAGCCTCTGAGCGGATGCGACTGTGTTGTATGTACCATGTCATGCCAATATGGTGTTTAGCAGGAAGGAGAGGATTTCTTACACACCCAGCTCTGTGTTCTGACAAATGTGTCCAGCCCCCAGGGTGAGGGCACAAATGCCTACACAAATGTACGTGTCCTGCTCCAGCTGATCCGCAGTGGCTCCCGGAGCCGATGCTCCCGGCTGGGAAGGCGTCACTGACACGCTGCTTCCTGGGCTGTGCGGAGGCAACCCCGACTTGAGCATCAGCAAAATCCCTCCTATTTGCAGCCAGAGTTCGAGGTTACAGCAAAACAGCAAAAGCCCTTTGTTGTGCTGCTCGAGGCAGAAAATCATTTCTGTGGGTTCCTGCAAGACACCGTGGGAAAGCTGCTGCCTTTGGGTTGGGATTCCCGGCGAGGAGGGGGCTGTGGTCTGATGAAGCAGGAGGCTTGGGGTGATGCCTGAGCCCCTGGGCAGGGTGACAATGGTGCTGCTTTGGGGAGGGTCTTCCCAAGGCATCCCCTGCTCCCGCTGCAGCATCTCCTCCCTCGCAGAGTCTTGGTGTTTGAAGAGTGAACACGAGGCTGCCCTGATTAAAATTTAATGAGGCTTGGTATTATTGAGGGCCCTTTAGTGTCAGTTCTGCACTCCTCAGCAAATAAATACATCAGCCAGAGGTGTGGGGGCGAGCCCCGTCTCAGGATCAGCTTCTGCTGGAGGTGACGGGTGGGAGAGCGGCACGGGGAAGGGGGGGAGCCGGCGGCTGTTCCTTTTCTCTCCAGCAGCTGCTGGAGCAGGGGTTCCCTTTTATTTGTTATTTGCATACTTTAGCCATTGGAATTGAATTTGTGCCCATTAAAACTAAATTAGTGCTGCCTGGAATTTTAAATAGGCTCTGGCAGAGCAGCCTATTAACTCTATCGGAGCAGTTTCTGCAGATCCGTCCTCTACAGGCACACAATGCACACTGGAAACCTCTGCGAAATGTTGATTATTTGCACGTTCCTGAGGATAATTGGAGTGCCAATATTAGAGACAATGTATTACGGTTTTGGAAGCCACCAGCATGGCTCAGAGCTGGGTTTGACCTCCTCTGCTTCAAAAAAAGGATGGTGTAGGAGTCTCACCAAATCAGTTTGCAGTTCCATTTTAATACCATATTAATGCCACAGCCTCCGGGTCCCCATGTCCCCTGTCCCTTGCACAAGGCCATGGCTCTGCTCTGGCAAGGCTATCGCCGCCTTCCAGAGTGTCCCTGCTCCATCCGTGGCAGGTCCCCTGCCACCCTCTGGCCCCATTCTCTCCCTCCTTTCCCCACAACAGCCTTTCCGCTTTCGGGGCAGATGCCGTGCCTGGGATGATGGCTGCTCTGCCCCCGGGTTTGCAGCCCTGTGGGCTGGGACCCCAGGAGCAGCCCTGACCCCTTGGCACCTGAAGGGATGCTCTGTGCCTTCCCCCTATCCCTCATCCCCCTCCCAGGCTTGAGAGCCCCTCACTGGGTCATTCATAGCCCTTTCCTGGAAAGCCTTCAGGACTCAGGTGGCCTTGCCAGGTCTGGCAGCACAACCTGCCCAGCAGCTCTGGGAGTAAATGGACACTACGTGTTGGACTTGCTATTAAAATAATCTCTTTTGTTCAATAGGGTCTAATGAGAAAAGAGAAAATATACCTGAGCAAAATGGTGCGTCTTGTTTACAAAGAGTGGAATTTAATTTAAAGCTTGTTCTTTGCAGGAAAAACCCCCATGTTCAGTCAGCCAGAGATACTGCGGCAGAGTTTACAAGACAAGGTTTGGCTGCCCGTTCCTGGGACCAGCCAGGATCTTCAAATTCTGTTGGATTATGTATTGGATATCTTTCATGATTATGAAATAAGTGAATGGAGCATCACACTGGTGTTATTCCAGTGTTACGCAGTTCTCAGCAGTCCCTGCTCCAGACATTTCCCAGGCACGCGTCCATCGGGCCCCTGTGTTGGCTTTATTTTGCTTGGCTGCGCGCGTGTCTGTGCATCGTAAAACAACCCGGGAACTTTCTCGCTCGAGCCTGGAGAAGTGGGTCAGCGCTATGCAGAGACAGACATCCTTTTTCATTTTTTTCCCTTCTGGAGCCAAGTCTGTTCCTGGAATGTCCACAAATGCTCAGTGGCTTTCCCGGCCGAGAAGGGTCACACCAATGTGGGGCACGTTGTCCCCGAGCACAGTCGGGGTGGTGCCTGTCCTCCACGGCCCCTGCGGCTCCTCCGTCCTGGGCAGGGGCTGCAGAGGGGCCTGCTTGTGTGTCACCTCGGGTGACATGTCTCCATCTTCTGCTCCTTCCTCATTTAATAACACAAAATGCACTATAGGCATCAATCTACAGCCAATAATTTTGGCTCCTTTTCTTCTGCGAAGCCACAGCTTGCCCTGCCCTGGTGCCTCTTGCTGGGAGAGGACAGGATGGGAATCGCGGCTCGGAGCAGCACAAAGCAAAATTTCTTCTAGAATTTGATATAAAGTGGCCAACATGACTCCCGTGTAATTGCCTTGAATCCAATTAATGCTGCCTGAGTAGATGTTAGGAATTATAAAGAGGAATATGAGTCTGAGCTTGTCACCTAAACTATGATAATATTCCTTCAAAGGAGGCACATTTGCAAACATTATTAATTACCTGGGGAACAGCTCAGGGTTTAAACTGAATTAGAGGGGGAATGTGTTTTTGTGATTTCAGGTTTGATTGAGAGAGCGGGAGATTACCGCATTCTCAAACAATGGAGCATGTCTTTGTTACAGACCTGGCAGCAAAATACAGGGAGTTTGTCTGCACGGAGTCCACCGCCCCCCAAAACCAATTTACCAGCAAGTATATTATGCCAGGAAATACCTGGGGCCAAAAGAGCTTTTAAAAGTGTTTATCACAGGTTTCTCTAATCAGAAAAACCCAGGAGTGCATAGCTAAAATTTAGCTTTTTTTGTTTTCCCTGAAGCGTTGCTTGGCTGCAGGGTGCATGGGAGCTCTTCTGGGTTTGGGTGCTCTCAGGGTGGGCTGTGGATACCCTTGTGGGGTCCTGCAAAAAATAAAACCCAAAAGCCCTGAAATGGAAGTGGAGGTGCCCAACTGGTTTTCTGGGCACAAGGTCAGATGGGCTCGTGGCTCACCTGGGGCCAGCAAACCTTGATGTGGGGCTGGGAAGGAAAACCAAAGGGCACAGCAAGCTGGCTGCAGCAGAGGCTGGGAATCTTACCAGACAGGTGTGAGAGCAGGACTGCCTAGACCATGTTAGCCAGGGAAATATCCAGGATAGATCTCTTTTTCTTTTTTAATCTCTTCTTTCCTGCTCTCGGTATAAAGAAATCATCAGTTTGCTCTAAATGACCCCATCCAAAGTCAAACCAACCAGGCAGATCTCACCTCATCTGAGAGAGCACCTGGAGCTGGTTTCATCCCCCACTTTCACCAGCATCACTGCAACTGAAGAGATTTAGGGCATTTAAGAGCTCTAATCACTGCAATATAGAGTGTAGCTGTGTGAGCCCCTGGTGAGCCCTGCCTGGTCTGGTGCTTGAGCAGCCCTGGGGGGGATGTGGTGTCCTCTGTCCAGACCTGCGTGTCTCCAAAGCCTCTATGTTGCTGTTGAGATGACTTTTCCTATGAACCACAGAAACTTGGTGCTTCCTTAATTGCAGTGTGCAAGCTGCTCTTGAAAATGCTCTCAGAAGGTATTTGCTGCTCGGCTTAAGCTGTGAGCCGAGGATTTCAGGGAGTTTTGCATGGAAATGGAGTCTCCCTTCAGCCCTGGAGTTGTTGCTGTCACCAGAAGGTAAGTCCTATTTTAATTTTACAGTGGTAAAAACCCCAGTGCCGTTGGTAGTCCTGCAGTCACGTCCCCTGGATTGCCAAGCAACTGTGGCCCCTCTGTTCCTGTGGAGCAAACTGAAACATTGATTTATCTATTTGTTTTGCAACCAACACCAGGGCTTCATTGCGCCATCCCCTGAGGATATGCTCCCACGTGCTCGGGTTGGAAATTAACTCCTCTGACTGAGAAGTGCACATGGCTGTGTTTTCAGTTTTGAAGAAAAGTCCAGAAGCGTAAGGCTTGGCTCGCTGTGTGTTTGTACAAGGTCAGGGGCTGTTTTGGGAGGAAAACATGGAGATTCCCTTCCCTGGGCTGCTGGATGCAGCTTTCATATCCTGGTCTGGTCCAGGGTGGGTTTGAGCCTCATATGGCACCTGTAGGTCTGTGATGTTTGCTGCTCGTGTTCGGCCGAGAGCAGAACTCGGCCCAGCCCTGGCAGGAATCCGTGATGCCCCTGGTGAAGGGAGTGGGGCTGGCAGGGATCTGTTCATAGAATCATCTGGGCTGGAAGGGACCTCCAAAGGCCATCCGGTCCGACCCCCCTGCAGTCACAGGGACACCCCCAACTAGACCAGGTTGCCCAGGGCCTCCTCGAGCCTCCCCTTGAATGTCTCCAGGGAAGGGGCCTCAGCCACCTCCCTGGGCAACCTGTTCCAGTGCTCCACCACCCTCATTGGAAAGAACTTCTTCCTAATGTCTAATCTAAATCTGCTTTTCTCCAGTTTAAACCCATTGCCCCTGGTCCTGTCCCTGCAGGCCTTTGGAAACAGACCCTCCCCAGCCTTCCTGTAGCCCACTCAGGGACTGGAAGGGGCTCTAAGGTCTCCCCGGAGCCTCCTCTTCTCCAGGCTGAACGACCCCAGCTCCCTCAGCCTGTCCTCAGAGCAGAGGGGCTCCAACCCCCTGAGCATTTTTGTGGCCTCCTCTGGACCCACTCCATTAGGTCCATGTCCTTGTTCTCTTGAGGGCTCCAGCCCTGCACACAGTGCTCCAGGTGAGGTCTCACCAGAGCAGAGGAAAGTGGCAGAATCCCTTCTCTGGAGCTGCTGGCAGCATTTCTTTTGATGTAGCCCAGGATGTTTGAGAAGTGCCAGACTTTGTGCACCGTCACTGGGAGTGTTTTACAGAAATTGTCTGCCCACACAAATGTGCAAATTTGCATGTCATGTAGGCGAAACGCGGCAGCCTTTTATAGAAGGGCCCAGAGCTGGGTGGCAGCAGGCTGTGTCCCCTTAGCTCTGCTCGCCCCGAGCCCGAATTGGGGAGTCGGGGCTGGTTTTTGGGGACCAGTGAGCGTGGTCTGGGACAGAACAACTGCTCTGTGCCTGTGGTCGGTCCGGGGGCTGTCTCACAGCGTGTTGGAGGAGTGAGGGTCTGGGAGTTAGGCTGTGCTTTGCTGCAGGGGGAACCACCAAAGGTCCCTAGACAGGACCTGTTTAACCCCTGGTGAGCCAAGAGGCCACTGGTAGTACTCATAGGTGTCTCCTGACCAGAGCAGGAGCATCTACTTAAACTTTGTTAAAGGACTGGGAAAAAGGAAACATGTGCATGCAAAATTAGATGATCTGTTCCCTTGTGTTGAGTGTTAAAATATATAGTAATGCAATATAATGCTTAATTACATGAGTGAATATTGTGTTACGTGGTTGGGTGTGTAAGTAAGTAAGTAAGGTTTGACTGTGGGACTTCTGGATTCTCTTGAGCTAAAGAAACACCTGATGGCAAGCTGGGCTGCTGCTCTCCATGTGGACCAGAACCTCTGGGCTTTTACAGCACACGTTTCACGTGCATACAAGGTTTGTGAGAGGGGAGCTGAGGGCTCCTCAACAATGTGGTTGAACTGGTGTGGGTCACACTGTCCTGCCCTGGCGCCCCACTGCCGGTGCTGGGACCTGCCTCTTGTGTGCGTTTCATCACGGATGGTTCTTCGCTACCCTCTGCACCCCTGCGCCCCTTCTGCTGAGACGTGCTGGACTTCACGGCAGACAGGGCACTTGTGGCCAGGTTTTACTCCCTT
>JAOQGH010000008.1:180543-242541 GCA_025769975.1 Gallinago jamesoni | reverse complement strand
TTCATGCGATTTGCACGAGCCCACCTCTCCAGCCTGTCCAGGTCCCTCTGGATGGCATCCCTTCCCTCCAGAGTGTCGACTGCACTGAGTTTGGTGTCATCGGCAAACTTGCTGAGGGTGCACTCCACCCCACTGTCCATGTCTCCAACAAAGATGTTGAACACCACTGGTGTTCAAAAACAAAGCGTGTTTTAAGCCTAAACCATGTTCACAATTATTTTTCAAAGCATTTTCAGGAAAGTAATAATCTTTAAACTTCATGCAAGTGCTGCTCACCCTGAGATTTCCTTTCGGATTAGTTGTGCGTTCCTGCTCCCCATTCCTCACATGCAAAATGCATTATTAAAATGCACTTAAGCAACACAGAGCCAATGGCTTCTCTTCTCAGATGGAGCAGAGCTGGCTGCCTCCGCTGGTAGCAACGACAGTCCGCTGCTGAAAGAAGAGAAAAGATGAAGTATGAGGTTATTTAAGGCTCAGTCTGCCTTGGCGGAATGTGCTTAAAATGAAGATGTTGCTGATGAATAGGAAAAGAAAAAAGGAAAGAGCAGAAGGCCCTGGGCCAAGTGTACTTGGCAACGTGGAGGTGTTATTTGGTATTATTTTAGCCAGTGACTAAAAGGTGTCTGGCACCTCATTCAAAAGTTTCAGGGTCAGAGAGGCATCCAGCAATGCTGGCAAAGAGTTACGGGTCACCATTTTGCTGTGTTCAGTCTAAACATACAGGAAATCACTACTCAGGATTATATAAATAAAATTAGGGCTGTTCTCTGGGTTTGCTGTCAGTCTTGTCATCACAAGAAGGCGTTTTTGTGCAAAACCACTGCTGTCATAGCGCCCCCCCCCCTCCCCCAGCCCCGCATTCAGCCAGCAAAGGTAAGGGATTTCCTAGGGGTGACAACAGGGTTTCAGCAGCGTCTGCGAACGGCCTTGTGCCCTGTAGGAAAGGTGAGATTGCTTTTCTTCTCTTCTTTGCCCCACACGCCATCAAATAACTATAAAGAAACTTCTTCCATAATGGAAATTAATAACCCATGTTCTATTTGCTGTTATGTCCTGTTAGTAAATGAGCATTACACGTGCTGTGCATCCCAGGGCAGCTCTTATGTGCTGACAAACAGTGACGTGTTCCCTGTCCCGCGGGGATGCTGCGGGGATGCTGCGGGGATGCTGGAGATGCCCCAGTCTCACGGTGCTTTGGTGGCAGCACCGGGGTCTCTGTGGTGAGGGACATCCCTGTGTGACACACAGAGCTGGGGGATGCAAAAAAACCCTGCCTTCCCCCAAAAAAGGAACATAGAGAGACAGGGTTTCCTGCACTTGGAGTCAGTTGTCTGTTTTAATTCCAGCTGAGAAACCATGGCAAGGAGTATACATCTACACCGTACAGACACTGTCTGAATCGCCACAATCAAGCTTAAATTCTTTTTATTCTTCACTGTAAACCTGTCCTAAAGTAGGTTAGTGGATCAGAGCAGATCTGCTCTATATTATTTATAGGTTATTTCCTTTTGGTTCTTGCTGCTTGGCTGGATCCTGCTAAAGAGGACTCCATGTTCCAGCCTTTCTCTTTGCTGCAGCTTTAAAACTGTCTATTTTTGTCTGTAGGAATCCCATCTCCCCAACTCCCTTCTCTGCTAAAATCGTCGCGCTGGCGATGCTGAAAGTCTTTCATCGCACACCACACCAAGATCTGGGTACGAAGGAGAGCGCTGTGCCATTTCCTCAGTGGGTGAGCCTGGGCAGCACCATCACGGGGGCTTACTGCCCACTCCCGGGGCCAGCATCCTTCAGGGGACGTTTCTGGGGAAAGCTGCTTTCCACCACCAAAGGATGCTCTGGCCAGGATATTGCTGCACAAGCACAGTGTTACTTTTGAGCCAGAAAGCCGTTCCATTCACAGCAAAAGGAACACTCACCTTTGGCTACAAGGACATTTGAATTCAGGCTCCAGCAGCCCCACACAGGGCAGGAGCCTCATTGTTTTTGAGAAGCCCTTGTAATTTTAACCACTGTCAGGTGAAGAGACCCTGCGCAGCAGCAGCCAAATGTGATAGGCAGGGTAGGGCTGCATAATTTATGGAAGTGCATTTCTTTTTGATGAGATTTTGAGTCTAAAAGCTCTGGGAAGGGTGTCCTATTTTTTTATTGCATCTCTGAACTCAAATTATGTCAGAATCCATGGGCACAGTCTGTGCTTGTGAAAAAAAATAAAAATAAAAAAAATTAAGAAAAAGAAGTGCAGGCTTAGATTGCTCCGGCTGTGTGAACACTCCTGGTCCAGCTCAGTGCAAAGTAAAACAGCTCCTTGCAAATCTCTGCCAAGAGCTCCCCAGGATTAGCCCCTGGCATCCCGAGGGAGCGCAGGCTTTAGCAGCGTGCCAGGGATTATACACATCCCGGCAGCGAGCGCTGGTCCTGCTCCACTGCAGGACACTCAGGGGACGGTTTGTTCCCAGGTGCTCTCTGCTGTATCCAGAATTACAAGGTCCAGCTGTGTGTCCTTTAAATGACTTGGCTTGGATTACCCTTGTGTGCAGTATCTCTCAGTCCCAGGCCCGTTCTCTGTGCGTTGCACGGTCTGGCCGGGGCTTGGCTCGGTGGTGGTCGGGGAGAGCTGCCTGAGGCAGGACCAGCATCGTCCTCCATCGGGCACCCGCAGCCCTGGCTCCTACAGCAGCCAGAGGAGCTTCTCACACGTCAATTCCCAGCCACACCGTAACCTCCAAAAGGATGGAAACTGGTGGTTGCTGTCTGCTATTCTGCATGCTGACGGTCATTGTGTGAAACGTGTGTGGACGTTGCTCCCAGTAAATACCAGCACATCGGCCCAACAAATTCTGGTTTTCACTGCAAAGATAGGTTCCCGGTGTCCGGAGGGCTGGAGGCAGGCTGCTTTTGGTACGAGAGTTCCCTTATTGAGCAGATTATTCTGAGTAAATTATTGCAGGCAGTACTGTTTGGGGTTGGAGAGGCTGATATCACCAGCTGTACTAATGTTTAAAGATTTGGGAGACATATCGATATTTTCTGGAGATAAACTGCTACAAATCGTGAAAATGTTATAAAACTGTGGCCTAAGTTCCTGTTCCCTTATCTCTGTGTGAGTGTTATCAAGAGTTTAAAATACGGGTGTGATAAAGCACTTGATGGAGCAGCTGCAGTGAGGACATGTCCTGGGAAGCATCTCCATCCTCCTTGGGGACAGATGGCCCAGAGGAGCCGTGCCACCAGTGTGGGAAACCGCGGCTTTCGCTCACATCGTGTTGGGGCACGGGACGCTCTGGGTCCTGGGCCATCAAGAATGAAGACCTTTTATAATGTACATTTTTAATGGCAATGCCTTTTACTCCGAGCAGCCATTGGAGGGAGGATAAGGACTATTTTTGATGGCTTTTGGTTATCAGGCAGGGAGGTGACATCTAATACTCACCAAAAAAGCCTAAATCTGGCCTATGAGAAGGAATGAGTTATTCCTTGAGTGTTGAGACACATCTAAATCGAATTATTGGGTGAGGGTGGGTTTCTGCCACGGGGCTGGCAGCTTCCCCTGAACACTAACTGTGTCCGATGCCTGAGCTGAATACCCTTCAGAGCTGCTTAAGAGCTTCTCTCTTCCATTTTGGTGATATCTTTCTAAATTATACATTAAACTTAGCAGGGTGAGTAATGCATCACAGCTTCCCCCTGTCAGACTTAATGTTACTTACTCAGCTGTAGCTTTGTGTTTGCCTTTCCCTTACGTTTATCTTCAGGCTCAGTGCCGGGATGGAGTAAACCCTGGGTCCTCCTTGCTAAAATCTGTCTGACACCGAGATGCTCTGTAGGAAACCAAATGTGACCTCTGGTCTGAGCTCCGGGCAGTGTGGAGCTGCCCCGGACCAAGGCAGCGCTGTTCCATGAGAGCAAGATGTACCACACTGTAATTTCTGTGAAAGGCCCCTGGAAAATGCTATGTTGGATCGAACCCGTCCTACTGTTCTGTGGGGTGCAGGTGCTTTGCTGGTTTTGTGCTTGTGAGCCCAGAAACCAAAACCATCCAAAGACCTTGAGCTGCTGCCCCAAAAGGCCACGCATGGGGAGAAGGGTCTCAGCAGCTCCATGAGCACTGATTTTTAGGTAACGAGGTACCCATAAGATAGCTGTTGGAATTTTAGTTGCTACAGGAAAAACAAGTAATTTGCTACTTTTCCACGCCAACCTGTCTGGAGACGGATAGTATTTGGTTAAGTGCAGCTTTAAAAATGAAACCCAAGCAATTTTCTTCCAGTGGCTTTTCAGAACATTGCACAGCAAGATGCAGCTGAGAAGAAATGCATCTCAGTTCTATGTATTAATGCTGGTTTCTTTTGTGAAATTACCAGGCTTTGCTGAAATTCTGGGCCCATTTGCCTCTCATAGCAATGGTGTCTCCTCCTCAGGCAGTGACGACAATTGTGTTTCTAGGGCAGCTACAACCTCTGAAATGTTGATGTTGCTCAAGGGTGACAAAGGAGGAATTCCTAATTTTAGGGCTATTTTCTTTCTCTCTTGCAGTCTCCTTGCCCTTTATATTTCTTGTACTCGCTGTTAAATAATTCACTCCTGGGAAACTGGCTGGAGTTCCCTCTCTTTCCACGCTGCCTCCCCCTGCCAAGGCTCCCCCCTCCATCCACCTCTTTCTTTGGCCACATCAGCACTTTAATACGCAGATGGTGCAGGACCAGGGCTGTTTCAAGCAGCCCTTTTCTATTGTTCCACTTCATTTTACTCTGTGTATATATAAATAATTGGCTGCCTTCAGCAGGTTGCAGTGTGCTCCTGAGTCATGCTGCCACCATTTCTCCTCCGTTTCTTTAGCAGGAATGGGTGGGCAGGGGGGGGTCAGAGCTGCTCTTGCAATAAAGGCACTTGCTCAAATGTCTTTTACACCTGAGTGGGGATTTTTCTGAACAACAGTCAGCTTTTGCTATTTGTATCACCCTTTCACCTTATTATGTTTACATTTCTATAGCAAAACACTGTATGTTTTCAGCAAAATTAATCAGTATAATTATGTGTGATTTCCAATGTCAGGTTCAGTTGAAACACTGATTTAGGGCGGTGATTAGCCTTATCAGAAGCAACGAGGACGGAGAGCTAATCTGTGCCTAAAACTGTTATTTTGAAAGATGCCATTTATACCCTATTCATAAATTGATTGTTTCCTCTGAACCCCCCCCCAACCAATTTGAATAGAAAATGTATTTATACGAGATGGCGGTAAACCTCGTTAGCTTTAGCAGGCAGGGGCTGCCGTTACTCAGGCAGCAAGGGGCTGCACAAGGTGTGGGTATTTATTCTCAGGACCCCTCCACCTTTGTATTTGACTGAGGTTATACCAAATGAAATTATTTAAATCTGAATAGTCTTTAACATCTCTGATCCCTAAAAGAAGTAATGAAATAAAAGGGCCTGTGAGTGTTATTTACGAATAGTGCAGCATGAGTAGGCACGTCTTGAAATTCTGTTCCTCCCGTGTAAAATACCAGCCAGTGGTTCGCTGCCTTGGTGCGTCCCTTTATGTAGAAAAGTCCTTGAACCCTTACAGGGTTCATGAGACAGGCTCAACGTCTGTTACAAACATGAACGAGTCGTGGAAGTGTGGATTTATTCCTCATTCCTAATGCAGCAAAGGCTGCATTTCAACCATGCAGCCTTTTGGAATAAGGAGCATTTTAGAGATTGCAAGCTCCAAGACTGATTAATTTGCTATTTTAGTCTGTTAGAAAGTGCAATTATATAGAAACGAACTTCCCGCATCGTAAAAAAGTTCAGATCAATTAAAACAATTTACTTTGTTGCTAATGATTTCAGATCATTGTAATTTATTGGTAAATAAGTGACTTCAAAAGCGCATTTGTTCAGTGAGTGCACAGAGGAAATGTTAGCGGGTTCTTAGATAAATGAAGTCTGGAATTTGGTGACAGGCTCTTGCTGCAAACCGCGTTGGCTCTTGGTGCGCAGCTTGAGGGATTCCAACCTGTGGAGAAGAGCTAAAGCTTCTGAAGGGTTTTGGTGTCCAGAAAAACGTGGGTGGGAAGGGGGTGGTGGTGGTCTGACCTGGGTCCTTCTCATCCATCCAGCAAAGGACTATGGGCGTCTCATCTCCAGCCTCGGGAGCAGCACAGGGCTCAACGTCCCACTGGTGTCTGCAGCTTCAAACCATAGCTCTTCCATGCTGCATTTATGGTGAAAAGATATTTGGTTTGGTTTTCCCTGATTATTTCAGTTACAAATAAAAACTTAGGGTTTTTTCCATGCGTGGACAAACAGCATTAACAAGGTGGGGGACATCCCTTTAGCAGAGTGAAAAATTCCTGGTGTTAGAGAACAGGGTAGGTCCGTGCTCTGGTGCTCACCAGGGGCGAGGAGTTAAACAGCAGTTATTGAGCAGTGTTACATCAGCTGCAAATACAGTCTGCAAAGGCTTTTGAGTGGTCTTTCAAAATGGACCTTTCTTTAGTAGAACTGAATATCGTTAAAAAAGACTAGGAGTCGGTGTGGGTTTTGTCAGGGTCTCACTTATCCCGTGGACAAGTCTGCTGCAGCTTCAATTTGCCTGCTTGGTAAAAGAGGCTGTCACATGCCAGGGACAGCCAGATCTGTCAACCTCCACACAGTTTTCCTTTATTAGTTCTATTGGTTTTATTGCCTTTCCTATGCTCTGAGGGATGATGGTTGTTTAGTGACAAGAACCTGGAAAATCATTCAAGTTGACAATGCTTTTTAGATTTCATTTTTTCCCTGTGTCTCTATCTATAAAAAAGAATGACTTGACGACGCACTGAACTTAGCAGGGAGTTTGTGATATTGCTGAGAACTTGCCTTCAGGCCCTAGGATCTGCTCGCGTTGCCATCCCCACGTCACCCAACGGACCATTACCTGTCACACCAGAACCCTGGCTGGTGACTCAGCCTTTGCATGGCAAGGATGTGCTTTGGGTTTTTTGGGCAAACACTGACAATCTGGCTTTAATTTCCTTAGGTGTGGAAGCTCTTCTGGTTATTCCCAAATTGTGTGCACAAGTCAGAAGGGAAGATATTTGTGACGTTTTCCAGGTTCTTGCAATACTGAGCTGTGTGAAATGTTTCTGACGTAACGCCAAAACGTCAGGAAACCTGGAGAAGTCAAAATCCAAACTAGCTGTGATGGAGGATCCCCTCTGCTGCACACGGATTTCCATCATCAACTGCCTACTGCGAGGGATGCTGTGTTCCTCGGTCCTCTCCTCACGCAGAGCCAGAGGAGACCCTGCCGGGACTCTGTGCTCACCTGGGCTGGTTCTGCAGGTCGTCGTCTCTGTGTGTTCCTTTGGAGGTTTCTCTGGTGGTCCCGGTGTGGGACAGGCAGCACCTTTGGGGCAGTGTCTGCCCGTTGGGCTGAGGAGCAGGACACTGTGTCCTGGTGTGATGGCATCAGCGTCCCCAGCCCCGGGATGGGCAGAGCCGGTTCTCCGGTCCCACAGGGCGGGAGGAACGGGATCAGCTTTTGCCTGTGGAAGGAGAGCAGAATCCCCTTGGATCCTCTGCTGCCCGTGTCTGTCGCCGAAGGGGCGGTGGGTAGAGGGGGGTGCTGGCTCGGGCAGAGCCACCTGACGGGTGGTGGGTGCCGGCCATGGCGCTGGGGCTGCGGCTGCTGGGGTGAGCACAGACACTCCTGCGGGGGGGGTTTTGCTGGCTCGGGTCCGTGTTTTCCTAAGAACAAACAGGGGAATCCCAGTGACTTCAGTTTCTGCTGTAGCTGAGGTTTCTGCTGGTTCTCACGCTCCGCAGCCCTGACAGAAACGCTCCTGATGGCAATAGAAATGTCCTGATGAAGGGGGGAGCAGCCACGGCTCCCGTGTCTCTGCCGAGATGAAAACCTTTCCCATCGAGCTGTTTGTGAGGCAGCATGAGCACAGTCACCCCAGATCAGGCTGTTGCTGAGTCAGCGAGTCTCCGTCCCTGCAGCGTTCGAGGGTGATGGTCGGTGGCTGGGAGAGAGAGGACACTCATGTCTCGCAGCAAACAGGAGGCATCTGGGCAGGGTCTCTGACTCAAAAAAGCAGCCTTTGCTGGTGAAAGAAAACTGTTCCCAGGCAGGAAAACGGTGCAGGATATGTGCAAATGCTAAACACTGGCATTTTCTGGGAAAGCACAGCACTGTATATTTGCTCAAGGTAGATCATGCTATGAAGATAACTTTGCAAAAGGCCTTTTGATTAATTCCATCTGTTAATGTAAGGGATATACTTGCACCTTTAAACTGGAGTGTAGTGGAGTTGAACTGGGACCCAGGGGACCAGTTTGTGCCAGTGAAAGGGAGCAGGAGCAGAAGAGAAGATGTGCTCTACCACGAGTGCCCAGAAACAGCCAGGAGGCATAGAAGAGCGTCAATATTACTCTCAAAAATAACCTTATCTGCAGCAACGTGTGGGACGCTCAACAACAGAAGCTCAGATCAATTCTCTTGCTTTTATCTTTTCTGGAGGCGCTGCGTGATGAAAAGTGACCTATATAGGTGGCTGATAAATAGCCAGAAATACTGCAGCCACTCTCACCTGGTGATCTCCAGCAATTACCCCTGGGGGGGGTGCACACCCCTGCTCGGAGCCCCCGAGGGGTTGGGGGGCTTTGGGGACCAGCCCTGGGTCATGCAGCCTGTGGCAGCAAACGCCCTGCCCGGGGAGGGGGGAAGCAGCTCTCCTCACTGCGGCACCAAATCACATGTTTCTTCTCTTTCTTTTCTGTGTCCCACACCTGCAGGGGTGGTGTTTCTAGCTATTAATACTAATTAATAATACTAATGATAGTATTATATTCTAATACTCCTTTATGCTATTGAAAGGGTTGTAACTACGTGTGAGAGAGGCTAATGATGGAGCTCAAGATGTGAGATGTGCAGCTGAGGAAGGAAAACTGGTCAATCCTTTTGTAAAGGAGAGTAAGACGAGGGTCTCTCCTGTTCCTCTCCTGTGTAGCCAGGAAAAAAAATGAAAAAGCAGTAAATTTGGAAAGTCTGGATAGTCGGGAATATTTCTGTTTCTGGGATTTCAAGTCCTCTTTCCATAAGCCATTCATTCCTTGGAGTTACCTTTTTCTTAAATGTTTCTTTAGATGTGTCGATGCCTAAGCTGAAAAAAGCCCTTTGATCTGCACCCGCTTTCCCTAGCATTTACAAAGTTAAAAGTACTTGTGTTAAACTTTAATTATTCCCATGTCTGGCACTGGATGTTCCAACTACTGCTGCTGCTTTGGTATCTCTCAGAAGATACCAGTGTATGTGGCTGGGTTAAGTAGCTGATGGATAAAATGAAAAATGACTTGCTGTGTGTAATAGTCTGTTTTTGAAATTTAGCAGTTTCCCTGCCTTTTCATACTTCGTACAGTGTTGTGGGCATTGTGCATTCTTTTCTCTTGCTAATGTAAGCGTACAGCACAGGCAGCAGCACTCAATTTATAAATTATCTCCACTTCATAGACACTTTTGGTGAGTAAATTTAAAAAAAAAAAAAAAGGAATTTCTGCATATAGCAGCAAATGCATTGCTATTTGTTATATTCTTCAGAAGGCATTGCCAAAGCTTCTCTACTGTTGTTAGAACAAACTGTGAAATAAAAAGATCAGGGAGAATCTCCAAAGGGACGAGGTGAGACACAGCCATGGAGTTACCAGAGAACTTGGCAACTCTCTTCTGCCGTGGCTCCAAATGCTCACCTGATAAGTTTGCTCCCACTACTTAAAAATCTAATGGGATGTAGCGTCGGCATCTGTCATCTGCTCAGCCTGAGCCCAAGGGCTAAACAAAGCTCACCTTCTGCTTAAATAACACAGCTTTGGAGGTTATCGGGGCGCTGTCATCTGCTGGGACATTACCGGGCTGCTCCCGCGCAGGGTTTGAGGCCGATGGGTTAGGCTGAGGGGCAGTTTGATTTAGCCAGGCTGTGGCACCCCTTCCCCTTGTTGCAAATAATACCCTCTCCAGCCAGCAGCCAGGCTGCTCAGGGATCTGAGGCAGGACAGGATCGCTCTCCAGTCCATTGTTCTCGTCTCTCAGTGTATGAAAGAGGCATCTGGGAAAGAGAGACCAGATTTGGAGTAAAAAGGAGGCAGGAAGGAACGTATGCTCCTCTAAATTCCGAGTTGTGTCAGTGTGGACCAGAGCTGTTTGCCCACCCTGGGAGTGGGTTTGTGTTTGATCTCATACGTGAAATAGAGAAACAAAACCTGATTGTCAGATGGTACAAGAGGATCTCCCTAAACGACACCTGAATTACCTACACGGCTAGAAAGGACTCGGGGTCCGTGGAAGGGTCTGATAAGGAGATAACTCTGCTCTCACCAGCAGGTTGGGAAGTCCCTCTGAGCCGCAGAGCGGCACTGGTGGGGTTCACCTTTCCTTTTAAGATTTAAAGACATCCACTTGGGAGTCTAGAAATACAGATACGGGAGGCCCCGAGAGCTGGGCTCAGTCTAACACTGCCTGCAGCAGGAGCTCTTAGATGCTAATCTCTGTTTGTAATCTCCTCTGTCTGGGGAAATTTGAGGCTTCTGAGTGATAGTGAAGAAGAAAGAAGGGTGTCTAATAATCTTTTTCTTGCTATTCAGAAGAAATTCAAGTCTGATGCTGCTTTTTTGCCTTAGGATTCAATGTTTCCAGCCTTGAGTGCTGCATCAGTTCCCAGCTGGCTGCTGTGGATCTTAGGACATCATGCCTAATGAGTAAAGGCCAGTGGCTGTGGTGGGAGTGGAGGGGTCCTGCCTGTCCCTGACCCCACAGTTTGGGGTGTCTGGGTACCTGCCCATCGCTGTCTCCAGGGGCAGCCCCCCTGTTGCTGCTGTCCCTGTGTACCCTTGGTTTGGACTATTACATCTCTATGAGCCCTCATGTCCAACGCAAAGTTGGACTCCAAAATATGTACCACGGGAGGAGAACTTTGGACTCCCTGGCACTGGGGGTTACTCTTGTCTGGAGAGGTTATCCAGGCACAATTGGGAGCTGCCGTCACCTTCCAGTGCTACAAACAAAAAGAGCCTTTTCTGGTTGGCACAGGTGGGTTGTGTGGGGCTGGGAGTCCTCAGCACCCTGTGAAACACCGAGGTGCTGGTCTATCTCCATCTCACATGCGTGCAAACCCCTGGATGCACCTTCTGTCCTGCATCCTGGCACTCATGTGCTGCTGTGGGGAGAACGCACATTTTTGAGGGGCAATCAGCTTCCAAATGATTTTAACACATTTACATAAATATAAAAATAGCTTACAGGTTGATGAAGCTTCAGGAGCAGCGCTGAGGGACAGCATGTCTCTGGAGGGAAAGCTGATTGCGAGCTCTGGGTACATTCTCCTGGGGTTTTCTTGTTTGGTATTTGGAAATGTCAGCTTCCTATTGCTTGGTCCACCTACAATAATACCAATTAAAAAATAAAAAGTGAGGTATCTTCAGGTACACATTGAACTGTTCTTAATTCACAGAAATGCATTAATATTTAAAAGTTAATAGTGTTATTGAGGCAAACTAGGCCATCAGCACATGAGAGAAAAAATTTGCACCATCTGCATTCAAGCCAGGATTTGAAGCAGTGCATTCTGTTGATATAAACTTTGAAAGCACTTGGTGAATGTCAGTGGAGCTTTGAAATGAAAATTTCTTCTTATTTCAGACCAGCTATTGTTGCATCTCTGGCTTGGGTGAGCTGGGAAAGGATAGAAGCCACTTGGGGCACGCTTTATAATGCTGGCATTTCTGGAAGGTGATGAAGATGGAAGTGTTTTGAGCTGAGCTCTCTCTGAGCCTGTTTGAAATGCAATGACAGAATTTCCATGTAAAGGTTGCGATAAAAACAGAAAGAGGGAGAGGAGATTCTGTGCTTCAGGATGAAGAAAATAAGAAGTCCTCATAAATGTCAGCTGAGGCATCTCTGGCTCACACTTGTTGGGAAAAACAAGAAGTCTGAATGCCATAGCAAATCTTTTACAGAGTAACAGTCAGAGAGGCTGTCGCCATTTATTCAGCACCTCGATATTTGGGTTTGGATGTGCTAATTTGTCACAGCTTTGGTTTTGCCTGGATGGTGTAACATGGTTTGAACTATTATCAGAACTGCAGGGCAGAGCCCTGCGCCTTGGGTGGCCACGAGGTTCCAAAATGATCCTTCATGCTATTGAACTTTTGCTTTGCTTTACCCTAGAAAGAGCTGGGTTTTGCTATTAAATCAAATAGTCCTGGTATATAACTTTGTCTGTATTGGTTAGTAAATTATTTGAGATGTTCTAAAAATGAAAAGCACAATTCAAGGGTAGGACACTGAAATATAAGATGTCTTTGATTGGCTCCTCCGCAGCACTTCACATGCAGGAGAAATTACGCTACTCTGGAAATGGTTGCAATATGCAGGTTTAATATCAGAAAACACTGAGGGATATTGTTTAAGTGTCACTCTTCAAAGGTGGAGAGTTGGAGTAGCAGTCTGTGCACAGTATAGCAAGAAATTTGTGTCTGTAAGAAGCCTCGTTTGTCAGGAAGAGCACCTCATAGGAATTCAAACCCAAAGAAACATTTGCTTTGCCCTCACAGTCATTGTTTGAAGAACCTCAAGGCTTTTGCAGAATGAGTTGTAAAACCCTGAACAACTGGAGAGAGCAAGAGAGAAAGGAGGAGGAGATGCTCCGGTGATTTCCATGGCAAATTTGTCTCCTTTAAAAGGCAATCGATACTAGATGAGGCAGCTGGGTTAAACCCATCCGTTGCCATTATTATGCGATTTTCATGAGCAGGGTGTGTGTTAAGCAATAATATCTCCAAGCCAGCTGAAGTCTGGGTGCCGGGGACTCGGGTCTCCCAGCCCTTCCCAGAGAATGCTCTCATGTCCCCGGTGGGTCCGTGGCTCCACAGCGATGTCGGGGGCGGCACGTCTGTCCCCAGGCCAGGACACGGGAATTCTGCGTCAGTGCTGCCGGGTGTTTCCAGACAAACAAAAGCAGTCCTGGCTCACCACAGAATTATCTTGTCCCTGTCAGCTGCCCATGGAAGTTAAAGCTTCCAGCTGGGAGCGGTGACACCGATGAAAAGAGATTTCCGTTGTCTGGAAGAATAATACCTGTGTCAGAGAGAGAAGTGCCTTTTGTTTTATTTTGCTGCACGCTTCTAGTTGTGCGGTGTCCTCCTCCATTTATACCTTCCACCGGCACAAGAGGCACTGCTATGAAAAATAAGCAATTCGGAAATCAATTTCTTTTTGGAACTTTAGAGGACAGAAATTACAATGCTGTATTTTTCTGCATCTTTCAAAGTGCACGTTAAATAAACAGGATTCCCAGGACTATTCAGAGGCAGCTCTTCATATATAAAATACCTTCAAATATTTCACATTTGGTGATGTTTTAGTAAGTGTTTGGTATTTGTTCTCTGTTAAGACTCTCCCTCTTTGCTGTGTGCACCGTGTGGATGCTGCCTGACAGAGCGGGCTGGTCCCCGCGCTCTCGGTGTCCCCAGGGGGGGCTGCCAGGCTCACCCCAACGCAAAGCGCAGTCAGAGACCTCCTGGATTTTCCCTGGACAGGGCTCTGCTTGTTTCCTGGGGCAGCTCAAGGCAAGGAGCTGCAGGGATTTCCCAGCACAGGGTCCCTCTCCGCGGCACCGGTTCTGCTTCTGCCTCCAGCTCCGGTCCCTTCTCTTCCCTGGGTGCCAGGGATGTGCTACGCCTCTGTTAATTGGCTCGTTCTCCCTAATTAAACATGCCCACCTCAAGATAACTTAAGGCAATGGGTTGTGTACTTAAAGCCAATGTTAGATTTTTGTTGTTGTTTATGCTGTTAGCGTGAAAGATTAATATCTTCTGATACCTCAGCCACCAGGTTGCCTTCCATAGCAATTAGGAATTAGTTCAAGGATAAACAAATTGCTGGGATTCAAACCAGTAATCATGTCCAAAGCTAGCAGTTAGTTTCCAGAAAGGGAAAAAAAAAAAAAAAAAAAAAATCCTGTCACTTCTGTGTCTGTGTTGTGTATTTGTCCCTTGTACTTCTGCTGTCCCAGGCTCCACTCTTGAACCATTGAAAATCCAGAGGAAACACTCCAGATGGGATCTTCTGCTGTTTGTAGCAGGGTCTGTCATCCACACCCCCATGTGTCTTGGAATGGTTTCATTCCTTGGTTTGTTTTCAGGTAATGCAGAGATTATACATAGATACTCCCAGTACCCGTCCCCAGTTTCCTGTGGGTGCTGGAGCATCACGTAACAGCAACCTCTCACAACCACAGAAGGCTCTTTGTATTATCTTTTTCTGTGTGACAGTCCATTGGGAGTTAATCCTGTCACCCCGCAGTGTGGATATGCATTATGGCCCCAGAAACCTGAGATTCGTTTTCAGCCTTTTGGATGCCTTGAGGAATACCCACTAAACCTCTGGAATTAAAAGCTGTCGGAACAGGAAAAACTCTTGTATCGTTTTGGGGATGACCAGGGAGGGAGGGGGGCACAGGGCACCCCCCACCACCACCCTCTGCTTCTTCTGCCCTTTTGCCTCGTGGTTTAGCCATTAGGTCTGGTAAAGGCTGGTTGCACCTCCCATGTTTTTAGTAACACACAGTACTTTGCAAGCTGGACGCAGCAGGAATAACGTGGGTGTCAGTGACGGCCGGGGAGACGGGACCTACAGTGGAGCTGGTGGCTCTGCCCCCGGGGGCCCAGGGCTGGATTTGGGGGCGATTTCCTTGCAGGGTGTCTGGGATTAAATTCACCAATGCTCAGCATCCCTGACCATGGTTTGTTTCCTTTTGCCCTTCCAGCAGGGAGTACAAATGCAAAACTTTCAGCTCGGAAGTTTTTTTCCAAATAAAATATCTTCAGCTGGGGTCATTGGTGATGTGGGAGCCCCTGCCAGTGAGGTTTAGCCTTGAGCTGATTTGCCATTGCTGAGCAGCTGAAAGCTGGCCAGAAATTGCTTTTGATTTTTGCTTTTTTCTTTTTTTTTAAAAAAAAAAAACCACACACTAACAAAAACTAACAGAGAAAAAAGAGCATGCTTTGGGATGGGGACAGGAGGAAGGGAGAGGGTTTTTGTGATTATTCTGCACTGCCTGAGAAGGGAGACTTCCCCTGGTGTTTCTGGCTTTGGGCAGTGATGAGGAAGGTTTCCCTCGCAGCGCTGGTGGTTCCTGCCCATCCTTCATCCATCCCTTCCAGGCTGCCCTGCCTCTCCCTGCGGAACGGGGGAGCAGGAGCAGACCGGCTCCTCTCGGCTTTGTGTTTCTGCTAATGTGAAAAATACAACATGGAGTGGGCTGGTGGAACAAACAATGGCTGATTTACTTGGTTAATTTAAATAGTGTGTAGTGGGTGTCACGGGGAGGCTGCGTCGCTGCTCCGGCAATCACGCCGGGAGGGAGGTCTGCAGCGCCATTATGTGCTATTATTACTTTCTGGATAATGTATACACTTTCACTATCACATAGGCTTTCTCCTTCATTTTTCATGAGAACTGGCACTAGATTAATGGTTAAGCCACAGAAGAAATGTAACGCCATGCCAGTCTGATTTATTGACCACTTAGTGCTGATGAAGCTGCAAACAAGAGTCAGACAGATGTTGCAGCTGCATTTTTCTTTATCAAAACTAACAGCTTTTTGTGTTGGTTTTTGGTTTTTTTTAAACCACTTCTTGCGCCATCCCCCATTTAACCTACACACCAGGGATACTGGAGCAAGTCCCTCCACCACCTTTAAGGATGCTCTGCTGCAGGAGAACTGGGTGCCCCTGGTGCCACATCCCAGGTCAGGGATGGAAGGCAGCAACCTCAGCTGGGACACCTGGGAAGCGGAGCGGCTCCGCAGGGGCTCTGGGCACTGGAATTAGGGCCTGTTTTCCAAGGGGCACCTTTCCAAAGCTGTCTGCAGCCCGGCCCAAGGCTCCCTACAGGGAGTAGGGCACAGCCACTGTCCCAGCACGTTTCCCACGTGGAAGTTCCATTTGTATTTTTTCTTTTAGTCTTCTGCACCTCTCTGGTTCTGCTTGGTAGGACTTCTCAAAGGAATAGTGATTTGCTGCTGATTTCGAGTATTCCAAAACATACGTATTCCCTTAATTTTTGTCAGAACGTTTCAGTTCACTGGTTCATGAGACTTGCCAATCTGAGGTCAGCTTTTAGATGTAGATGTAAGGAACAAACCAGTTGTTTTTGTGTTTATTTTATATGCTTTTGTATACAAAAAAACATACATTCCAATGCCAACCCACTGGCTTCTGCTGCAGCGCAGCCAGGGATCCCCATCCTCCCGACTTTCCCAGTGAAAAACAGACGCTTTCAGGCTGCAGAAAATACAGTTTATCTGGAAGGAAGGAAGAAGCAGAACTGCCAAGTCGCCCAGGGCTGCAGTGGCAGTGTGTCCTTGCTCTCCTCTTTGAAACTTCTCTGAGAGCAAGAGTTCTTTACGCGAAATTCCTGAAGCATATTACTTTTTATTACTTCATCATCTAAATCACTAATTACGTTAAATTAGCTGATGGAGACTATTTGGGTGTATAGGTAATCATTTTTATTATCTGAATCTTTTCTGAATTATGTATGAGGGCCATAATGTTTTCAGACTTCTCTGTCTCCTCCCCAGTCTGGAGCAGCCCCTTCCCCTCCTGTTGGAAGTGTCTCAGCCGCCCCCTCCCTTCCCTCCCCACTGCCACCTCTGTCACCTTCACAGGATAAAATGGGAAGGCTGAAACAAAAAAGTGGCTCTGTTTTGCCCTGAGGATTTGCCCTGCGGTGTGGAGGGAGAGATGTGTCCTTCTGTGGCTGTCTCCCGTCTGGGACAGATGTGCCCCATGAAATGGGAGGTTTTGAATGTGTAAAAATTGAATATAAAATTGCTTGTCTCCAGGAGAATCTCGGGAATAGAACAGCCCTCAGTTTTATTTGCTGCAGCACTTTCCAAAAGTGCTCTGAAATGCTAGTGGTTCCTTACCAGTTTTTTTTTTCCTCTTCTCTGTGTGATGCAACTCTTTTTAATGCAGGCTGCAAGAATTTGATACTGCAATCTGGCTGAATCTTCACTGAAAATCCCCTGCTTGGGGGGATTTTCCCCCCAAGTAGAGGGGGGGAAACTGCAAGTTCCTGTTTGCGTGTCTTCCTAAATTACAGGAGAGGTTCTCCTCCAGACAGAGGGACCCGTCTGGTTCGGGGAGCCCTGCTGGGTACCGGGGTGCGAGGGATGCAGAGGGAGGGCGGGCAGGCTCAGTGGGCTGCTGCGCTGGCCGTGCTGCTGTAGGTGGTCACCATGTGGAGGGGTGGCCTTTCAGCTGCCGGCACCCTCTTGGGAAGTCTCTGGGAGCAGGGGGACACTACCAGGTGTCCCCTCCCCTCGGGGACCTGCAGCATGCTCCCCGCACATGGGGTGGAGGGTCAGCCCCAAGCTCCAGCAGCTGCCCAGCACACTGTCCATCACCTCCATGCTGTGTTTGCCCCGCCAGAAGTTAAATTCCCCTGGTCTCTCCTCGGTGCGGGTGTCCACGTGCTGCTCCCACTCTCTGCGGGTTTCATAGGCAAGTGCTCCCATTAGCACAACCTTTGCAAACAAATTATGGCTTCTGTTCCCTCTCCTGCTCAGAACAGGGCTCTAACAGCATTAATGAAACATTAGAGTTTTAATTACACCATTATCCTATTTATTTTTATAAATAATTCCAAAGTAGTCATTAAAGTTTGTGAATTTAGGAGTAAATGACTTAAGGGAAAGAAATCAGCTTCTCAATCTGGTGTTGTACCCTCTCCCTGGGACGCTGCTGGGAAACTGGCGGGGTTGTTTCTGTCTCTGCTGTTGGGGTCACTGGTTCCCTCGCAGGGAGCGAGGTGCTGCTGGGCCCCCCAGGCCCCTGCCTCACGGAGCCCTGGCCCCTCTCAGCCCCAGGGAGAGGGGGGAGCGTGGGGCATCCCCGTGGAGAGACCACCCCACGGTGGGTCTGGAGAGGACATGGTCCCCTCCACGGACCCGCTGCAGTTCTCTGCTGTCATCACGGAGCTGCAAGATCTTCCAAAGACAAGAAATTTTGGGCTTTTCTTGCTGGGGCGGTCTGTAAGGCTGTTTGTGAGGCTCCTTGGCCTGTCCCTCCCTCTTTCTGCCCCTGCACAGAGAGCGCAGCTCTCACTCGTGTTCTCAGCTGAATTTCCATATATTTGAAATAGCCCAATGTGGACCAGAACTGATGAAACAAACAGACCACAGGTCTGTTAAACCAAAGCAAATTACCCGGTGTTTGTTGGGACTGGTGTCAGCAGGCTTTTGCAAGTATTGGGCATTGTATGGGCTGGAGAAAAGGCTCCCCCCGGGCTCAGGTGGGAGCGGGGGCAGCAAGGGGTCCGGGGGTCCGGGGGCAGCTGCGTGGCTCCCCCACCTCTGCTTTCAGCACCGCCTCTGGAGACGGCTCTGATCCCGGGAAGTCTGGTGCATCCTGGCATCTGATTATGGTGCTTTCCGTCATAGTTTCAATTAGGAAGGCAAAGGCAGAGAGACCTGAGGGAGGGAAGAGGCCCAGCCACGTAACCTCTGCTCTGCTCTCCCCGCAGAACCCAGACATCGTCCTGGTGCACTACCTGAACGTCCCCGCCATCGAGGACTGCGGGAAACCCTGCGGCCCCATCCTCTGCTCCATCAACACAGACAAGAAGGAATGGGCAAAGTGGACAAAAGAGGAACTCATCGGACAGCTCAAACCGATGTGTGAGTATCTGGAGACTTTCTTGCTTTTTTGCTTTACAAAGGGTTAATTTAGAAAAGGATGTCTCTTACTGCCACCAGCTTTTTGAAGGAGTCATTTGACACCATCAAAATCAACTCAGGTCTGCAGGCACTTTCTCTGTTCCTGCTATTCAGCACATCTGGGATGCGTAGTGTGAGAGATGCCCAGACTGTCTCCAGGAAGGTCGTATCCCCAAAAAGATCCTCTCCATATACTGTGGAAAAATTGTCCCCGTGGTCTTGCATTTTCATGCACCGTTTGTTGGCACCTACTGGCTTTGGAGACCCCTTTGGGGTGTCGTCAGGCAGGTTTTCCCATGGGCACTCTGTGTGTGTGGTTCAGTGCCAGGTCGGAATGGGATGCTGTCGTTCGCAGGTGGGCTCACGGAGCAGGGTGTTTCGGGGTGGGTTTCCCCCAGAGAGAAGGCTGCTGAGGCGCACAGGGCTGTCGGGGGTTTGTCTGCAAACAGGCAGCTCTGTGGGGTTCTCTGTGCCTGCCCCGGAGTGTGTTTTCTTTCACACCCAGTTATGTTGTACATCTTCCTCGGGAGACTGTCCCAACGTGCACACAAACATCTTTTTGCAATGGCAGAAAGACGAGGCATAACGTGGGTCTGTGAGCAAGAGAAAATTAACTGCAGCAGCCACGGTACCCAATGGAGGTGCTTGCATCCGAGTCGCCAAACACCAGCTCTGCTTTCCCCCCCGGGATGCTGGTGTCCTGCCCAACTTCCCGTAATTAGAGGGCACAGCCAAGGAGGACACGATGATGTGTCTCAACCATCGGTGAAAGATCAGCCTCGTACTGACCGCAGCGTCGGCCATCTGGGCTTGCACCCTCCTTTATTGCTTCATGAGCTCTGCAGACCCACGTGCTCCTTTCCCACGCAAAGTTGGGGGGCAGAAGAGAAGAGAGAAAATGATGCATGTGTTAGACAGAGTATTGCCCCTGGGACTGATAATCTTAGACAGAAATCCAAGATGTTGAAGGTGTAGCTGAGACTGGACAAGTACCTCAACATTAAAGAGGAGAGGAAGTGGCAGCCTGTTAAAAAATCTGCAGTGCATCAAGAAAATTATGTGAAAACTACAACAAACTCGCCGTAAATTTAATAACACTTGGCTCTTTTATGTCTCAGGAGGGAAGAGTGAGATTCTGCACAATTATTCAGAGTATATATGCGTGTACACGTCTCTGTTTATGGGTACATATCCTGGGAAACGCATCCTTAGAAATGTAGCTAAAATAAAAGCTTTAGATTCTGATCAGACCTAGAAAACAGAGGACAGAGATAACCGTGCTGGGGGAAAGCAGAGGGGCACTGCTCGCCAAGAAGCCATCAGATTTGGTTCCAGTATTGGGTGTGCCATGAAATTCTGGAGCCAAGCACATTAGTTTCATCGCATTTTTGCATTAATCACCTTCTTTCACAGGTTTCACAGTTTGATTGCCTGATGTTTCCAAATGTCTCTGCCCTAAAGCAGGTTTGTCAATGACTTAATCAAAGCCTCATGTCGCTGGTGACAGTCTCACCCTTTCTCCTGCCCCGTGTTGCGGTTCATCTGGTTTTGTTCCTCTGGCCTTGGAAGCTGCATGAGGTTTTTGTTGATTCTTTTTTGTTTCCTTGGTTGCCAGTTTTCATAAGAATTTCGCGCTTAAGATCCAGCCAGGGTGTGCGTGGAGGTCCGAGGCCAAAGGCTGTACCCGCAGGAGGGTTTTGCCTCCTGTTTCAGACCATTGATGTAATTCAGAATTGGGAGAAGCTGATACTGGTTTTACCTTCGGGGAAGATCCTCCCCCTGGTCAGCAGCTCATGACAGCGCCTGGTTCTTGGCTCACTGAGTCCTCCTCAGCCTGGACCAGAGTCGGGTACTGAAGCTGTTGACCTCTGTCAGGTATCAAAGCTTTTATCTGTGAATGTAGGATAGCCGAGAGTCAGCGCGTGGCAGCCAAGGGCTGGGAGCGTGTTCTCTTGGCCGTGTGTGCCTGGAGAACTCAAAGTGATGTGGCAGATGGCTGGCAGGGAGAGAGGCACCGCTCTGAAAGCCCGAGCCAGACAGATACATCAAACTGTTTTTCCTGAAATGCAGAGAGACCCTGACTGGGGTGAGCAGGGAGTTTGCTCACGTTTCTTGCATCCATAATTCGCTCGGCTCCCTCTCCCTCCCCTGCGGCGTCACCCCAGAGTCGGCCCAGGCTTCAGCGGGCACCGGGGACAGGCACCGGGTACCAGACTGTGTCCCCTCCCTGAGCAGAGCGGGACGTGGGGTCTGCACTGCTGAGAGGTGGCTCCTGTCCTGGACTTGGAGGAGACCTCTGCCCAGCTGGCTTCTCAGGTGGTTTTTGCTAATGCTGTGCCTCTGCTTCAGCTGGTGGTTATGGGTGAAAAAGTACCTTTCCAGGGTGGCCATACAGATCTGGGAGTTTTATGGAAAGGCCATTAACTTATGGCCTTATTCTAACGTAGCTGGTCTGTGAACTAATTAAGAGACTGAAATTAACCCATCTGAACATCCATGAAAGGTAAATACTCACTGCAGGTGCTCTGAGGATTTGGTTTTTTTTCCAAACTGAGTTGAAACCATAAATAATTAATTAATCAGCCTGACTTCAGTTTTCATGGCTTTGCATTTTTGTTCTGATACATTTGTCACCTGCCTTCACGCTGGGACATCCATGATGTCCTGACTGTCCTGTCTGGAATATTGCTTTTGTCTCGTCAGACCTCAGTCCCTGGGACTGAAGCAGACAAGCCGGGGGGGGGGGCTGGACACGCTGTTTGTGGCCCCCAGCAGGATGGTGGTCCGTGGTCAGGGAGCACAGGGAGGGCTGTAGAGCCTCTACAGAAGGTCCTGCTCCGATGGCAGACCTGTGACAATCCTGACGGGTTGTCTGAACCAAAAAGATCATCAAGTGCATTGGTTCTGTATGAATGCAAACTTTTGGGACATTTGTGCAAAATGAATAGCAATAATAGATGAAAATTCTGCGGGAAAGTTGTCTGAGGCACCTGTAAGTCATTTCAGGATGCCTGGTATGAAGAATGGACTTCAATTTGGCATTGCTTTCCTTTGCCCTCCCCCCTTGTGCCCTGTTATAGTCTAGCTTTGAGATTTGTCTGAACAGATTAGCAGATGTCCTTAGAGGCATCTGGTGGTAACAGCAAAATGCAGTGGCAGAATCCAGGACAGCAGAATTCTGTATATAAACTCCGTATGATCAGCAAATTTGGGCCAGCTCATGTTGGGGGTTTCTCCAAATCATCCCCTTTTGGCTTTCTCATCCCTCAGCTGGCAAAGCGCGAGTTACAGGCTCACAGCTGGTGCTACGTTGCAATCTTTGTTTCAGGTCCACTATAATTAAGAGCTATCTTTCTTTCGGAAAAAAGCTTTTTTCATTCCTCTGCTGCTTGGAAACTGATTGCTGCTGCTTGTGCTGCCTACATGCAGCCCGGGAAACTGGGGGTTCACATGGCACCCGCCAGACCTGGTACGTTTGGGCAGCTCTTGCCTCTCCCTGGAGTCACCAATTCTCTCTCTCCTGTCTGTGCCAGGAAATGATCTGGGGCTCCTGGAGGTGACCTCAAACTGCATCCCAGTGTGGTCACAACTGGAGGGGGTATTGCACGCTCGTAGACCAGAATGAAGTTTAGGTAGCAGTAATGGGCATTAATATGGTTTGAAGAATTGAGTTGTTGGGTATTTTTATCTTGACTTAAAATTATATTCAATTTCAGTAATTGTATTTAAGGTGGGTCTTTTTAATTTTATTTAATCTTGAAAGATCAGTTGTACCAAAATGCTACATGGGATGATTCTTACCGTTCCCCAGCAGGTTTGTCAGATCTATGAAGTGACACTCAGTGGAAACTGAAGCTTGCCAGCTTAATGGAGCTGACCTCCACGTAAAAAAAAAAAAGTAACTTAGATTCTTTAAAAGAGTTTGGTTTTAGTAGTGTAGATGTCCACTTTTGCTGGAATAGTACCTACGTGTTACTGCAATTGGCTGTGGGTTTTTATTGGAAAGAAAATACGATGGTGGGTTCTTATGTCCCACTGGCCACCAGGACTTTGAGTTCCCCCGTTCCCATCAGCTGTGGGGCCAGGATCAGCCACTGCTCCGTTTCCCATCTTCACGCCAAGAGCAGGGGGTAAGGGCATCCCTTGCCCCTCCCGTTACTGCAGTTCTGCTCTAAACAGGGGTTACGTGTGAGAACTGCACCTTTCCTCTCCCCCTTGGATCTGTGGTGGCCTTTGTCCCCGGAGGAGCTTGTTCCCGCGCCTCTCCTTGGGAGACTGAGGGTCACTTAGGAAACGTGGGTTTACCTCCTGTAGGAAGTTCCACTTGGCCAGAACAACAAAATTAGTAGCCGTTTTCCCCCTGGTGCTTTGGGTGGTATTTCAGCTGCATTTGGAGATGCCACGGTGAAACAATCCCACCCTCTGAAATGGAGTGTTGGTAGTAATGAACTGGACTGTCAGTAGAAATGGACATTAACTTGAGGAAAGGTAAACCAAATAGTTCCCTGTCCCCCTAAAAGCTGGATATTAAACCAGATGCAGCAATTGCAGACCCTCTCTGAGGGTGCCATAGGCAAACCAGCCTTTATTTTCTGTTCTTCCTCAGTATTTTATCTCCCCTCAGCATTCAGCTGTAGTAACTGTCGGACTCGGTGCCAGAGCATCTATGAAGATGATGGTGCTCTTCTCCTGGCACTTCCACCGGGATGTTAAATGTCCGTGTGTCTGGGGCGGCTTCTGTCCCTCAGCGAGACTCTGGGGCGGCCCTAGAGACCGGCCGGGTGCTGCCGCGGGAGGAGCCGGGAGCGCTGGAAGAATTTTTTTCCCCAAAAAACCGGCTAGCAAGAAAAATTGGAAGGAAAAAAAAAATCAGCCGCGTGGCCCTCCCCCCCCCACCCCCCCCGCGCCCGTTCCTGATCCGCTGGCGCCACCTGGCGGCGCGCGCGGGCGCGGTCCCGGGGCCGATTCCGGGGGGGGAGCGGGGCCCCGCGAACCGGCCGCAATCGCTCCAGACGCGATGCCGGAACTCGGCGAGTGGGGAACCGGGGGTGCCGCGGGAGGGAGTCCCAGCCCGATGGGCAGAACGGGCGGCGCCACCGGCTTTGGCCGCAGGGGAGCTCCGTGCGGGCTCGGGGCGCTCAGGGGACTCTCAGGAGAAGGGCTGGGGGGAGGCAGCTTCAGCTCCGTCCGTTCCTCTGCGAGCAGCTGCGAGGAACCATCGCTCCGGCCGTGAGCATCCTCGCTCCCAGCGGCGCCGCAAGAGCCGCATCCTCCTGCGGGCACCCGAACCCCACGCACCTCCCGCCGGCTGTGGAGCACCCAGTCACCTCCGGGCGAACCTTCAAGGAAAGGTCTCGCTTTGGAAGAAGGAGTTCTGTTTGAAGAACAGCCCGGAGTGAAACCCCCGTACAGGTCCTTGCGGAGAGATTAGAGCCTGGGAAGCGTCAGGAGGGCACGGACTGGGCACCTCGCCCCCAGCAGAAGGCTCGGGGAATCTCCTTTGTAACCAATGACCAGTGGAAGTTGAGGGCTGGAAAATCGGAGTGAATTTTGTGGGGGCGTCTGGATACAAAAGGATAAATCTGATGAAAATCTCCCCCAGCTGAACTGAGAAATCAGAGCAAGGCCTTCACATCTGTCGGCACCAACACGGCGAAAATTGAAGGGACAAGGCTGCCATTTGCAATTGACCATCGCCATGGAAACAGCCGCCCAGTGTCAACAGTTGGTGGAGTTGATGTAGGAAGTGCCAGGACAAAAGACCGGCTCGCTCCGGCCAGCGCCTGTAGGATTTCTGGGGTGTTTTGTGTTGGGGGGCAGCCGGGGGCAGGGTTCTGGGGGGGTTTGAGCTGAGGCCCCCGAGAGATCTCCAGAGGGACGCACAAACAGAAACTTGACCTTGATTATTCCAAGTACTCCAGCTCTGTCAGTTGATCCAGCTTACTGGAAAGCCATTTTTATTGTCTTTTCTTCCCAAGGGAAGAGAGAGAAGCGAGGTGTGAGCCCATTCTCACACCTAGCAGTCGGACACGTTTCTGCTGGGGGCAGCACTGGCACTCGGAACTGTGGACCTTCCTCCAGCCTCACTTCTCTTCCTCAGCCACCCAGTGAGATACCAGTAACCCCCCTGTTCCGCTGCCTCGATGCCCCATGGAGGGTGAATGACAAGGAATATGTTGCTGCTGTAAAGCAGCATGTAAAAAATCCCATCTGTGGGATCACTGGAAGGTGCTGGAGCTGTCCACAGCTTTCCTTTTAAATGGTGAGGAAGTACAGGAGTAGTCTGAACAGAAACCCAGATTAAAACACTTCCTGGAATTTCTGTTAAGCTTCAATCTTTTTATCCTTTTTTTTTTTTGTGTTCCTACATTATGACTATATTTAATCAAACGTAGTTCTACAGTGGTTTCACTTTTTGAACCTCTAACAAACAGGAAGAGTGTGTGTGTATGCTTTTTATTAACCTTCCTTTCATAATGCACTTTCTTCCCTATAGAAATCTCCTTTCCTGCTGATTCATTATGTGTCAGGAAGCCAAGCGTGACACGTTAAAAGCCATTTTGATAGTATTTGGTATTCAGTGCTAACAACTCACCAGCTCACAGGAGTTTTTCTTTAAAAGGAGGAGGGAGAAAATCTGCATATTGGATGTGCCAAGATAGTGCATAATTTGCATTAAGCATCCAGACATTCTTTTTTTTCAATCTGTCACCCTTCGCTGGCTTTTTATTTTATAACCTTCATAACATACAGGGAGCATAAGCACTAAAAAAAAATGTGCCACGTGGAGAGAAGCCGGAGCCCATTAGGATCATCTAGAGCAAGGATAGAGAAGGACCTTTCCTCAGCAGCAATGGATCCACGATGGGACTTTGTTACACTGGAAGGACCTGAAAACAATAGGCATGGTACTATAAAATCCTGCTATAAAGCTGGTCATTATTTCTTAGCTTCCAGCTCACAGCTTGATTCAGACTAAGAATTATCACCATGAATACACAAGCCATGAGACAGGATTCACTCGCCAGACTTGCCCCCTGTGATTCTCTCATCCCAGAGTTTAGCAGCAGCGAGGCCCAAACTCTGACATTCTGCTGTGAAACAGACCTTCTGTATCTCACAATGCATACCCGAGCTCGCTTCTTCTTCAGGAAAGTGTTTCTGAGGTAACTGGAAATAACTCGATGCAAAGTTTCTCAGTAATAATTACAATTTGGTAACTTTTATATAGTACAGCTGAAAGTATTCCAAATATGTTACTGCTTTTTAGTCTCATTTTCAATGTATTTTTGGCAAAACTGCTATTTGAATGTCACTTATTAGGCGTAACATCACATGTGGCAGAATAATGTGCCTAGAATAATAAAATGAATGTGAGTGGAGGTACTGAAGTGGTAAGAGTATATACACTTAAACTTAGGCATAATAACAGATACTGCATGTTAACAGGAAATTCAAAATTGTGAACATACTAGAAAGCAAAATCTGTTGGGTACAATAACAATAAATGTGGTTGTCAAGCAAGCATAGAGGGACTCATTACTAAACTAACTGCAGCACTTTAAATAGTGATATGAGGAAGAATACTTGTAAACCTTATTTACAGTATTTCTGCAAGTTATTGGGCCCAGCCAATAAAAATATGAATTCTGTACTATAAAACTAGACCAAGATGAGATGCTGTTAGGCAAAGTAACATCAGTGGGTGATGAGGCAACACAGCAACAGGTGATAAAAAAAAGCAATAAAACTGCTTCACGTAGCAGATCCAGGAGCTCTTATGGCATACTAAATAATCGGCATCAGGGAGGAGGAAAGGAGATTCACATGATATCCTGCCCCTCTGACAGTGGTCATTAGCGGTCACGCACGTGCCCTCGTTTGCTTCTGACCTTCCCACGTGAAGCAGCTCAGCTCATGGCTCCATCCTGCGGGTGCTTGGGCTGCACCGAGATGATCAGCCCAACGTGCTGTTGCTGGTGTTTCACCACCTCACACCAAGGACATTCTCTGCATGAGGATCTGCGTATTTGGAGCATAATCCTACAAAGCTCAAGTCTGTGGGAGTTTTCACTTGGATTTGGTATATTCTGGTTAAGGATTTTAGAATAAAACGTACAAGGAACGTGGTTTGCTGGAAAACAAAAAAGACACTCCTGTAAACAGGCAGCACTTCAGGGTTGAGCTATCAGGCATGGGGACATCTCGGAGTTGATGCTGCCACCAACCAGCACTTTCCCAAATCTGCAAGTGAACCCTAGTACACATAAAGGATAAATAATAAGCACATATAAACTTCTTGGAGAGACATTAAAAGAGACAGAAGATGTTTTGCGTCGCTTATTATGGAGAAAATATTTTATAAATACTATTTCCATTGTAAGTCACATTGAGAATATCACTGTTACATGAAAATCTGCATCTAAAAAATTCTGAGAGGGAGCCTTTATTCAAATAATTTATAAGTGTGCAGTTTAGTGTTCTTATTTAAATGGTGAATAGGCCAAGGGAGTCCTCACCTTCAGTTTGCATCGTGTTCTGCAGCATCACCTTCCTGTCTGTTTTCCTAAATTACTTAAAAGTTGCCCAGGTCTGAGGAGCTCATACTGTCTGTTAGTGACTCCCAAAACACGACTCAGTCTTCACTGCTGCTAGCCAGGGTCTGACAATGCGATGAAAACCTGGCAAAAGGTTTGTATTTGCTATTATACTGGTGTTCTGTTGGCTGCTGATTTTATTATAAAACTAACTAATTTTGTTTTCACATTAGGCAGAAAAAGAATCTAAAATGCTCCTTGGAATTGTACTGTCTTACTTCAGTGAAACACAAGTAGCTTGTTGTTTTCAGGTTTTTAATGAAGGTTCTGTGCACTGTACGGATAGTCCTTAAGCTTCTCAGCTTAGAGCCACCATTAACAGTGAACTGAAATAGAGAACGATATTCTACGAAGGTTTTTTTCCTCTGTATGTACCTAATCCCAGGAATTGTATTTGGAAGCCTATGGCTATCAGGGAGAATAGTAAACCAGTAACCATTACTGTAGCACTTTTTGTGTGTCCTTCAGTTCTGACAAAAAGCTGCAGGAGGGGTTTCTGCTGTTCCTTTGGAGTGGCTTTTGATGGTTTCTGACATGTCTGTGAAGTTTCTGATGGGAAGTTTTGCCATTCTCTTCGCAGTTCATGGCATTAAGTGGACATGCAGCAATGGGAACAGCAGTTCAGGGTTCTCGGTGGAGCAGCTTGTGCAGCAGATCCTCGACAGCCACCAGACCAAGCCGCAGCCTCGGACACACAACTGTCTCTGCACTGGTACCTTGGGTGAGTTCCCGGGGCACGAACGGGGCACAGCTGGGTCCAGACTCGGGGTGGTGTCTGTGGTACTGAGGTGCTGGAAATGCTGTGTCATGAAACACCAAGACACAGTGATTTCAGAGGTGGCAGAAAAAGTCTTGAGCATAAAAAGATGCAGCCAGAACTTCTGGAAAAACGTCAACACTTTGTAACATGCAAGTTCTAACAAACGCTCTCTATATGTCACCTGCTCAAACACGCATGTCCTCTTCTACATGCTCAAATTTTGCTACCAAAGCCTCAAATGTTGCTGTCCTTCCAACTTCATGCTCTGAACTCCTTGCCCCACAGCCCACTTGGCTGAAGAAAATGGGCTCAGGTGATTAATTACAAACTATCACCAGAATGAGACACTTTTTTTAGGTATCATGAAAATACAGGAGATTTCTTTCCTGCTAAAGAAGATGGCTTTGTTTTGAGCAAGAAACAGCATCCTTAGTGTTAGCAATTTATCTAAAAAGTGGGAAACTGAGTGATTAATTTTTCCTACTCATCTGTTTTATAGCCACCCCTTCCTAGTACTTTGGTCAAGTAAAGTATATGACACATTAATAAGTCTTTAGTGAAATTTATAAAGGAAACTTGTCAGTGCTTCAAAGGGTTTATTTTTTCTTCTTTTTTTGGGAAGCTGTATTATACAATCCAGATTTAAATAGGAATGATGACCTCTGAAATATCTGAGTTTGGATTAAAATTCAACCCTTAAGGCTCAGCATTTGATCCGTGCTTGCAGATCTGAACATGAATCCTTTTATTCTTCCCTTTGATGTTTTGTCTTGTGCTAAGCCTGCTGCATGCTTTTCAGCATAACAGCATCGCTTTGTTTCATACTGGCCGCGCATCGACACGCGAAGTCCCGATTCCTGACTCTCATCTGCAGAGACGGCAGCATGTGAAAGCCTCTCCCGTGCTCCTGCCCGTCGCTATACCTAGGAGAATAGAGAGATTTAACACTGTGTTTAGTCTCAAAAGCACTGTCCTGAACTACTTTAAGTGACCTGATTCAAATCTTGAGCACATAATAGAAAAGTTCCCCTTCAAGGGCAAGGAACAAAAGATTTTGCAGATTGCAGCGGCTACACAGAGGCTTTATGTTACCCAGAAGATGGCATTTATAATTGTAGCCATTAGCTATAAGGAAGAGGTTTCTTTCCCCCTTTAGTCATTATACAGGACCATAATTAATGTTCTTACCTCATTCTAGGGAAAATGAGTCAATTAAGGAAAGAAACATCAAAAATTCATGGGCTGTTCTTTAAATAACAAAAGCAGTCCCTGCACCAGAGTTCGTGGCCAAGATGCCTTTGCAGACAGAATTTACTTCATGCTCCCTCATTTCCAAGCCCCCCGGACGCGGGTGATGTTCATCGTCTGTCGGGGCAGCAAAGGCTCCAGCTGGCCGAGCTCCACAGAGGGTTGTCTTCTGGCGACCTTTGCCTAAGCCTCCTTCAGCTGCTCTCATACTGATGGTGTGCTCTGCGTGCGACCCCTCAACGTACAAAATGTTCATCTGTCAGCGTACGAACGGCTTAGAACAAGAGAAACACGTCTCCGTCCTTACAGGAGGGAAAGCTTGCTTTGTGCTGGCTAATGTACTACTTTAATAATTTGATTGGCAGCTGTAATAGGCACAATGATGACAAGAAGATGAGAGTTGCAGCCTAGATGGCAGGGTGATGCTAGGGACAGGAGCATGATATGGCATCTGTCACCTCACGATTACCCATCAGCATCCAGCCCAGGAGAGCAGCTGTCAAAAGAGCCGACATCATCCGGAGCCGGGCGCCTGTCGCGGGGGGGCCAAGGGCTCATCCATGGCACAGATGGAGCGGGGCCTGCAGGGCAGAACCCATGGCTGACAGCAACAGCCCTGGCCCTGCAGACTTTGCACTGGGACAGGACACGTTTAAACAACTCCAAAAATCTCCCTCCTCCGAACGCGTTCTCTGACTGGGGGGGTAAAGGGGGGTGTGCTGCATGGGGTGAGGGTGTGCGTCCCCTCAGAGGATGCTGCCATTGCAGGCGATGGGTCTGAGCACTAGACAGAAAGGGAGCTGTAAATCTGGCACTCGTGATAAAGTAATTTTATTTCCAAGGTGTCTCTTGCTCTCCCGTACGTGCACTCACTCTCGCACACAGGTGCATTAGCACAGCTCTCAGCCATCAGATGTGCAACTAACGTTGTCCTAATTTTGTATTTACTGACTGGCAGTGTTGTTGTTTCCTGGCACAGGGGCGGGAAGCAGTGTGCATCACAAGTGTAACAGTGCCAAACATCGCATCATATCACCAAAGGTCGAACCACGGACAGGTGGGTACAGCGCTCATTCAGAGGTACAAAATAACGATGTCTCTGAAGGCAAGAACGAGCACAGTCATGGCAAGGCCTCCAGCCGAGAGAAGAGGAATGGCAAAGTGGCAAAACCGGTGTTGCTCCATCAAAACAGCACCGAGGTTTCTTCCACCAACCAGGTGGAGGTCCCTGACACAACCCAGAATTCTCCCGTGTCCATCAGCAGTGGATTAAACAGCGACCCGGATATGGCGGACAGCCCGGCCGTCACTGGCGTGTCCAGTATGGCCGTAGCTTCGGTTATGGGAAGCTTGTCACAAAGTGCCACCGTGTTTATGTCAGAAGTCACCAGTGAAGCTGTGTATACCATGTCACCCACCTCTGGCCCAAATCAACACCTTCTGTCCTCAGATGCAGCTGCGCAAGGACTGGTACTTGCTGTTAGTTCAGATGGACACAAATTTGCTTTTCCAACAACCGGCAGTTCAGAGAGCTTGTCGATGCTGCCCAGCACCGTCTCTGAGGAACTTGTGCTCTCCACAACTTTAGATGGGAATAGAAAAATTCCAGAAACCACCATGAATTTTGACCCAGACTGTTTTCTTAACAATCCCAAGCAAGGGCAGACTTATGGTGGAGGAGGTATGAAAAGTGACAGCATCAGTACCAACATACGGCAGTCACCCACAACGGAACGTAGCTTCAACTTCAATACAACCCTCACAAAAGAAATTAAAACTGAGGACACATCTTTTGAACAACAGATGTCCAAAGAAGCATTTTCCTCCACTTCTGCATCTAACACGCTCACCCTCACTACTGGTTCAGGTTTGCTTCCATCTGGAGGAGGTCTGAGCCCAAGTACCACCCTGGAGCAGATGGACTTCAGTGCCATTGACTCCAACAAGGACTATTCTTCCAGCTTCAATCAGACCGTCCAGAGCCCTCATGTTCATCAGACCCCTTCCCCCAGCTTCTTCCTGCAGGATGCCAGCAAACCTCTTCCCCTTGAGCAAAACACTCACAACAATTTGAATGACACAAGTGGCTCATTTGTGAACACGTTAGGAATCCCCAGTGTGAAAACAGAGTCCTCCTCCCAAACCACTTCCAACTGTAATGGCACAGTGGAAACTAGAATAGAGTCCTCCTCTTCTCTCCAGCTCATGCAGTTCCAAGCAAACTTCCCGGCTATGACTGCAGAAGCTGAAGTTCCCATGGAGACCTCCCAGCAGGCAGAAGGGAACGAAAACCTACTTAAATCAGGGGATCTTCAAGCCTGCAGCACAGAACACTACTTGCAGCCTGAGGCCAACGGGGCTATCAGGAATGGGAACAATCTCCCTATTCTCCAAGGAAATATGGTACAAGGACTCTATCCTGTGGCCCATCCCAGCTTAAATAACTCCTCCAACATGGAGCTTAACTTGGACCACTTTGACATCTCCTTCAGCAACCAGTTTTCTGATCTAATTAACGATTTCATATCAGTAGAAGGTGGGAGCAATGCCCTCTATGGACATCAGCTGGTGTCCGGTGACAGTGCCGGCCTGTCCCAGCCCGAAGACAGTAACAGAGCCTCCTACAGCCAGGCTGAGATGTGCATCCCCTGCTGCAGCCCCCAGCAGACCAACATGCAGCTCAGCAGCACGGAGAGCGGGGCCAGCACCATGGCGTACATGCATGTGGCCGAGGTGGTCTCCGCAGCCGCCGCCGCACAGGGCACTTTGGGGCTGCTGCAGCAGAGCGGGCGCTTGTTTATGGTGACAGACTATTCACCAGAATGGTCGTACCCTGAGGTAAGTCCAGGGCTTTTACTCGCTAACATTTACTGCTTTATCCTTCGTTGCTTGGTTACTGACGGCTTCCGAGACTTTGAAAGGCTTTTAAAATATTTCTCTTAAAAGTCAAAGCATCCAAGGCCATTTGCATGCCTGAGTGTACTTTTAATTAAGCACTTCATTACTCTGACAGGGCTGGCCCTTCACTTAGGAAGCATCTGAACAGAAATGGGTTTGTTTCATTGAAAAGCAAAGTATTCCCCACACGATGGCTTCATGGTGCTACCAAGCCATGTCAGAGCAGTACAGTTTGCAAACTGGAGCTGATCCTTAATTCTGGCCCTGATGTCCTCAGTAGAATAATTCCTGACCTGCATTGCCTTAATGAGTTCAGCACTTACCTCCATCCCACAGACTATCCAAAATCAGTCGCAAACACCACAAAGTAAAAATGTCAGCAGCACAGACTTTTCAGATGTCCAGAAATGCTGGAGGAAAAAGGCTGTTTTGAGCCAGGAGTGGAGAGGCAGGTTGTTTTGACTTTAAAAAAATCGTCCTTTGTGTTTTTGTAACTGGGAGCACTATTGTGTTGGTTACCTTAGGGAGGTGTACAATAACTGCTCAGGAGAAGGCCTCTCTGTTCCCAAGCACTATCTGATTTTCAGTCTTGTGATACCTCCCCCAGTAAGTGCACATCTGACACCACTGGATGGCGAGTTTGCTAGTGGCTGAGGCAGCAGAAATATGCAAAATAAGCAGATGAGGTGGCTTAACCTTCGTCTGAATGATGCTGTGACAGCTCCAGGACCATGGTGTTACAGGGGCAGGTGATGAGATGTATTCAGTGGCTCTGCAATGTGGTACTTGGTATGAAAACATGGGTGTTCACTCTGCTGCTGGAAAGAAACTGAGGTTGCCAGCATGCAGGAATGAGGAGTTTCTGCCCTCTGTTTAGTTGCTCTCTCTCCAGACAAGTCCATGGCAGCCAGCAGGGTGGCAGTGCAGGCGTGGGCTGGGTGGGCAGCTGAAGGCATCCCACCGCTCGTTAGGCTCACCCACCGTTGCTGGCTGGGCAATCTGGGACCATCTAGGGCAGGAGATGTCTAGGGGCCTCACCTCTGCTGGCTGCCAAATCCAGAGCCCTCTCTAAGAGAAGGTGGTTGCTGACCATCGACCACTCACCACAGCTGGAGGTTACCTGCCCTTGGTCATGGTGGGACTGGATCTGAACGACAGTCATCTGCTGCTCTGGAGATGACACAAGATGAAGTGTCAGTGCTGTGATGGTCACTCCTAGTGTTACCCGAGTGGTTTAGGTGGAACAGTAATGCAGTGATGGTCCGTTAGTGACTGAGCCCAGTTAGGCTTCATTTGCAAGAAGCATGGTGTTTGGGGGCATTTGGCTTTGTTGGGGGACATTTGGCTATGTTTGGCTACAGACACTGCTTTTGCCATTCCTGCTGTCTGGGCAGTCAGCCTGACTCTTGCTTTCTTGTGTAGAAGGTCCCCAAAATCAAGAAAAATGCCCCAACAGCAAACCTCTAGCCTTTCTGGTGCAAACCTTTCTTTTTTTGCTGCTACCATGGAAACTTTTTTGTTATCCATTGCTACACTAAAGAATCGTTCGGCTCCTGCTGGCAGAGCCTGTTTTATATCGGTTTCAGACAGACCGCGAGGACTGACCCCTCTGCACCGACTGGCCGGGACCCCTCCGGTTGTGCGGGGCCGTGCGGGAGGTCGGGCTGTGGCTCGGGGCGGCTCAGGCGGGCCCCGGCAGGAGCGCGGCTCCGGACCCGGTGGGTTTGGCCGGCTCGGCTCCGGGCTCCCGGGCCGCGGCCGCCCTCCCCGGCTCTCCTCCGGCCGCCGCCCCCGCCGTGGAGCCGCCTCCCGGGGCGGACGGGGCGCGCTGCCGCCGGCGGCCGCCCGAGGGCAGCACGGCCGCGGGGAAGGGCAGGGCCGGGCCGGGGCCCGCGGCGGCCCCGCCGGGTGGTGCGGTGCCCGGAGCGGGCGCGGGGACCCGATGCCGGTCCCGCAGCCCGAGCGCGGGTGTCGCGGGGCAGGAGGCCCGGGGCCGCGCTCTTGGGCAGAGGGGCCCGGCGGGGGGAGGGTCCGAACGCCGCTCTGCAGCGCGGCCCCGCGCCGGGTCACCCTGCCCCGTTTAACCCAGTCCCCGGGAAAGCGCCGGTCGTGCGATGGCTGCTTTTAGCTGAGATCTTGTGGCGTGGCGGCCTGTCGCATCCGTGGCCTAGCGCCTCTCGTGGTCCCAGCTGTGGCTTTGGAGCCCGTGTGTCGTTCTCTGTCCCTGCGCCCAGAGCCTGCCACTCACACCGGCCGTGATGGCGAGCGTGTGGCCACCCGCTGTGATTGACCTGTGCCTCTGCTCAGTGGCAAGGAACAAGCCTGGAGCCCACACGGGCAGCAGCGAGGAGGCCGTGGTGGGCACGAGGAGGCCGTGGTGGGCGTGAGGCGGGATGGGGCACCAGAGGTCTCCAGCAGCTGCCCGGTGAGGGGTGTCAGGGGTGCAGCGCAGAAGAGGTTTGCCATCACTGATCTTGGAGCTGGCAAGTCACCAAGAGGTCTGCGGTGCGAGGGTCCCACTGGCAAAGCACAGGACTCGAGCGTATGGGCAGGAGCAGGGCACGGAGCGGGTGAAGGCCTCTGCTGGGGAGCGCTCTTTGCATCCCTCCCGCAGTGCGGGAAGAGCGGGCCATCGGTGTTGACTGGTGCCAAGGACCTGCGCTAGCTTGGCACTGCTTCAGCCCTCATGATGCTGTTTGCCATCAGCCATCTCAATGCCTGTTCCTCCCTGGGGATGGCTTCTTCTCTAATGCTTCCCCGCCCCCCCCTCTTTTCTTCACAGGGAGGAGTAAAAGTCCTCATTACCGGTCCGTGGCAGGAAGCCAGCAATAATTACAGCTGTCTGTTTGATCAGATCTCAGTGCCTGCATCTTTAATTCAGCCAGGGGTACTGCGCTGCTACTGCCCAGGTAAGGAACACCTCTCTCCTAGAGCTAGAGGTTCCAGAGCAAGGTCTTACCTAATAGTGTCATGAATATGTCTTAACTGAACTCATGGACCCACTGTGAAAGGTAGAGCATAAACATTGAGAAGCTTTTCCTTTTACTTTGACCTATTTACTGTGAGAACAGCCATTTAGGATCTTGATACATCACAACAGATCACACTATTTAGAAGCTCTGAATTAGCTTTAAAATCTTTTTTTTTTGAAATGATTCTAAGCATTTCTTTAGTTTTGAAATAGCAGACTAAAGAATAACTGTTTGTGGGGTGCACTCCTTGCTCTGCTGACCTTTAATTTGCCCATATGCTGCTCTTTGTCCCTGGTACTTACAGGATGAGAATGCCTCCAGCCTCCCTGTGGAGATTTTCAGTAGTGCTGGCCCTCATATGTGACCAGCTGAATATGTATGCAGGGTAACTGCTTCATTGTTAGGGCCCAGCTTCCCACTGGAAATGCAGCAAGGCTGGTTAATCTTCAGGAACACGTCTGATTCTGCCTCCTGCCAAAACAACCCATGAGATGATTCTTAAGCTTACAACCTTCATGTTTGAAAATACAGATTGGCATTTTGGACTCTTTAGTTGTCTAGTCACAAAAATATTGTCAAACATCCCCTCTCCTCTCATTGCATCTGCTCTCAGCTGCCACTTAGCACATGGGAGATCAATAAAAGCCATGCATTCCTGTGGGAAGAGGGGAGATTTAGATTAGATACTAGAAAGAAATTCTTTGCTGTGAGGGTGGTGAGACACTGGAACAGGCTGCCCAGAGAAGCTGTGACTGCCCCATCCCTGGAGGAGTTCAAGGCCAGGCTGGATGGGGCTTTGAGCAACCTGGTCTGGTGGGAGGTGTCCCTGCCCAGGGCAGGGGGGGTTGGAACTCGATGATCTTTAACCTAAACCATTCTATGATTCTATGCTATTTCCTTTTAGCTCATGACACTGGGCTTGTGACTTTGCAAGTTGCCTTCAACAATCAGATCATCTCCAATTCTGTGGTGTTTGAATACAAAGCCAGAGCTCTGCCAACCCTGCCTTCCTCCCAGCATGACTGGCTGTCCTTGGATGGTAAGAAACATGTAATATTCTTTAACAAAGTTCACCGAATGGTAGGACTGTGAATGAGAGGAGCAGCTCCTGGCATGGGGGAGGGAAGTAGAGGGGAGAGTTTGTGCTATGGGGGAGGTCTATTGCACAATTAATCAAAGACCTTGTGCTGAAATTTCTTATTGATTCTTTTGATGTGAACAAAATGCGCCTGCCTTTGATGGGAAATAGACAAAGGGGTGTTTTCTTTGTCTGAACAGAAAATTGATCATTTCCCCAAAACAGGGACTACCCAGTCCCTCACAGGAGAGGAGCATCTACCGCACAGTTGTCCTCCCTGAGAACTCTGGAACTTGAGCTTGTCTATAAAACCATGTATTTACAGAAGCAGAAAGTAGGAAGACGGTGAGACAGTTTAAGGAATAATGAGACTTTATAGTCAGCCATTGCTGTGATGTCCACATCCCACCTTGTTACCTAGGAGTCACCAAACAGGGCAGATACAGACTCTGCCGAACACTTGAGAGTCTCAGTGATGGCAAGCTGGGCATGCCCTGGTGCATTAACAGCCACAATCAGCCTTTTTAGAGTCGTAAGAGCATCCCTTGTGCCTTGATGAGGGAGGAGGTGGACACCCTAATGCCGTTAGCTCTTAGCCAAGCAGTTGGCAGAAGAATTCATGACTCATCAGAACAGATCTCTGGTACCTAAATGTCCCACCAAGGGGTGGGAACGGAGCCTCTGGATTTGTGTGACAGTTCTGTGTGTGCAAGTTTTAGGACCAGGTAACCTTGTGCCCCCAAAATGCATTTTATACAGGAGCAAGATGAGGAGGATGGCAGGGGAACTTAGGAGCCTGAAATTTTCATTTCCCTTGCTGAGTGCGATTTCTAGAGAGATGGGGCTTCCAACTCGGACCAACGAGACAGAGAAACAGCTGGTTTCTGTGACAGGCCTAGAAAGACCAGTAATACTGCTTTTATCTTCATCGGGGAGAGTCAGCTGCTGGGATGCTGCATTTTGTGCAATCTTAGCAAACACTCCTGCTTGGTGACCCATTTGCTAAATGTCTGGTTTTTTCTGCTAAATACAGGAGACAAATATAGTAAAGTCAGGTCCTTAGTCTTCAGAGATTTCAAACTAATATTAATGCTATAAACCATCACACAAAAGTAGTCACAGGAGTAGTTGTTTGCACAGGGCCATACCAAAGGCAAGAGAAATAATGAGCTAATATACTGATGCAGTTTGTTCCTTACTCAATTAACCTCATCCTGTTTGGTCTGTCAGATGCAAACATAGTAATTTTAATACAGCACATGCTTTGGGAAATCTGCTGTGAATACTACTTTTGATAACAGTTTAATGCCTTTAAACTATTGCTGTCATTACAAAGATCTGAAGCATGTCTTGTTATTTTATAGCTTTGATGAACATAGCAAATACTTAGAACTGTTTAACTGGAGAAATATTAAACAGTTTTAGGCTTCATTCAGGACAGCTCCCTGTCAGCATAGACAGGTGATGTTTGAAAGGTTTTTGGTGGGCTCCTGACAGGAAAAGCTTTCTTCATTAAAGCATTCACTAGAAGCTTTCTCCAGACCATTAGCAGCTGTGAGTAGGGGCTGGTTGTGTGGGTTGGTCTGAGCTCCCTGACACCGCTGATGACAGCGTCCGCAGTTGGTCTGCAGGTGAGGAGGAGCCATTTCTAGCTGGATTCTGGCAGAGCGGTGTGTGTATGTGTGCAGAGTCTGAGCTGGTGCTTTTGAAGACAATTGAGGGGGAAATAATAATAAAATAGAATTTCCTTCAAAGTAGCATCAGGCATGATTTGAGTCGCACAGTATCTGGATCTTCAGGATGGTCCATTAATATTAGCAGCAGACCGATGCATCCATCCTGGCTCTCCCCCTCCCTGTAATGTCACAGAACACAAACGTTCAGTTTGTCTCCATGTTCTGACATGTAGCTGCTGCGTTTCTCATGTCACACACAGGAGAGACATTTCAAGGAGGTCAGGGCAGCGCTGCTTCCGATGTTTGTAGACACAAGTGGAGGTGAGACAAATCACTGTCGGTTTTGCAGAAATAAGAGTTTTGTGACTTGGCTGCAGAGGCATACTTGCCAACAGAAATGGAAATAGCTCTTAAAGAGGAAGGGCACAGAGTCTTATGTTCAGCATCAAAATTGACTGACTTGTCTGCAGGTGCTTTTCATCTGCTACCGAGGCTGCAGATTGCATGTGAAGTGCAGCTGATACCAATGTGATGGAGATTGATATTCAGCTTTTAGCAATCTCTCCGATGTGGCATGCAAAGGTTTTAAAACCCTTGTTTGACAATTCCCTTAGTGCTGGTGAATTTGGAGGAGCTGCAGAGGTGGCTGTGAGTACTGTCTCTGGTGTTCCTGCGGTTTGTCTGGGAGCTCTGGTTAGCAGGCAACTCTCAATTAGAGATTGTTATGATGTGATGGTGGTGGAAGGGAGGGGGACTGCAGCAGTGAACAAACTAGGGCATTGCTAACAGGGAGGGGAGAAAAAAAAAAAAAAGTAAAAGGACCGCTGCATTGCAGAGGCCCTTCAGGGAAAAAGACTGAATAATTATACTAACCATGACTTATCAGAAGCCTCTGCCTTGATACACTGTGCTCCAAAGAGAGCAAATTACACTCTTATTTAAAGGACCAGCAACATCTTCCCGTTTATTCTCAGAGAACAAATGTTAGCTTAGCTAGCTAAGGTATAAGCTAATGTGAGTTGATTCTATCAATAGAATAAATAACCAAATCCATGTCTTCTCTGTTTACATTAATTACCCTGCTTCAAATCCTTGCCCTACAGCCTGTTGGGTAGTCTTGAGGGAAGGATTTCAAAGAATATTTGTAGTTCCAAAATATTGACTAGAATTTTAAAATTCTTTTTAATTAACTCAACGGAATGGTTTGAGTTCCTTTGCACTACACTGTTAAAACACAGTTAATGATCCCAGCAAGCATGACCACTGCAAGAAAGGTAGGGTTAACAGTCAACCGCACCCTAGGAACAGCATAGTAAAAGGATAAGTAATTTCCATCTTACATAAGTTTAGGTAAACCATTGTCTTCCACAAATCTCTTTAAAATAAAGACAAAGGCATCATATATGTGAACTGTATATTTTCAGTTACATTAAGACAAAAATGAATCTGCTGCCTTTGTTCACTTCTGCAGACACCTGAAAACCTTTAGCCTCTGTTACTTTCCTAAGGAGGCAAGTCTGTAGCTGCCTGTCCATGCTCAGCACACAGCACAGTGACTTCCAGTTCTCTGCAAGCTCCTCCTGTGTAGTTGTTGTATCTTTGCAGTAATAGGCTGTGCTACACAGGCTTTAGAAGTAAAAGGGCAGGCAGTAGTAGCTCAGTCATGAAAGGATATGGTGTAAGCAAAGCCAATAAATAAAATAGATACGTGCATAAAATTGCTGCTCTTGGGGATGGATGGCTCCCAGTCAGTGCTAAGGTAGCACGCGCACTTGGAATCACACCGCTGTAGAAGTTTCCAGATTTCAACAGAGATGGGTTAGCAAAGAAGCATCTGAAACCAACGGTGCAAAACCAAGGTTCCACAGTGACCAGCAGGAAAAAGACAGCACAAGGTTTTTTGGATGCTGAGCCACTCTGGGTGCAGGCTGCGAGCAGAGACGCTGTTGGGTGGGGGACATGGCCGTTCCTGCTGTCGCAGAGGGACACCCCGGGATCCGTGCCTGGGCCCGTGCAGCGTCTCGGCGGGATCTGCTTCCCCCTGGCTACGGCACTATCAGAGAGCAGCAGGGATGTGACACACGGCACTTCCTTCTGTTAAGCACTTAGAGCAACCTTTGGTTTAAGTTCTTTTAAAGGCAGGTAATTCCTATGATTATCAGGGAACATTTAAACAGTGCCTGTAGGGCTCGGGGTCTGGGAGAGGTATGATGAACAGGAGGGTGTTTTGAGCAAAACAATGGGAATTGTGTTTCCCAGAGAAAAATATTTTGTTAAATAATTTCCTGACTTACAGTAATTGTTACTCCTGGAAGTAGTGAACTCAGGGCAAGAATAAAATCCCACCTTTTTGTGTACAGGGCAAGTGCAGGCCATTGGGATCAGGGAGCAGCACTGCAAATGGCTGGAAGGTACTGAGAGACTGCGTCCCTCCGTGTCTCGAGCCAAGTGAAGGAACGCACAGAGGAGCTTTGAGGGGCAGCGCGTCGGGTGCCCATCCTCTGGAGGGCTTCATCCCTCTCCAGTGTCTGTGCTGTGCTATAAAGGGCACCCTTTTCCAAACTATAGATAACCACCCTTGTTGCATTCTAAGTTTTCCTTATTTTACCCCACAGATGAATTTGATCTTTTACAAACAACACCAGCTGCTGATGTTCTTGCACTTTTTTCTAGTTCATTAGAATAGTGGTGTTCTTTTCAAAGAAAGCCTTTCTTCTTCTCATAAAGGAGGCATTGCCATGTGATCCAAATCTCCTCTGATAAACTTGGCAGCCTCTTTTTTCTCTATAAAACTGACAGTTTTCAGAAGCCATCGTGTGCTTCTATAACCATTTGACCTCACTTTTAATTCACTGTCTGTAGAGAGGTTTTCTTTAGTGAGAAAAACAGAAAGTAAACAAGACCCTTCTGAGCTGAAGGACAGAGACCTTCTAGTGACAGACGTGTAACAAATTAGGAAGTCTTTTTGGTGCAGATTTCCAGTGTAAAGCGCGTATGTTTGCTCTCCGCTGAATCCTTTGCTGCTTTCAAAAAGCATAGAGATGATGTTCCCTTGGCATGGGACATGATCAGGAATTCCAGGGAGACTGGTACAAGTGCTCCTTGGCATTACACTTACACAACTGCAGGAAAGGGCCCGGGGAGGAGTAAGGGCTGCCATAGGGAGCACAAACAGAACTTAAAATATGGGCAGGCACCGCGTGAACTGAAACGTGTATGGGACGGACCAGGTGTGACTGGTGCTGACGCAGGAGAGTGTAACAGGCAGCCTTTCAGCTTCTGTTGGATTCTCAGTTGAAAATGTGGGTGTCTTTCCCAGCTGGAAAACATAAAAAAGAGTGGGGGGGTTTGGTGGCTCACTCACATTAGTGTGATATGGCCGTACCTGCGGCATGGGGGAGGTGGATGGGATCATGTGCATTCAGGTTGTCACAGCGCAGCCCATGCGTGCTCACTGTGGCATTTCACAGTGACAGGCATGGGGTGTTAGCGTGGTGGTAACCATGTGAGATGGTAGGTGTTCATCACCAAAATCCACGGAGGATGCTTGTTTGCCAGGACCAGACACCCTCTCTAGCACGGGGATGTGATGAGATGCAGACAACAGTCTTGTAGGAGAGACATGTTCAGGATTGGTGAGGTCGTTAGAAATGTTCTTTTGCAGCCATAAGAGAATTTTGGTAGAAAAAATACTGCGTCCATGAGTAGTAGCACTGTTTATCCCTCCTTTCTCCATCTGGGTAGAGGTGACTGGGTGTTTAACATCACATCTCGGGATTTTACCTTAAAAGATGATATGTTTGGGTTCTCTTTGGGAAGAGGGATGAACATTTAGTACTGTGCTATGAGGCTGTGGGTGCAGCAGGAGCGTTGGTGCAGGACATGAATGCCACTGTAAAAACTGTTTCTATTTATCCTCCTCTGTCTTTACTGACTCCTGGTGAGCATGGAGGCTTTGTCTGTTTCGTTTGTGTTCCCGTTGAGATTTGTTTGGTTGTTTTTTCCTTCCACACACAATCATTAAGGACAGTGTGCTCTGCCTCCTTTCAGAAAGCTTGTCTTCTGTTGCTCTGACTGCATTTCCCAGACCATCAGTTTCTACTGGGCTGTAATGTGATTGAACAGAGGTGAGGAGCGTTTCATCTTCTGCTCTGCACGTTGTCTTTAGAGCCAGCCGCGGTCAGGCAACCGACCGATTCCTCTGAAGTCCGTATTTTCGGGCCGATGGGTGGCTCCGCGCTGGACTCGGTGCCCCCGTTCCGGAGCGTTTTCACAGACGCTCCCGGGGTTTTTATGTCGGGTTCCAAGGCTCCGCGCACGGGCCGTAGTAGGGCAACTAGCAAAAGCGTAGTTGTTTTGCGTGTAGCGAGATGAGAACGGCAGGTAAGAGCCTGCGGGCCCGGCCCCGAGTCACGGGCTGCCGGAGCCCGCCGCGTTTCCCGCAGGCACCGGCACTCGGGGACCGGGCCGCTGGGAGGGCACAGCTCGGTCGCTGCCCGCGGACGGACCCCGAGGGCGCCCCGACGGTTCCCCGGGGCCCGCCGAGCGCGCGCTGTAAACGCGGGTGCAGGTGACGTCACGGGGGGGCGTGTCCCGGCGGCGGCGGGCGCGGGGCGGAGGGGAGCGGGGCCGCCCGCCCGCCCGGCCCCGGCGCCACAGACAATGGAAGGCGGCGGCCGCCTCGCGCCGCCCGCGGGCACAGCCGGCCTCCGCTGAGCGCGGCGGGGAGGCGTCGGACGGGGCTGGCATCCCGCTATGGCGGCGCCGGGCGGCCCCGGCGTGGGGTGAGGGCGGCGGCGGGACCCCCGCTCCCCGCCGAGACAGCCCGAGCCGGAGCGCCTGGCGGCGGGGTCTCGGGGGCCGCCCGCCCTGGGGCGGGGGCGAGAGGGTGCTGGGTGCGGCCATGGGCGCTTGGGCACGCCCGGGGTAACCGGGGCCGCCGCCCCGCCGGCTCCCAGCCCCTCGCCTGACCCGCCGCACGGGGACACCGGTGCCTTTGTCGGCCGCCCGCGGTTCCTGTCCCGGGCCCGTCTGCGGCTCCGGCGCGCTGGTGGGGCGGGCGGCAGCCGCGTCCGACCGGTGACCCGCCCGGTGCGGGCGAGGCGCGGCCCGTCGCCGTGCGGGGAGACTGGCAGGTCTCCCGCATGCTGGACTCTTCCCCGGAGCCCGCCGGTGCTGCGGCGCTGCCCCCCGCCGCCAGCCCTCGGGCGGCCCTGCGCCCCGCCATGCCCCCCGCCGCTGGACATCGCTCCGCACCCTCCGCCGCGGCCGGGGCTCTCCCCGTCCCGGGGCGCGCCGGCGAGCGCTAGCCTCTGCACGGCCGAGGAGCGGGGCGGGCACCGCTGAGGCTCCCGCCGGCGGGACCGAGGAGCTCCGGCGGGCGAGGATGCGAAAGGCGACGGCCGGGTGTGGGGGACCCCGCCGTGTCCGCCCCCGCTGCAGGGTCCGCGCCGGGCGCCGGCTGGAGCCGCCGCTGATGCCTCTGTAGCTCCCAGGTCAGTCCGCCGGTGCCGGTGCGGTGGGTTTCTTTACCTGGAAGCAGGCAGAGGCACTGCGGAGGGGTCCGGGACCCCCACCCTGTGCAGATGTGACAGAGTACTGCTTCCAGTAAGTATCACAGGATGGTGTGTCGTGCAGTATTTGTTTGGGTTAAATCTGCATGCTTCCGTGGTGTTTGTGACTCGACTGTACCCACGACGTGAATGTGCGCCCTTTTAAGCTGGCTGTGCCTCCCCCTTCTCCCTGTGCCCCCAGCTGTGGGTCGCGGCGGTGTTTCCCTCCCCTGTCGCTGATGGTACCATGCGGGCTGAGAGTTGTGACAGCACTTTTATTGTAGCATCAGGCGTGCAGGGGGACAGATAGCATCTGACACCTCTCCCGTTCCCAGGGGGTGCGGTGCAGGATGAGGTCAGTAGCCCAGAGCTTCCCCTGGGGAGTTCAGGGACGCTGGAGGCACCCGCCTGCTCCCTGCCAGGTTATTGCAAAACTTGTTTTGCAGGGCGCTTATCGAAAAGAGAGGACCAGGAAGGGGAATTCAGAAGACCCGTGTAGGCCACTCCCAGTTAGAGATGGGGTAAACGTGACCAATATCTGACTTTTTGAAAGCTTCCAGTGAAGGAAATCTCTTCTGCTGACCTATTCTAGTGTTTCACAGTTTTGTGGCTTGTAGCAGTTCCTGTTTACCTAATTTTGCAGCAAATAGAGGCCATTTTATATCATTCTGCTCATCAGTCTGGTGATTTCTGGGTGAATATTTTGTTTCTTGAGTTTGCAATTTTTATGGAAGATAACTCAGTTCACAGTTTTTACGGTACTTACAGTACCCTAGCACAGATACTGCATGGTGGTCCAAGAGGTGCTTTCTCCCTGTTTACAGCTCCTCTAGGGTGTAACCCTGGGGGGAGGGAGTCTCGGTGAGCGGTGGGTAGCACCGTGCGGTTGAGCAGCAGCGTGGCACGGCCCCCTAGGCTGCTGCTGTGTTGTTCTTCACATACATTCAAAGCCAACATCTTTTCCAGAGTTGGCATTCATGGGAAAGCGCAGCCAATTTCTGACCTGAGATGCAGAGAGTGACCGTGGGCAGCCAACTGTTTTTGTGCAAATTACTAAATAGCACAAGAAGTGACATCTTCAGTGGTCTGCCCTACCTCTAAAATATGTCGAGTCCACATGGCATCTCCTTTCCTCATTTGCTGAAGTAGCTGTTCCTGGATAACATGGAAACCTTGCCATCCCTAAGCTCTGGGGAAGAGAAGACTGAAAAATAGGTAGCAAATGCTGTTGGTAAAGAAACTGGAACTTGAGGAAAAATTCAGCTTGAGCCATCCCCTTTTCTTCTTTAGCAATGGCGTGTTAAAGAAAAGTGGGGGGAAGTACCGTCTTCTGGGGGAGCACTGGCTGCTGGGGGTGACAGAGAGGGACAGAGTAGTCCCAGATGGTATAGGAGTAATAGCTGAAGTCCTACAGCACTGGAAGAACTATGGGAAGAGTGTTGCCAGTAAGAAGTCTTGCCCTGGTAGGTGGATTAATTGCTTAAAATCAATGATGCTGCCCATACATGCAGGTCTGGATTACATCATTTTCCCTGCCCACGCCCAGTAGTGTTTATTTCTTCTGTGAAAGCAGGGACTTTCTCTTTGGCTCAGAGTGTAAATACTGTGTTTTCCTCATCTTGTGCCTTGGTAGTCATGTTATTTCTCAGTAATTAAAGGCCAGGAAGTGACTTGCCTTGCTTGCACAGATATGTGTTTGTTTTAGAATATTAAGTAAAAATTTTAAGTGCTTTTATTTGCTAGTAGTGACCATGACCTGTAATAGCTTACTGCTAAACAGAGCTTTTTGTAAGATGCATTCAGGATGCTGCTGCAGCTTCGTTTCAGAAATACGTGTTCCTGCGATGATGGCACCTCAGAAATAGGTACTAAACCAGATTAAATTGATGCTGTGACATGGAAAGTGTTCAGGATTTTTACTGTATACAAGAACTGAGCAAGAATTTCTAGGCAAGTCACAGGTGATTTGTAAGATGGGAACAGAGCAGTGGCACTCAGAGAAGCGACGTGTCTGGAGCTGCTTCCATCCCCAGCCACCGCTTGCGCCGGGCGAGGGGATGGTGTGTCTGACTCCCTCTGCAAAACGGAAAAATGTCTTTGCGCTGCATGTTTTTTCCCAGTGCTCAGCTGTCGGCGTGTTCCGTTCCGCCTGCGTGTGCCCGTGCAGGGGACGCTGTAAGGCAGAAGCTGCCCTTAAAGAACCTGCACGTGCAGAGAAGCCAGTGCCCTCGGAGCAGCTTTTCCTGCCCCCTGGGGTGTTCCACCCAGGGCTGGGGACACGGGCAGACACGGGTCTCGCACAGCAGCGAGTTCAGTGGTTAGAAGTCTGCGGGGAAATAATTGTATCCGGGGCAGATCCTGCCCCAGTGGGATGTGCAGATCGGGCACCCTCATCCTTTAGTCCTTCCAGTCAAATACTGTCTGTCGTTTGGGTTGTGCAGCGTGGAGAAAACCCCAGACCTCCAGGTGAAAGCATGGAAAAGAGCAAGTGGTGTAGGCACTGCTCTGCTAAGAGCTGTTGGTCTATTTTCATCAGTGCAAGGCAGTGTTTCCTCTGTCATGGTTCTGGCAGCCCTGCCATGCCATGGGTGGTACAGACAGTTTCTTGCTGGTTGAAGCTTGCTGGGCAGAGGGGCGAAAGAGATCCTTTGAATATTTGCTTGTGCAGTAAAGCAGTTCACAGAGATTGGAAAAGCAGCTCTTTGCTAATTTAAACCTGGCTTGTCAAGTGAAGGAGGTCTTGTCACTCCTGGCTGTGTGCTGATGTCCTCCTAGCTCCATACCTGGACCATAGAGATGTTTTAGGTACCACACATCAAAGTGCAAGATCTGAGACTCAATCTCTGCTAACATCTGGCTTCACTACATTTTGTAATAAAGCATGAGCAGGAGGCAGTGGTTTGAGCTGGTGCCCACCCTGCAGGAGCACTGCTTGCATAGCTCAAAAAGAGAAATAAATAGTGTCTTTGGAAGAGGTCTTGGGGTGAGAAGCTGGGGAGGGCTGTGCAGGAGTGGGCTGTGGCAGGGGGGCATGTGGGGCATTGCACTTGTGACTGAGCTTTGCAGCACAAGAAACTCAATGGAAAAATGGAAAAATTTGCAAGTCTAATTTTTTGGCTCACAAAAAAAAATATGAAATTTTAACATCAAAAGCAGAGTCCTTGGGTAAAACCTCAAATATGTGGATATGTTTATATCTATGAGCATCTTTGTTGCCTTTGGAAAGAGCTGGGGTGCTCCCAGTGCAAGACATCTCCTCCTGCTGCGCTGGAGCTGTGTTAATTTCCTCTGTAATGTAGCGGGAGAAAAGCTTATTTTGACAACTTCATTCATATGCAATTGAGCTCTTGTCTTCAGTGCACTGCGAGGTGGGTACTTGCTATGAGATCCTCCCCTGAGTATAAAAGATAAGAACATGGAAGCTGTGTTCCTGTAAGTTCGTTGCCTGCTGACCAGGTGGCTCTTACACAGACCCTGATGTGGGCAAGACAGAAAAGAGTGTGACCACCAGAATTAAGAAATAATAAGGGATAAAGGGTCTTAAATGTTTCCACGTGGAACCTGGAATGTTCAGCCCTATGGCACTTACAGCCCATCTCTTAATTATTGCAAAGTAAATTGCGTAATTCCAGATGGCTTTTTTTTGGTCTTGTTTGACTTCATTTTCACCTTGTTTGGGCTTTGTTGACAGTGCTTTCTTGGCAATTAGGTTTTTCACAGGAAAATGCATTAGACAGTTATCAGGACTGGTCAGGTCTTGCTTGGTTTTCTTTTGGGGTGAAGCACCGTGATTTGCTTAGAGAGTGTGTTGTGGTGCCGTCTGATACCTTCACTGTTGGGCTGGAGGCTCTGGTTTCAGACCTCAGTCCCGCTCTGTACCTCTAAGTTTTACACAGCCGTAGCATCTTTCTGTATGGGCTGCTAATGGGGCAACAAAGACATCCATTTTAAAGGTAAACTGGGTGTATCCTGTACAACTCATGGTATATAAAGCTGACTTTGGTTTTGAGCCTGTTGAACATGGAACTACATAAAGGAAATAAGATGTTTTCAAGCCAGTTTCTGTGGCATAAGTTGTACTTCTATTTTCTCCATTATGCTGTCGTCCTTGGGGATGAAGCTGGCCAAGTCCTGTTACTGAGAATACAGAAAGGACAATGTTTTAATGCAAACTTGGGACTTACAGAATATTGATTCCTAGGATGTCACTTAAAGATTTACTCTTTAATAAGGCCTCTGCAAAATCATAAGTTTTAAGGTACAAGATTGTCTTTGTTCTTTGTAGCTTAATTTTAACGGGGTAGGACTAGTGCAGCCTGGTAAGATAGTTCGGAAGTTCACCTGCCTGTGGACAGTCGATTTTTAAAATGATCCTGAGAGAATCTGCAGGAGTACACCGAGGAGAGCGTGCAGAAATTGGTATTTGTATGTGGTTTACTTTTGTGAGCCTGACAGGAGGCGGGCAGGTTCCCTGGCTCTGCTCTGGGCGAGGATGGAAGGAACTGTGCTGTTGGGGGGGCTGGACATCGCAGGGTCTTCCACACAAGGAAGGACCACTGTGGTGGTCTCGCTGCAGCATCTCTGGGCTCACAGCAGGGTGGGCACCGTGCTGTCCAGGCCCCCTTTTTTAAATTCACTTACTTTTTTGGTGGATAGTGCATTGCTCACACTTGAAGTGACCAGTTGCTCTTGAAGGGGACACCTTGGTGTACTTGATACCATGGAATTTATTATGGAAGTGCTATACATAAATCATTTTGAAATTCCCATCGGCTGTGTCTTTGTTCTAGCTGCTTAGGTAGTGAGTTTAATCACCTGGAAAATGAGCAGCATAGAGGTTTCCACACGCCACCGCCCCACTTCCCTCATTTGCTGCCTGGAGGTCTCTGATCCGCCGTGCTCCCTGCTGTGGGGTGGACGCCAGCCCTCGCTGCAGAGGGTCCCTTCGCTCTGTGCTGCTGCTCCACAATGTGTTTCCCCTTCCCATTTTACTAATAGCCCCGTTTTTCTGACCTGCCTGTAGGCTGAGCAGTGATTTACAACCATCTGTGAAAAACACCCTTGTCTTGGTACGATGCTGCAGAGTTACAGGTTACTGTGGTGAGTTTATAATGTCCTTCAGATGCCTGTTAAGTCAAACAGATACCTTTGTTCCCTCCACCAGGTAGTGCTGCCCTGAGTGCTTCCTGGGAGCACTGTCTGGGTGTCTGAACAGGAATACGTGGGACACTAGATGCTGTTTCTGTTTCCTAAGAAAAGTTCCTTGCTCTTCTTTGTTTGTTCCTCTTTCTAGTGTTGTAGTGCTTTCTAGTGCTCTTCTTTCTAGCGTTCCCATCTGGGGGTAGTGATCCGAAATACGTCCGTTTAGTGACTTCAGTCCTCCAAAGTGCCAGGAAGCGGTGTCATTAGCTCGGTATCAGGAAAAGTGGAGGCTTCACTCATTAGAGGTCACAGAGCCTAGAGAGGAGAGACAGGAAAACAGGCACAGACATGAGGCCCTCCATTTTTGTTACATAATGGTTTCAGCTTGAAAAAAAAGGGGAAAGAATAGTAATCTGCACAGAGTACTCCTGCATGTTGCTGGAATCATTTTCTTCTGCTGTTTCTGAAATAATAATTCTCTTCTGACAGCTAAATCGGTAGGAGCACATCTCCAGTATCTTGCAGCCCTGGGCTGCTTGTTCTATAACACCAGTTCAAGCCAAATTTCTTCTTCTTTAAAAAAAGATGCTACTTTTGCCTGTATGAGGTTGAAGGCTCGGATACGATCCCTGGTGTGTGTTGCTGCTCTTAGCGCTAATAAAACGCGAGTGCTGGCTGCCCTGCTAGCGAGAGCAGTGTTAAATGTGCAGAACAGAGCTGTGGGCCTGCATGGCAATCGTGGCCCCGTTTCCCGGAGCCCGAGTTGTAGTAGCCCGTTGGCCAGAGTCCCGCGGTGCGCGGGGACCCGCAGCGAGCGTGCGGGGGAGGCGTTGCTGCGGGCTGCACTGCAGCACTCTGCAGCATCCCCGGCCCCTGCTGCAGCCGCGGCTGCGTTAACAGCCGTTTCTCCTGTCACCGTCGGTCGCTTTCCCAGAGCCTTTGCAAGTAACAGGACAAATTAATCATTAATAAGGTGCTGATAATATTCGATATTGTTTCGGACTAGGTGAGAAGAGGCTGCTGTGGGCTCCCCTCTGGCAGGAGGTTGGGGGTGCTGGCCATGTTCCCCGGCTCTCGCGCCGGGCTGGGATGCTGCGGTACGGCCCCTAGGAGCCGAGCTCTTGACTACCTGGCAGGGAGAGGGGCACGTCCTTAGCCAGGGGACCTGAGTGGTCTCTTATCGGTGGTCTGCAGCGTGGTCCCCAGTGCCACCCAGCAGAGAGGTGGGGTCTCTGTGATACCCCCCGGTGAGAGATGAGCCTTGCTGAGCACACAAGTGCTCCTGCGGTGCACTCTGCATGTAGCCAGGTCACTCAAAGAAGACTTTCCCTTTAAAACCTGATCAGAGCTTACTTGTTTCGATGCACAGATTGCTGTTGATGTCAGTGCGCTTTGTTCTGGGTTATTTATCAGTGCTCTGCACCACCACGTCATCACCATGGGTACGTGAAACCCAACAGCATGAGAGTTGTCTTTTCTCCACAGTTTATTATATCCACTGTTAGCATGATAGCAAGATTTGTGAAATGTTCCCTGTCCACAAAATTATCCTGCCCAGCGTCACGTGAGCTGCGTGAAGCTTCCCCCTTAGGGGTCACAAGGCAGAAGGAGCTCTCTGTTTTGCAGCCATTGGAGCTGCACTGACCGGCCCTGAGCACAGAACAGTCGTTTGAGTCATTCCCTGCAGCAGCGGGTTTAGCAATGCCCTGTTACCCTGTCGAAATCCCCCTGCCCCACTATTCCCGCACTGCTAGCTGTATAATAGTGCCGGGTTACAGTGCAAGGAAGAGAAAATAACTAATACAGCCTTGAGCCCTCTCCAGAGACCAGAGGGCTCATGTGCTGTGCTGCTTTTCAGAGTGATGTTACTGGATTATCGGTGCCCATACTCCGTGATCTCTGGTAGTCCTGTCTCTGGTGCTTGGCTGAAGCTGTTTTTCCAAGAAAAGGGAGCCTGTCAGGGAAGGAGCAAGTACCTTTTAAAACCTTTCTTGTTCTAAGCACAGAAGGAAGCAGAGGGGTCTTTTTCCTCCAGGTACTATTGATGCATGGTTTCAGGGGCCAAGCCAAGCTGAGTTCAGGATCCTTGGAAAGGAGGGGGATTGGCTCTAACATGGAGAGTAGTTTGACAGAAATGATCCCGCTGAAACGCTGCCTGAACAGTTATATTTGTTTAGGGTCTGCTTTTGTGTTCAAAGAACTTGAACTACCCCAATCCTTTATTGTGTGCATACAGCTACATTCACAAGGGAAGAGATCCGTCTTCCACCTGCGTTTTTAATTTTTCAGTCTGTTTTCTTTAAGGAATTTCTCTGGAATTATAGTCAAAGGGCTGCTACAGGAACTTGAAGAGCTAGAGTGCTGCAGGGCAAGTGTCCCTGTGTGTTGCCAAGCAGAGCGGATCTCCGGTGTGACTTCCAGGATAGTTGTTTGTGGCTTCTTGCTGTTGGCGGCCAAAGCATGAGCTTTCTTTCCATGGAAATATCCTTATTCCGGCTTCTTCTAACCTAGATAACCAGTTCAGGATGTCCATATTGGAGCGACTTGAGCAGATGGAGAGGAGAATGGCTGAAATGACAGGCTCCCAGCAGCACAAACAAGGAGTAGGAGGTGGGAGCAACGGGAGTGGGAACGGAGGAACGCAAGTGCAGGTATGAGCCCCGCTGTGTCCCCACACGACAGCTTTGAGATTTCTTAACAGAGTTTGGGTTTGGGGTGGCTGGAATGGATTATAGTTTTTCCTAAACAAGTCTGGCTTGTGGGTCTCTCTAACAGCAGTTGGCTTTCACTCACATTTGCCACTGTCTGGGTACTTGTGGCAGTGGGAGACTGCCTGCTTGGGGCAGGTTGCAGCTCCCCTTGGTGGTTAAACTGGGATGTGTGTGGTGTTTCAGTGCGTTTCTGGGACTGGGACACTGGGCAGCTGCTTTGAGAGCCGCGTGGTGGTGGTGTGCGAGAAGATGATGAGTCGTGCTTGCTGGGCAAAGTCCAAACACTTGATCCATTCAAAGACTTTCCGAGGAATGACACTGCTCCACCTAGCCGCTGCCCAGGGCTATGCTACACTGATCCAGACCCTCATCAAATGGCGGTAAGACCCAGCCCTTGGACTCTTGGGGGTCAGTACAGGCATGGCAGAAGCATATGTAAGCTCTGCTTGGTCCAGATTTCTCATTGTCCCTTACAAACAGCCAAGTCCCTGAACTTGTTCCTGCCTCTGATCTGATGGGACCTGTCTCTTGAGAGAGCGAGTCCAGGCACTGGATGTACCATGCTCTTAAAGTCTCTGGTGGGGGCACTGTCTGTAATAAATATGTGTGTCATGGGCATATGCGTGGCCACTTCTTTGTGGTGTGGTGCCTTGGGTAAAGCTGTGCATTGGGGAAATGACCCGACCATGGCTGCAGAGCATCATTTGTTCTGTTCTTTCCTCTGTAGCACCAAACACGCAGACAGCATCGATCTGGAGCTAGAAGTTGACCCTTTGAATGTGGATCATTTCTCCTGCACTCCTCTGGTAAGAGCAGAAACTGAAACTTCTGAAAGAATCTGAGGACCCTACTGAGTTCTTCCTGATGTGTTATTTCCCTAATGTGTTTCACACTCCAAAGAGTAGATGTTTCTTATGTGTCTTTGCTGTGCTAATGGTCAGACACCACACTATCAGCCTCCTGGCATTTTGTTGAGGGAGATCACACAGAAAAACCCCCGTCATTGAGTAATGTGAGGAAGGGGACAGACCGAAATCTAGTTTCTAGTATTGTGTTGGGGAGAGGACTTTACACACCTTCTTTTAAGTTCTCTTTGACTGCTTGACTCTAGATGTTGTAAAATCTTTACAATATCTTGGACATTGGAATCATGACATTGTGACTGAGAATTTAGACAAGCAAAAAGCCAAAGCAGGTGGAACCAGAAGTGCCAGTTTACAACAGCAGAGTGTTGATTTTATTGTTCCCGACCTTTAGTCCTGTCTGCATGTCTCCGATCTCAGAGTCTTTTGTGTATGAGGCTGTTCTGTCTATGCAGTGATGCCAGTGTCAAAAAAAAAGATAAAAAAGGCAAACCCCCAAAACATTTATTACTAAATAAGAAACTGTTAAACTGTCAGCTTCATTTGGCAGATGGAGGTTTCTCTGTCATAGGAGAGAATAGCATGCATCTTATCCTCTGTAATGGCCGTTTGTCAGGATAGAACATTTATGAAAGCCAGTTGCTGGAGCTCAAGCATGTTTTGGTTTTGATTATCAGAGTTGTTTTCCATCAGGTGGGAGCAGACTCCACTGCACTAGGAGGGAAGGAGAAGGCAGGTCGCCCAGTGGGTCAATTGTCTGTTCTTTTCCAGATGTGGGCATGTGCCCTGGGCCACATGGACGCAGCCGTTGTGCTGTACAAGTGGGACCGCCGAGCCATCTCTATTCCTGACTCCCTCGGGAGGCTGCCCCTGGCCATCGCCCGCTCTCGAGGCCACGTGAAGTTGGCGGAGTGCTTGGAGCAGCTCCAGCGCGATGAGCAAACTCAGCTTGGGCAAAACCCCAGGGTCCAGTGCCCCTCAAGCACAGACTCCAACACAGAGAACTGGGTGTCCCAGTGGCACAGTGAGCTTGCTGCCTCTCAGGAGCCTCAGAAGGGAGTCACGGTGATTTCCAGTACAAACACAGGTAAAACAGCCCTGAGGGCATGCGCTGCTTTGCTGACACTTAACGTGTGAAAACCTGGGGACAGGGAGCTCCCCTGGGTGGCAGATGCTGCATGTAGCCCAGCTGTCCATGCTTAATTCTTTCCTCTGTCATTGTCTATGCCAAGAACAGTGCACTTGCACAAGTATCAGGAAGAGGAGTGAATGCCTGCTTTAAAAAGATGTGTGTACCTTAGGAGTGGTCGAGGCAGTGTCCTTCTGGGGTAATTGTTGCTCCCTTTGCTCATCCTGTCAGGTGTCCCAGAGCAGGGCGCAAACCTCCGCCTGCAGCTCAGTGGCAGAAGCTGTTGTGCTTCCTAAAGCCATCACGGGTTGCGTGTTTTGTTTTGACCATTGATCTGTTTGTTTCCAGAGCTGAGACGACCAAGATCAGAACCTTCCAGTTACTACAGCAGTGAGACTCAGAAAGATTACCCTGCACCCAAAAAGCATAAGCTGAGCCCTGAATACTTTCAAGCCCGGCAAGAGAAGCTGCTTTCCACTGCGCTGAGCCTGGAGCAGCCAAACATCAGGAAGCAGAACTCCAGCTCCAAGCAATCCGCCACTGAGACAATCAGCCCCAGTGAAGGGATAAGAGACTATGGCCGGGAGCTCTCCCAGCACATCCAAGAAGGGTTCCGGGGCTCTGGCAGCCAAGCAGGCATCAAGTGGAACCCAAAAGACGTTTATATTGGTGTGTCTGCAGTGCAGGTGTCGGGGAGCCAGAAGGGGGCTGCGCTGGGAAAGGACACTGTAGCCCATCGGCTACGCCAGCGGGAGATGAACGTGCTGATGATGGCTGACAGGGAGATGGTGGATGCAGAGCTCTTGTCCTACAGGGACAGTGCAGGGGAGGAGGACTGCTTACACCACATGGATGACTTGCAGGTAAACGTGCCCGTAGCACCGAGATCAGCAGTCTGGGAGAACGTGGTGGCTGCACAGAGGAGCCTGTGAGAAACTTAGATACTCTGTGGGGTGGTCACACAGTCAATGTGTACTGTCTCCTGCTTTCAAAGGGTGTCCGTTCAGGCAAAGGCTAATGGTTAGTGTTTAGTGTTGCACACTAGTGTACCCTTCAGCGGTGCACAGAACGCACAAAATTGTTTGCAATTTTGCAAGGCAAAAGGAGAAATCAGAGCCTTCTGGTCACATCAGTAAATGAAGCTGAGGTGACCCCGTAGCCATTTGGGAATGGGGAAGCTATCCTTCTGAGGACGAGGTGACCAGGAGAGGCAGTGCTGTGGTGCAGGCCAAGCTGCTGCACCTTAAAGCACAAGGAGGTAAGAGTGGAGACAGGGAGAGACAGTGGGTTTGGGAAAAGAAAAATCCCAGCAGGTATGGAATAGAAGAAGTAAAAACACATCAGAAGCAGGACAAAAGTAGTCACTGGGGAAAAGATATGTGTTTGGCCTTCTGAGTGAAGAGAGTAGTGGGAGCACAGCCTATATGCACTGCCTTGGCATCTCTGAATGTTTTCATCTTCCTTGTGTAACATGATGAACCAGATCTTTGCAAAATAAAAACTGTTTTCTGTTCTCTATATTAAAATTTCCTGTGAACCTGGGGCAGGTAGTAGGGATATGGTTCAGAAGGATTCCTGACAAAGCTGTCATCCCAAGGGTTTTAGCTTCTCTTGGTGTGCCTTTATTGTCCTGTCATTCTCTACTGCACATCGGTGGAAGAGTGGCAATGCCGCTGTTCCTTTGGGAACAGGATCACAGTGACAGCCAGCAGCAGCACACAGCAAAGGTCCAGTGACATAAATCTTTCACCAGACCTCCTAGACTCCTCGAACGCTCAGTGAAAAACAGGTCTGGGGAATATGAAACACTGCAGTGCTTTGTCAGAAGAGACAGAAAAGCAAATGAGCTCTGGTTAATGAACTTCCCTTCAATGTGAGACAAGCAGTAGCCTCCAGTTTGGGGAAAACGGGGTAGGCTGTGTAAGGCTGGGCTGTAGCACACAAGCACAAGGCTCCCACTGCCAGGCAGCAATGGTTTGCTCTTTCTCCCTCCCAGGTGAACATGATGACACTTGCGGAGCACATTATTGAAGCTACGCCTGACAGGATCAAGCGGGAGAATTTTGTGCCAATGGAGTCACCACTGGTGGAGAGAACGGAGGGTGCTGCCATGAGCACCACGATGAGCTGGCTGGCCAGTTACCTTGCTGATGTCGACCATCTGCCCAGTGCCGCACAGATACGGTCAGTGGGAGCTGTGGAATCGCTCTGGGGTTTTGAGTGGTGCAAGTGCTGGGCAGCAGTGCCCAGTCTTTAGTCTGTGGGTGCTGTTTCTCAGTGGGGCTCAGTGCTGGTGTTCAAGCCCAGCCACAGTCTCCTGGTCAAACATGTTGTTGCCAGCACAGCTGTAAATTCATGGGAGAACTGGCGTGCATGCAGGAGGGGAATGTGGTCACAAGGTCTGACTTGTGATTTCTCTTCCAGTGCCAAGTCTGTGCCATGTCTGTGCCATGTGGTACGGGCAGGCTCAGGAATGTGGGGTGTTGCTTGGAGAGAGGGAGGGGAGCATGAGATTGAACTCAGAAATGTTGAAGTCCTTATCTGTGATGCCAACCCAGGTGCTCTGTGAGCCAATAATTCGTACTGTGATTGGTATTTCAGAAGTTTGTATAGCGAACCCCTGACCCCTTCTTCGAACACCAGCTTGAGCCCCGCAGGCTCACCAATCAGTGAAATAGCTTTTGAGAAACCCAGCCTTCCCTCGGCAGCAGACTGGTCTGAATTTCTGAGTGCATCCACCAGCGAGAAGGTAGAAAATGAGTTTGCACAGTTAACTCTGTCTGATCATGAGCAGAGGGAACTCTATGAAGCTGCCAAACTCGTCCAGACAGTGTTCAGGAAATACAAGGTATGTGGCCAAAATGTCCAATGTCTTCCTTGTTAGGTGTGAAGAGAGTGTAATTTGTTACAAAACAAAATGTGGGTAATACCCATTCCTGGGACAAAAGTACAGTTCTTGTCATAATCTTTTCAATGCTCCTGGCATTTGCTTGTTGATGTTTACCCAGCAACTGGAGAGAGCATGCCATGCCATGCCTTCTGTGTCAGAACAGCACTCACAAAGAATATCCTCAAAATACAACCCAGAGGTCCTGGTTAGTTGCCTGCTTGGTGTAAAGATCACTTTTGAGAGCTTGTCCCTTTTGTGAGTTGACAGTAGTGATGTCTTCAGGAAATGCCCAGACCAGGTGGCACTGATACGAGTGATCTAGAAGTGGATGCCCTGAAGCTGCTCCGAGCCACCTACTGTCATCCTTCCTGTTTTGGGACACTGACTACTTACTGCTTCTTCTCTTCGTGCAGGGTCGTCCTCTCCGGGAACAGCAAGAGGTGGCTGCTGCTGTTATTCAGCGTTGCTACCGAAAGTACAAACAGGTAATCAAGGAAGTGAAATTTTATGTAACGCACATAAATGCTGTGAACACAGACCTTTGTAATGGGAATTACCCCAGTGTTGCTCTTGTATGCTTTGCAGCATGCAGTGATGAAATACCCTGCTCAGACAAAATTGAAAAGGGAAGAAAATTCTTATCCTGAATCTTAATTTTGGAGGGAATCCTTGAAAGGGTTTTGTTTGTGATAGCTGCGTTTTTGCTATGAGACAGAGGGCAATGATGTATTCCGTATTGGCCTTTATGCATGCTGTTGCCTGGTGAGACTATTCTCTGACTAGTTGCTTGCCAAATTTCATTGTGAAATTGAAGTTGGTTTTGCCTTTGATAAAGGTGAAGATGAAAAATGGGTTGTTTTATTTTGCACATATTACACTTTTAAACTATGTGAAGCCACGTGTTTTAGCTTGATGCAAGTTGTTCCAGGACTGAGACTGTTCTCCAGACTCTAGTTGGAGACACACTTTTAGGCTGAGTTCTTAACCCCAGAAAAAGAAGATACTTTTTCTCTTTCCTTTTTGGCTTTTGGTTGGTTTTTTGTTGGTTTGGGGTTTTTTTTTGTGGGGGCTAGAGCCCACGTCCCGCTTCTCTCTATACCCTGCTAGACTCAAGCTGTCTGATGCCTGGCAGTGTGTTACATAAAGCAAAAGGCAAGATGCCTGTGCTATTTTACAGCCTTCAAAACCATGTGTTTGGGAAGCCTTTCTAGTGTTAGGTGACTGCATTGTGATTCACATCCAGCCTGTCATGTGGCTGGCGTTTGGAGTGATGTTTCCTGTAATAGGGAAGCTTAATTCCGTTCAAAAACTGCTTGACAAACTGCTTTGTCTTGGATCCTGGAATCACTTCTTTTTGAAAGAAGATGGTTTGGTTTTTTATTTTTTCATTCTTTATTTGCAGAACTAACATTAACTATGTATTTTTCTGTTTCTCCCTAAGCTTACTTGGATAGCCTTGAAGGTAATACAAATACAAACACTATTTTGGAAACAATTCCCCATGGGTCACTAACTGTCATATTCAATATAAACCAGGAGAACCTGGCATTTAGAGAAATGCTTTAATAGTATCCACTAATAATGCCTGTGGTTGAGAAATCACTGACAAACCAAGCCTTATGGGCTATCTGTAGGGGCTGCTGTGCCACAGCATTTCAACGTGGTATTACAACTAGAAAAAATATTTTAAAAAAGAAAAAGTCTTCGGCTTCCGCAAGTGCACATATCAGCAGTGATGGGCTGAGGTGCAGGGAAGGTTTTGAAGCCAGTTTTCAGAGGACAAGCTTTCCTTTAGCCATCACCCGGTGGTCTTTGCCTCGGCTTTTGGGGAGCACAGGAGTGTCCTCTGCGCTCTGCATCCCGTCCCGGCGCCGCCTGCCCCGCGGTCCTGTGCCAGCGGAGCCCCGTTCCGTGGGTGCGGGTGAGCTGAGCCCCCAGCGCTGGGCTGGCCAGGCTCTGCCCTCAGCGCCTGGGGACCCTCGCCCCGCTGGAGGGAGGAGGAGAGCTGTGGGTCAGCTGTGGGTCTCGGAGCTGGGTGCAGGCATATCGGGGTCTGATCTCCCCAGTGACCGCTGCTTCCTCTTTCTCGTGCCTGTCCTCGGCTCCCTGGCGGGGTGGCTGAGATCAGCACAGGCGTGTGACTGCATCTGAACAGCCACAGCTCTCTGCACCCTTCTGTTCAGGGGTTTGTAACTCAGCCACAGAAGTCCCGTCTGGGCTAAAAATTGGAAGGAGAACCATGACAAGCCCATGAGTGGACTTACTTAAATAGCTAATGTAAAACCACAATCTGATCCATTTAATTTAAAATGTTAAAAAGACAACAACAAAAAAATGGCAAAGTATAACTGCACCTAATGACTGCTTCAATTCCAAAAAGTGAAATTTGGTAAATAGTGGTCTGTGATGATACTGGAGGGGTTTTTGCCTTGGGGTTATGTTGGGAGCGTGTGTTTGTTTGCTTTTTGGATTTTTTTCCCAATAGACAGGAAAACTCCATTGAGATATGTTAGGACGTTAACCTGTATAGGGCAGTGGCTGCTATTTCTGTGTCTCATCTGTCTGATAAAGCAAGCAAAAGTCATAGCTGATAAAATATCCAGGAACAACAGACACATAAGTTTTGAAAATGTTGAAACTTTCAAAATAAAATCAGTAAATACTGAAAACCTCTGTCGTAGTGTTAGTTCAGAGGTATGAGTGAAACGTTATTCTGTTGTTATTCTGTATGTTATTCTACACCTGTATCTTAAAAAGGACTTTTAAAAACATGCATGAATGCACATGGGTTCTGTTAAGTGGCATCTACTTGCGTGGTGTAGAAAAGGGTGTAGAATAAAGAAGACTTTCTTTTTAAGAGTTTGTGCCTGCTTTATTTGGAATCATGGGGCTAGAAAATGGAGTGCTAGAGGGAATTTTGGATGTGTGACTGCTTATGCAAATTTGCAAGTTCAGTGGATGCTTCTTATGGACTTCTAATGATACTTAGTTTTGTCTATGACTTAGGCTCAATATTAGATTTGCTTAATTAATTGTTGTGGGTTTTGGTTTTTGATTGGCTTTGGTTTTGGTTTGTGTGGTTTTTTTTAAGTCACTATGTGCTATTCCATTTGAAATGCTTGTATTTAAATGGATATTTATGAACAATCAAAACTTTTGCAGTGTTGTGCTATGGCACAGAAACAAGAAATTAGCTGTTCAAAAGTTAATTGTCCTAGGAAAGTGGAATACAGTTATGATCAGAAAATTCGGTTCTTAAAGTAACTTGTTTAAAAGATATTTTTAAATGAAGACACAAAAAGTGTATTTTCATTTTTCGTTGATTTGTTAGCACTTGGGAATCGACATTCACACTGCTTCATCCTGATATTCACTTATTCGGGCGTATTTTGCTGCTGTTGTTAAGAGTCTTTAAAAGCAGTGACTGCATAGAAATGAGCATCCCATACCTTGTAATGAGATTTCTGTACGCAAGGGAGACACACAGCTCCTCTCAGCCCAGTCAGCAGGTCCATCTCTAAGGCAGAGCCACTGCGGTACAAACACAAAGCTGTGTTAACACAACCCAGGTTAATAAATAAATAAAATCAATCCCATTAAACTCTTCCGGGGCAGAAAAACAGGCAGTTGCTTCTTGATGCAGACCAGGTCCTGCACCTCATCTCATCCTTGTTCCCGTTTGCTGTCGTCCTTTTCCCGGTCAGCAAGCAGATGCTCCTTTGCTTCTCACCATGTCTTAGTGGTACAAGAGTCTTTCAGTGTAGGAACCTGGTTCTTGCTGGTTTGTTGGAATGCCTCAGCTTCTCTTTGTTTCTCTTGTAGTATGCACTTTATAAAAAGATGACGCAAGCTGCCATTCTTATCCAGAGCAAATTCCGAAGTTATTATGAGCAGAAGAAGTTCCAGCAAAGCCGACGAGCCGCGATGCTGATCCAGCAGTACTACCGCAGCTACAAGGAGTGTGGGAAGAGGAGGCAGAACCGTCGGGCAGCCACCATTGTACAACAGAAACTCAGGTGAGCTGTTGGGTTGTTAGGTGCTACCAGGATCTTTATATATTGTTTTTACACTCATCAGGGCTCTGCTGTAATTTACAGACAAAGGCCAGTGGGAAAAGGATAGTTGTTCATAGGATAATTATTCTTGCATTTAGTATTGGTCTCCCTAGTTTTGCTTACACTTCAGTGTTCGATTTTTTTTGTGTGTTTAGAAGCAGTCTGCTTACCAAGAAGCAGGATCAAGCTGCTCGCAAGATTATGCGGTTTTTACGACGCTGCCGCCACAGGTAGGACACGGTCTTTGGTGTCTGCCCTTCGTTAGAGCAATGCAGCAATAGTCAAGTGTGTCAGCAGTGAGTGCAATGTGAAAGATAACAGAACCAGCTCACTACAAAGCTTTTAATCAAATAATGAAGCGCAGCTGCTTCCAAGATCACTGACAAAATCAAATCTCTAATTTAGGGCTGTTGCTAAATGAGAATCATATTCGGCTCCATTGCTGGTGTGGTAAAGCCACCCAGGTTGTGTTGGGAGACACAGAAGAAGGAAACTTTGAGCAAAGCAAGGCATGTGACTTTAAAAGTTGGACTTGAAATCTGAAAGAAAGCTTACTGAATCCTAGCCACAGCTTGTGAGCGCTGCACAAAGCTTTCATGGTGTGTGGGAAAGTGCAAAATGCGACAGCATCTGGTGTACACTGGAAATGCCTTTAGTTTGGTCACAGGATCATTTGGTAAACTCTTACCAAATACGGGTTCTTTTTAATGTGGATGGGTGGAATGTGCCAAAAGAGCATCAGACAAGTTAGTTCACGTTAGCCACTCCACAGGCACCTCCGTACACTGGGAGTACAGGCACAGACAAATCATCTCTGCTGCAGTGGGACCCCCTGCAGGTTCCCCACAGGGCTCACATGGCAGTTACTGCTGCTGTACCCACACTCTGCTACCTGCAGGGCATTTGTTTTGGTTTTTCAGTGAAAGGATCCCATATATGCTCAGGTTGCAAACTGGAACTTTGCCATACAAAAGTGAATTCAGATGGTTTTGACCCTGTTCCCTCCATTCTCACCACACATGCATTTCATCCACTCAGGAGCTGGTCAGACCTGATATGTTTTGAAGCGTGTCTAGTTCAGCCCAGTGATCTGTGAACATGGAGAACTCTGATAGGCAGAGAGGCATGTGATAAACTTGATTTTAGAAACAGATGGGTCCTTTTTGTAGGATTTCAGAGCTGCGGTTTGCAGGAGGTCAGTGGCTCGTGTTGTGGAAGGACCTGCAGGTTCAGTGGGAAGTAATGTGTGGACAAGAAAGAGGGCTTTATGGTGTCCAGGCCAGTTCCAAATGCACTTGAAACAGCCACAGTTGTTCATGAAGAAGCACAAGTGGCTTCTTGCTCTCAGCAGGGCGTGCGGGAGAGACTGAGAGGTTTGTTTTGTGGTGTCTGTTGGGCAGCGTGTCCCACTGAGGCTCAGAACTTCTCTGTCCTCTCAGATCTGCTTGAGATCCAGGCAGTCCTGGGGAACAGAATCACAGAATCTTAGTGGTTGGAAGGGACCTTTGAGATCATCGAGTCCAACCACATTAAAAAAAAAACAACAAACAAACAAACACAACAACAAAACAAAAACAAACCACAAAAACAACAAACAACAACAAAAAAAAACCCACACAAAAACAAACAAACAAACAAAAAAACCACCCACCAACTAAACCCCACACTCACAACCCCACAC
>JAOQGH010000008.1:112220-180443 GCA_025769975.1 Gallinago jamesoni | reverse complement strand
AGCTTTCCAGCCACTCTGCCCCAAGCCTGTAGCGCTGCCCGGGGTTGTTGTGACCAAAATGCAGGACCCGGCACTTGCCTGTTTCCAGCCGCAGGGTCACCCTGCCCGAGGCTCTTACAGCCAACTCACACACAAGCCCAGAGAAAAATCCCTCATGACTGGCTCTGTCACTGGTTTCCCACCAATGTCCAGGATGCACTATGCACTTCACCCACGCTTAGTCAGGTCTCCGGCTGCTGAGTAACCGGGACTCTCTGGGGCTTAAGGTTCCCACAATTCCAGCAGTTTTTCTTGCCTTCAGCTCTTTGCCGTCTCTTTTCTCAGCAGCGGTTCTTTCCGTTGCAGAGCGAGACCCTGCTCGTTCTCATCTCTGAAGTTTGCAGGCAGGTCCCGTCCCTGTGCCCATAGTCAGTCTTCTCTCTGCGTCTCTGGGAGATGGATTTAGGTCTTGGGGATTTATAGGCAGGGAATACAAAGAAGCAGCAGAGGGGGAACCATCCAGGTAGGAGATGAGGGAATTGCTTCCTTCTCATCTGCTCTTCTTCAAGCTTTCTGAATTTTCTGTGTCTTAATAATTACATTTATTCCTCACTACTTGACTTTTCTTATTTACCTCTTTCTAAGGACAGAGTAATAAAACTTAGGATGTTAAGTAAGTTTAAAACCACCTCTATATAAGCCTCCTAGTTACATCCACTCGGTCTGCTCTGCGTCCTGTCGCACTCACGCAGGATGCAGCTGATGATGCTGTGACTAGTGCTGGGGTAACAGCCCCACACGCAGTTTCGGGAGTGCTGCTGGTTGGAATCCTGTAACACACTCCTCTTGAAATGCTTAAAATTAGCACACTGCTGCTATAAACAAAAATTAGGAAATCCCCAGGCTCCATAAAAAAATATTTGGGCCACCCAAGCTCCTGAACTTCCAGGGACAAGCCATACAACTAACATCTAGTGTAAAAATGGCACTATGGAGCCACTTGTTAAAGCACAGTGCCTTGTCAGTAGAAGGGACAGAAATGACAGATATTTTTGGAAAATCTGAGGGAGTGTGGGAGAAAAGAGTATGCACAGGAACATCACAGAAATAGGATCTTCTGGCAGGTTTCTGTCAGCTGATAGAGGTGGGGGAGGAGGCTGTAAAAGCCACTTGCAGCCTGTCATACGGGTAGTGAGCTAAGTGAAAAGGCAGTAAGTTGTTAAAGTTCAGAAATTCAGACTTGAAATATGAAACTGTTTAACTTAGGGTTTTGTCGACAAACAGATTCTGTTGCTGGGCCAATAAATGACTCTTAAGAGCTTATTCTGTAGCCTTTAGGCAAGATTTACTCAGGCTTTCCCCTGACAACCATCTGATTGCTTGTTTTTTTCCCATTTTAAATTCATCAAAATCTACTTTAAGCCACTTAGGAGAACTCTTTTTCTGCTATCATTCAGAACAGCTTAAGTGGCCTTCTTGTCCTATTTTGCTTATTAGCTTTTTGATGCAAAGGCTCAGTTGTGCAAACATGATTCCTGTCATTTTGAGGACCCAGGGTGCACAGGCACACGTTGGTCTTGTGTTTTCTGATCTTCTGAACCTACGCTCGTTGCCTGTTCCGTCAGTATTTCGGGTGTTTTGAGAGGGTTAATGAAAGAGGTTCTGCAGTTGGAGCTCGCTCAGTAATAGATGTGTAGACATTGATGAAAATCAGGAAAAAAAAATTAAGTTTTGGTCAATTGTATTCTTAGAGAAGATTTTGGTGCTCTAGTAGCTGAATATTACCAGGTATCATGGAGGCAGAAGTGGTCATTCATCAGCAGCAGTCATTCTGATGGTCAGACATGTATTGTTTCTTTTTGACTCTTGGAAAAAAAAGAAGTCTTTGTCCATCTATTGTCATATTCTAAAAATCTGGTGAAAAACATGTATCAGCCATAACATGGTATCAACATGACTTGTCACAGAAGTGTTGTTTGTTGAGAATGAGAAACAGAAACCTCCTGGCCTCCCAGGAGAGCTTTGCCCATCTTCCCATGGTGCCAGGACCTGTCGGCTGGCACTGGACTAACTTTAAGCCTAAAACTGCCATTACACCCATTGTGAGCTGAGCTGTCTCCCAGCATGCTCTCCTCTGTGAGGCAGAATCCAGGGTTTGCTTATTTAATGGTTTTGGGAAGACGCCACCTCCTCAGCTATCCCCAGACATGACCCCTCTAGACATGTCTACAGGAGGGTCCGGGAGCTCCGGAGTGGAGCTGGGTTTGCTGAGCTGAATCCATGTTTGGATTCATCCATCCACACTGTCAGCTTTTAATGGGAAGGTAACTCCCATTTCCTATTCTTTCTCCAATTCTCAGGAAAATTTTACTCTTCTGAGAGGTTTCTGCACCATTGCTAGGCTGTGATTATGCTCTGCGGTGTTGTTATGGAGTAGCATTTGGAATGAGACAGAAAGCAGTCGCTGCGAGGGGAGGCAGGACGCAGCTAGCAATGCCACAGGGGTGACAGCATTGGGTTTCTTTTACTGGTTTGTTACTTACTGCCCTAAAACACCTCAACACAGGACTGCTCTTCCCTGGTGAAGGAGGAGCCCGGTAGGCAGGAGTGTGAAGGGTTCTTTCTCTCCAGGCAAGCAGAAGTGTTGTCTCCTCCTCCCTGAAGTGAAGCTCTTGGTAAGGTACGGTTTTTGCCCTCTCTGTGCTAATGGCTCTTTGGTATTGTTTTGCAATCTGAAGCCCACTGGTGGACCATAGGCTGTACAAAAGGGTGAGTGTAGCTGCCTGCTAGCCAGTTCCTCTCTTCCATTTTAAATATTTTTGCTTTCTGCTTGCTTGCATGGGGCTGCAGCCGAGATATGCCAGTAAGTTTCACCTCCATTAATTATACAAACCAGACTCCTGTATAAACTAACCCTACTGCAATGACTAACACTGCTGCTTTTGTACCAGGACAGAGCTCCGCAGTAGATGTTACCAGTGCATGAATGTGTGAAAAAGGACATGTATATTCATCATGGGCATGCTTAGTCGGCGGTGTCGGTGGGACATATTTTCAGTATCCAAAATGGCTGTTGGTAGATTTTGGAACTTGGTGGGGTCTGCATACACACCCTTAATGGGTGATGATGTCCTTTGTCACAGGACTGCGACAGCACTCGGGCTGATCGCAGGAGCTCCAGCAAAGACACAGCCTGCTCTAGATGGGAGTTTGCTTCTGCCCGAGCCAGAGGGCAGCAGAAGAGCTCCTCAGGCTGCTTTTTACATCCTACAGTGGTTAAGCACCAGATCTTACCTTCTAGACTTTAGTCTTTGGTAAGTTAGCTGTCTGGTGACCTTAGTAGGGCCAGCTTTTTGACAACTGCTTCTCTCAGCTGTTCATCTACGTAGTGGGAAGGAAAACAAAATACCCAAAATGAAGATGCTCTAACTGTGTTAGAGTAAGTGCCCAGCGAGCTCTGTTCTCAGCGTGAAGCCTTTGTGCTGGTGACATCGGCGGCTGGTTTGGGACCCAGCTGCAGGCTGGGAGCATGCCAGAGCATTCCCAGGGCCTGTCCCAGACCCTGCAGGAGCAGGGATGAGACAGGCGTGAGCTGCCAGCAGGACTAGCCAGTGCCATCTTGCATCTGAGAGGTGGTAGAACAGCAGGGTTTTTCTTTGTCAAAAACTGCAATTGGAAATAACACTATTTGTGCGCTTGTTACTGCTGTTTCACCAAGGGAGGAGAGGCAGAGCAGAGGGTGACCTCAACTCCTGCTTCCATAGAACATTCAGAAAATAAATTGAATAGTTGATCATGGAGTTTTACTGACTTTGAATTGCAAGATGATTTTTTTTACTTAGGAGCGAGGGTATGAATCGGGGCTTAAGCCTGCTGGAGGCAGTGTTATTTGTTGTATTTAGCCTGACAGAATAGATAATGATATTTATTTCCAAACTATGACTTTTGCATTACCATTTTTGTTGCATTTGCTCAATATTTTACAAGTATCAGGTTGAGTTCTTTACTAGTGACAAATGAAGAGTGGGATGAAAGGGGACAAAAGCCCAGATGTGCCTTAACTGTTTTAAGTGCTACTTTGGTGAAGCCCTTGCAAGAGCAGCAGAATTGGAAGAAACCAGTGCAAGATAGGAGTTGTGGGAAGAGTCAGAGAAAATGTTTTTCTCCCTGTGCTGCCTCAGACTTGTTCTACAGTGGGGACTGTCCTGGTGAGACTTCCTCTGACACTGCAGGTAACTGGAGGGGGGATCCCCCAGCCTTCCCTGGTTTTGTCTGGCTGCTGTGGACCCCCTCCCGCAGTGTGGAAGGACAGGGACTGGTGTGCACATCCACAGCCACACGCTGGTATGCTCGAATACATTCCTGCTCCAGCTTTTCTTATCTTTGCAGGTTTGGTGCTCTGTTTTTAGTCTTCCTTCTCTCCAGAGAATTCCTGCTGAACTGATGGGGTTCCTCAGTCCGCCCCATGTCTGAGGGCTCGACCCTCCGCAGGCTGGGGGCAGCGCTCTACCCTGGGTGTGCTGACAGGAGGGGATGTTTTAAGACCTCTGTTCTCTGAATAGGAAAAATAATTTGAACTTAAAATGTGTATACCAAAGTGGGCTAGTTGGATTCAAAACCGAAAATGGGAACTGTACGACTTGAACATAGAAGAATAAAACAGTTGTGCTGCTGTGCCTTTCCGCTCAAGGCCAGGGTCCCTGCGGAGAGCAGGGATGTGGTCCCAGGGTGCACGGAGCAGAACCATGTTGCCTGGTCGGTGCAGGAGCAGAGGGGCCAGAAGGAGGAGCAAGCCCAGGGTCTGGGCTATGGCCACCAGCTGAGCAGAGCGGGGATGCTGGCCCAAGGACACGCTCCCCGGGGGCAGCCGACGGGTGTCAGCGCTGGGGAAGAAATAGGTGTTGAACTTACGGCTTTGTGTGTGTAACATCGTTTGAGAAAATAGCAGGAGGCAGGTTCTGGAAGTTTAGTAGCATTTGCAGATTTTGCCTTGAAAGGCGAGTGGTCTTGGATTGATGGGAAATCAGGGAGTTCTCTGCTTATCTGGAAGAAGTAAGCTATGAACTGTCACAGAATGTATTAGCAGCTATGCTGTTCTGCAGAGTCTTTGCTGCTTTGCATCTGATAGGAACCCACGTGCACACGCTGCTGCCCTGCGTGCACGCAGGAAAAATATTTCTGGGCCTTCTGATGTACACAAGCTGACAGGTCCATCGATGCTGGGGAATGCGTGCGAACATGTCTGTAACATACAAATTTTGTGTATTCTGTACACTGACCGTGTGCTTTAACAGTCTGGCTGTGCAGATAAATGGTCACAGCATTTGCCTCCATCTCTCAGTTTGCAAACCTTTTTTCAAATGGATTTCACTAATTTTTCTGGATTTACGTGGGTTACATTGCACCAGGATCAGTAAAGAGGGAGAATTGGGACCACTTATGTGAGACAAAACTTGCTATTTTTTTGTGGTAGAAATTAAAAGACTTTCTAGAAAATAAAAAGTTCCTATTGCCATTAAGTAGTAGTTCTGATCTCGGGTGAGCCCACTGTAGTGGCCAGATTTCAGCTAATCCCAGTCCCTGCTGCATAAACATGTCCCTGCTCATCGGTTGAACCGTCCGCTGTGGCCTCCTGAGGCCTCCTTTGCCCAAAGTCCCGATACAAAACCAGGCGGCCCTTGGTCGGTGATGCTCCCTGCAGGCTCCGGCCGGGGGATGAGCCGGGCAGATCATGGGGAGCATTGGGCAAAGCCCATCACTTTCTGCCTACGGCAAAATTTCTGTCCTCTCTGGGGCAGAACAAGTGCACTTGTTTTCTGTGATCACGAGTAATAAAGAATGTTTTCATATATGGCATCTTTCGTTTAAAAGTAGATCCCTCCCCTCCTCCCCCTTGTTTCTTACGGTTTGATGAAATGCTGCTCTCCAGTTTGGGGAGTGTGTGTGTAACACCTGAAGTCTGTTCCTCTGGTAAGTACAACTTTATTTCATACTCGAATAAACAGCATCTACCACATTTTGCTGTTCTCTGCATACCCCCCCCTCCTGGCATTTCAGACACAAACCCTTTCCTACAACTGTGGACCTGGGCCTTGTATTTTTGGGTGTTTTTAGTATGTGCTATGCAGTAGCCTTTGCATTTAAGTACCCAGTTTCTTGCATCTCTTAGTAAGATTGAGAATGGGTGAAAAATTTAAGGGATTGAAAAGTTCTGTTTGGTTGAGTTCAGGACAATGTGAAAAAATGTGATATTGGGATATGCGTCACTGTACCTGCAACAAAAGTTTTCAAAGTAATTTCTTTTTTCATTTACCTCTTGCAGGGGCTGAATGTATTTGGAGCTCAAATGTGTGTGTTAAATCGCAGACCGTGTGCTCTGGGGTGTCGTTCTTATTGGGCCTTTCTGTCTTTTTTGTTTTGCTGCCCAAATGAGGTATCTGGAAAAAGGCAAGAGCTCTCTTTTCTTAAATGTCCCACAGGCCATTTCAGCTCTCAGAGCAACAGGTAACTCGCCAGACGGCCGCCTCTGGCTCCCCCACCCTGTCCCTTACACTGATCTTCAGCATTCAGATCCATTAAACATCTCCCTGGCTGGGCATTATGGAGTAAACTTGACGAAGCAGCTTTGTGTTACGCTTTCCCCACGCAGCCATCGTTCGCTGTAACTCTGAGTGCCCCCAGCCCATCTGCTGACAGGAGCCCGGGGAGGGCGCGGGAGAGGAGCTGCCGCTCGCTGCTGGGCTGTCGCTTTCCACATCGCTTCAGCGCCTGTCGGTGCGGTGGCCGAGGGAGTGACGCTCCGCCAGGGGCAGAGGCTTTGTCTGGCGGGAGCCATCTGGGATCCAAGACGTGGCTTCCGAGTGTCAGGGATCGAAGCTCATCGTTGAAACCATCTTCTTTTCCCCTTCTGTGCATCAGCACCACGGCTGTGACTCGGGCACCCTGTCAGTGGCCATCTCTCTCTGTTGCACGTGCTTTTTCCCTCCATCTGCTCTTCAGCAATTGCTGAGGGAGTGACGTTGTTCCTTAGAGGCACTTACTGTCTAGAGGAAATGTTATCCGAGGAGGTTTTTGTTGAAGGCTTCATCAATGCAAAACCAAATTTACAGTCCTTGAAATTCTGTGCATGAGGCAGGTCGGTGCTTCTCCGGGCTCTGGCAGCAGCGGAGCCTGTTCCCGTTCTGTGGGCTCTGCCTTGTGGCCATGGGACACTTGTCCCGTCCCCGCTCCAGTCCCCGGGCGGCTGGAGGCCCTTCCAGAAGAGGTGCCAACCTGCAGAGCGGTGCCCATGGCCGCTGGGGGGGCTGGACACCCTCTGCCAGCGCCAGCTGCTGCTGGGGCTCGCTCAGCGCTCCCATCCCTCTGCTTTTTGGGGTGGTTTTTTTTTGCTTTTTGTTTTTTTAAAAAGGTCTCACCGTAAGTCTACCAAACTGGGTTGAAATATCTTCTCTAGGAAGATCCTTTCTGCTGTACCATTCTATAAATGCCAGTAATGTTCTTTTCCTTAGAGCAGTTGTTTAATGCTTGTAACTGCAAATGCTTTGCTTGAGCCCTCCTCCCCTGCCTGGATTCAAGAGTGGAAAATAGGAACCAAAGAAGATTGCCTTTAGCGTGACGGCAGTGCTATATTGTTTGCTTAGAAGCTCTCCTGGCAGCACTTACTCAGTGGGTTTCTATTTTCAAGGGTCCAAATTTGTGCAAAATTCTTCCCTGGTCAAACTGTATTTTTACTGCATTTGGAAATTTAGAGGGTTTATTACACTGAGCATTAACGAAGAGGAAATAACAGACCCGCAGTCATGTTAACACTTCCTATTGTTGTAACAAAATCAAATCGAAGTACCACTGAGTAAGGAACTTACTCATAAAGAAAAGATGTGTTAAATAAGGACTAAAAGGATTTTTAAGACACAGGAAAAGGCTGCAGTGCAGACTATCCAAGAAAGAATTAATTGGTTGAAAACAATTAGTTTTAGATTCTCCTGGTAAAGCAATTCAGAGTCTTGTTTAAGAACAATTATTTTAAATGAGATCAATGGATTACCCTGGTCTGGTCCGCAGGCTGCTGTGGAGACTGGTTCAGGCACTTCACGCTGAGCCCTGGTTGGGGGAGGTTGGGGGCGTTCACGGCGACATGATGGCCTGGCTGGGGATTTACTGGATTAGCGGTAGCGGCTGGAGGTGCTCAGGGTCCACTCAGGCTGTGGAACGATGCGGACCCCGCAGCGAGTGGGGAAATTGGCCAGGCTCTGGGTGCCAGCCCTGGTGGTCCAGGAGGGGAGGTCCCAGCCCTGGACCACGAGTCTGCGTTCCTGCGGCAGGGGGTTGCACAGGGGACGGGCTGTGGCGCCTGCTGCACTCCCGTTTTCATGTAACACGTGCACAGTTACCTGTCCTGAGCACAGAGGTTAGTTTAATAATGAAAAATGTGGTAGCTTAATAAACTTGAGTGGTCATCATCTTTGAAGCTTCAGTTCATAAGTGCTGTGGAAGGCAGGGGTTGTTTTAAACCGTTATAACCTAAAGAGCATCTTTCAGTAATGTACCCATGACAAATTGCAAAGTCTGTGACTTTGCTGTGGGGAAGTTGTGTACCAGTATGTGCTTGTGTTTTTAAGCAGTAATTATCATTGCACTTGCAACATTTTTATAAGCCTGAAAATCTGTAAACCAATGTAAAGCACACTTGGCCGAGGAAAGTGCTGCCTATTTCTGAACAGATCTGTACTAGTGCAGATGTTGAGTGCGGTAGTAATTAGCTTTCATTGGCGTGTGTGTTCCAGTTAAACAGATCCAACAGGTCTGCACCAGTACAGATATTGCATGTCGTAGGTTGAAGTTTGCAGCAGAGCATGTCTTGCATTCTTCCAGCAAAAGTGCTTTGTTAGCGTAGCCCTTGCATGTTGAAGTGCTAAACTAAGGTATAGCATGTCTCAGTGAAAGAGCCACCAGCTTATCTAATGTGCATGTTCTCAGCAAGAGGTCTATAATAACAGGTTAATTTTACGTTACAGTATTGAAGTGCAACAGAAAATGCTTGGAAGTTGCACTGCAAATCATGCATTAATTGATGGTATCCTGAACGTAGTGAATCTAAGACTTGAAAATGTCCTAGTGCACAGAGGAACACCACATTTTCTAGCGCAGCAGGATCTTGGCTCACCTTCTGCTTCAAAGCAGTGCAGTTATAGAAATACTAGTAATAATTTCAAAGGAGAGGCAGCTTTTTTACTGCAAGAAAAGAAAGAAAACTAAAAATACCGAAGATGATCAGATTGTCATTTGTGAGCATTTTCAGTTCACTGCACCAGTCCCCCTGTGTCTGGACCCGACCCAGCAGGCGCCCCTGTAACTGGGCATCATCCACTGGGCACAGGCAGGGGCTTTGCTGCTGGAGCCCCCGCTCCCTGCTGTCAGCGGGGTCGTTGGACATCAGCTTGCCTAGAGCCAAAATTTCCCCATAGAAAACTTCTCTGTGAAGTCGTAGCAGGAATTCAGAGCCCGTGGTGCTGCTTTTGCTGCCTTGCCCTTCCTCAGCCCAGGGATCAGGTGTTTCTCGGCATCTGGGGGAGCTGCGCTGGGCCCCCTCTCTGGACCCGGGTTCAAGAGGGGGCTGTGGCCCCTCAGGCTCCTGAATGGCATGTGCATTTGGACTAGCAGAGCCCTCTCTCTTTCCATACGTGATATTCTCAAACAGTTCAGTGTAATTAAGGTAATTAGCAAAAGTCTGACCTGCATATCGGTTAGTGCAATTTATTCATTAACTCCTGAATACAGAGAATGCCTTTGAGTGCTAGAGCTTCGAATCAGCTATAAAAGTTAAAAGCAGCCCAGCTTCTTTTCGACTGCGGTTCTGAGTAATAGTGCATGATGGAAAATGAATAAATTAAACAATGAAATGGAGGTGTATTTAGAGGTCTGTCTATAGCCTTCATCGTATCCTTGTATTAGCAGGCTGGTGCAGGAGCCAAAGGAGGATGTGCGAGGGGAAGTCCTCGCACAGAAGCTTCAGACTGGCATTGCTACTGCTGCATAGCCCTCCTGGCATCTCTTACTGTCTGTATTTACTTGGGTTTTGCTAAATTCATTCACTCCTAGTTGGATTCTGTTACAGACTTGGAGTTCTGATGCAATTCTTTATACCATATCTTCGTTATTTGCCCTTTCAAGTTTTTGCTACGTCAGTTGGGCGTATACACACTTCTGAAATCACCTTGATTTAGGCTGTTTTCTGTTCCTTTTGCGGGTCCTGCCCTGGCAGTAGCAGAGGGGAGGCAGGTGGCCAAGGGAGGGTGCTGCAGGAAGGGCAGAGCCAAGCTCTGTGGGGCACCCGCCTTCAGGTTTGGGGGCACCTTGGGGAGCCCCCGGGACGTGAGTCCGCTCCTTTGCAGGGAGCTCCGCTGAGATGCAGCCACTTTGTCAGCCCGAGCAGGGGGTCGCTGCTGCTTCAGCACCGATACAGAATTCTGCTTGATGGGATTGAAATGATTCCCTTCTCTTCATCCTTTTAATTTAACTTTTAATTATTTCAGCTTTCAGTGATGATTTAGTTCTTATGCTGACAAGTGCTAGAGGAGGTAATGTATTGCATGCATTTTAAAGAGCTGAGAACTGAACCATCAGGCCCCATCCAGGGAAAGCAACTCCTGTAGGTTGTAGGTTCATCTCCCGTGGCATGCAGTGTCCACTGCTGGCTGGGAAAAAACACCGGTCTTCTGCCAACAACCACCAGCAGAAACAGCCACCAGCAGCTGGGAGAAGCGTGAGGTAAATTATCTTCCATGCACCCATACCAGTTCTTCTGCTCACATACCAACGCTTTCTTGTGTGAGATTCTGTACTACCATCACAATTCCCTTGTAAGTGTGACCAGCTGATGATCCTCCCTGTGCTGGGCACCACGTCAGGCTGTCCCCCCTTCAGCTACGTAAGGAGAATGGGTCAGCACCAACAAGCCCTTTGCTGTAACAGCTGGAACCGCAGGCAGCTGCAACATCAGTTACCGAACAGCAGTCTGAAAAAACCCCAAGCGATTGAGTAGGCCAGTACCAACCCAAAGTCCAGCTCTAGTTGCACATATCAGGAAAAAACAGTATCTGGAAATAAGTGTCTCTTTCCAAAGGTGTTTGTCTCAGATTTCTAGTGGCCCATCCTTGCGCTTCCAACTGTCGGTGGTGTCGGGAAGGTGTCGCCCTCCGGCCGTTCCTCTGGGCGCTGGCTCTTTGCACGGGAGGTTGGAGTGAGGAATCATTCTGATTTTTCTGACTTGAAAGAGATTTGCAATAGAAGTGTTATATAGCTCCTCTTTGTTTTTTCAGAGTGAAAGAATTGAAAAAGGCCAAGGAACTTGAAGATACGCAGCAGCATCCCGTAGCAATGTGACATTGCTTTTCAGACTGTTTTCATTTTCTGTTTTTAGCAGAGACATGCAACAACAACAAAAATACCCACTGCAGTTCTGGAAATACCAGCTGCAGGATTTTAACAGTAATGTTTTGGTCATTGCATTTGCACTTTCATGGACAACTTTTAATTTGTTCAGCAAGACATCTTGGAACTCAATCTTCTGTTGGATCATGGGGAAAACAAAAGACACCAGGAGGAATTTGTGAGTTGCTTCATTCTCCAAGAAGGAAGAAGCGATTAATTATCCTTTTCATATAGGGCTGTATTAAACAACATGTGGAACTGTACAAATATTATACCAAAAATATTGTTAAGAAAAGGTGGGAATGCACAAGCAACACAAGAATGCTGTTCCTGCACCGGTCAGTCATCTCCAAGAAACTGAAGCTTTGAGAGTCTCAGTGGAGGGGCTTAGATCAGAACATCTTTATTGGGTCCATGCATCCTCATTTCCTTCGCACTTCTGTCCTTTGTGTTTTATTTAAATCTCTACAGCACACTTAATGCAACTTTTTAAATCTGCAGGTTTTTAATACATCCCGTGGGAACTTACAGAGGGGGTTGGTGTATGAGATGATGGGGTAACGCACGAGGAACGGAGAAAGCAGCTTAAGCAAGTTTTAAAACGTTTTTTTGGTATTTTTACTAGAACCTGCAAACATATCAATTGTCATGTACTTTCTCTCATGTTCAGCACTTTATTTTCTAGCCTTACTTTCATGTACTATTATTTTAATTAAGTTCTTCAAATAAGTTGTAAAACATGTAGCTTTTTATCTTAAGTACTTATCAAACCTCTTGTCATTTTGCAGAGTCACATACATTTGTTGCCTGGACATTTTATACCACCTAAAGATCAGAGTGGTGCTGCATTCTGGCCAGTAAATTTCTTATTTTGGCTACTTCATCAAAATCTGGGCAGTTTCTGTATATATAGAAGGTAGAAATGGAAAATGAGAAAAAAAATATTTGAAAGGGAATATATTGATTAATTACTAAATATTTTATTCACAAAGGGTCAATAACTTGGCAAGATAAAATTATTATTTGTATAGTTTTGTCTGAATGAACGAGAAGAGTGTGGATGTATTGTTTGTACATATTGTATATATTAAAACAAAGAGATATGTGCATGAACTCAAGAAAAAGAAATGAACAAAGCAAAGCATTAGTGGCTATGGTCTGTAAAATGAAACAAAAACTTTATTTCACTATAAGAAACTTTATTTTAAATGTTCTTTAGAAGAACATTTTTGCTAAAGCATGACTAAATGGCAAAAAAAGAGCTACTGTATTTAGACTTAGGAAAAAAAGGCAGAGCAACATTACTTTAAAAAAAAAAAAAAAGAAAGAAAAAAAAAAAGGATATGTTTACATTTGATTTTGGCTACCAGGAGTTTGGTTTGGTTGGATTTTATTTATTTATTCCTTCCTTCCTTCTTTTTTTTTTTTACCCTCTTTTTTTTTTTTTTGCCAATGGTGCCAAGTAATGTGAATGCTAATATTGCTTAAGAAAATTAAGTTACTTTTGCAAAGCAGATAATCATAAGAGTACAAAAAACGTATCTAGCTTAACACCATACACTCACTCCAATAAAGAACACTTAGAATGAACGTAAAAAGAAAAAAAAAAAAAAGAAATAGTACAAAAGTAGAAAAATATGTCTCACATTTTCATATCTCCTGCTGGAAGTCAGAAAATGTAATAAAAATTGCACAAAAAATTTTAAAAAAATTAAAACTTAAAAAAGATGCAAACTGATCTTGTAGGGGTGTCATGGTATATTGCTATTTCCACATAGTGAGGAGCCAAAGAAATTAGATTTTTTTAAATTGAACTACTAATTTAAAACTGTCACAAATTCTTGACCGTGGGAACAAGGTTCTGATCTTTATTACCGAGGAATGTAAGGGAAGAAACTCCCGAAGTCCGTGTCGTTACTGTGGGTTACGTACATGTCTCTGAGATCAGAAACTGTTCCTGTGTGTGTTTTGCTCGTGGCAGTTTAAAATTTCTGAATGGACTGGTGTAAATTTGAGATTGTTAGTTTTGGAATAGTTGTTCTTGCTTGATCCCGGCCACCAACTGCGATGTTTAAACGCAAGGCTTGTTGTGAAGCCTAAAAATATTCACACGTAAGAAGCTTTTAAACTGGTGTCTTTAAAAGAAGAGTAAAAACAAAGATTGTGGCAAAAAAAAACTGGGGTCAGTGCTCTTGGTGCCTTTTCTATAATTGTACCTGTTTTTAATTACTTCTTTTCACTGCCAGCATTGAATTACAGTAGATGTGCTATAGCTCATTATCAGAATTCTCTTGTACATTTCTGAACTGCTGCTTTATGACCTGATTCAATTTAAAAAAAAAAAAAAAAAAAGGGAAAAAAGAAAAATGAACGGCCTGGTGCTCACACTGTGCCTGTGGGCAGCCCCGTAGCCTCAATTTACTGGATGGAATTGGGACCTTAACCATTAAATTCTCCTATCACACAAAACCAGAAGAGGAGACGCCAAAGAATCTCCTTCGGGGTGAATTGGAAATGCTCTGTATTAATCCTGGAAGAACTCTGACATTTTGAAACCGAAATGTTGCTCCCATTAACCAATACGTGACAATATAGAATCGACCTTTTCCTAACAAGAGTAGTGACCTCAGTGGAAATGTTTTAACTCCCTGTCTTTACAGAAAAAGATTCAGTGATATACAGAGCTATTTCAAATTACTCTTCCAGATCCATGGGCCTGGTGGTGTATCTACTAATCTAGATCCTGCTTCAGCCAAACGTTTAAGCGCGTACTTGCTGTTCAACACGCCAGCAGTTCCTCGGGTGCAGCAGAACTGCTCGCGTGCGTAAAGCCAAGTACAGCCCCCAAGTGCTTTGTTGTGTCGGGCCATAACCCTTCAGTGTGTCCCTGGGGAGCTGGGCGCTGCCCCCGCAGTGAAGTGATTCTGCTCACCCTTCCCTTGGTTGTGGAACTTAATTTTCACAGAAGATAAGTAAGTGCAGCTTTCCAGGAAAATTCGAATTCCCAAGTGCCAGGAGCCAGATCTTCTGTCTTCTGATAATGGAATTGCTCCTTTGTGAAACAGATTCGACAGCAGTAATACTGTGTGAAAGAAATACAGAATATAACATGAACCCCCTCTCTGGTTGCACGCTTATAGCAGTTCCACACAATAGCTGGTGCCCAATGGGGGGTCCCCAAGACTTGCATGTAAAACTAGTATAGATGTCTTCTCTTTTGTAAGTTTTATTTTTGTAACCGTGCATGTAAAGCATCACTGAATCAATGGATCTGTTGAAGAAACTCAGCTGCTGGAACCATGCAAAATGTTTTGAATTGCCCTTAAAATATGGAAAATGTTTTCTGAATGCTTTATATTCTTTCTGCTGTAAATTAAAAACAAAGAAAATTTCCCCATAAAAAGTGTGTGCCTTTTTTTAAACACGTCTCTTCCATCCTAGTTTAAGAGAGTGATGCAGTCCTTTAGTCCCTGTAAGTAACCGCAAAAAAAGATGTTTCTTCCACTACAAAACCTGCATGTAAGTAGCATCTAGTTTCTTTTGGGCTATAATCTGAACAACCCACAAGCTTGGTGGGACTCACTGAAGGCAGCAACACAATCCCTGGATCCACAGCCTTTTCTGCTGCTCCGTTCCAGCTGCACCCTTCGGCGTGTAAAGCAGCACCTCTTGAGAGAACTTAATTTCCTGGGCAGCAAGCTCTCCGGGTCCCTGCCCGCCTGGTCCTTGTGCGGTTCAGAGACGGTCCCAGAGCTGTGTGATGCTGCACTGCTGGCGTGGGAGCTGCTGGGCGAAACCTGCAGACACCACCCCCAGCTCTGGTTCTCCCCCCACACAGGAACTTTCCTCTTGAGTCTTGCAGCAGACAGGAACACTTTTCAGCTCTTTTAGAACCCCAGATGCTGGGTTCCCACCTACCCATAATATCTAAGCTTCAAATTACAGATTTTGCCAAGATGACTAACTACAGGAAAGCATTACATTTGTCTGTAAAATGTAAGTTCTGCCCAGCTGCAGCAAACAGCCTGGGGAAACACTCTGTGAAATTGTGTAAGGTGACATAATATTACATATTTATAAATATTTCCCCAACCCTTTGATGGCCTCAATCCCGATTAGACTTTATAACAGAACTTATAGCAGTTCTACACAATCATATATACATGGCAGATACATACTCGTCTACAGATGACTAGCTTTTCTGAGATCAAACTATTTTCAGCTCCTCTGCAGTAGACCACTCAGGGCAGAATGGTCTGTGCTTTCCGTGAGAAACCATGCACACCTACCAGCAGAATGTTAAATCTTGCATTGTGCACAGCAAAGGCCAATCTTAGAACTGAAGAAGCCAGTGGAGGCAGAAACCTAAGAGATCACACAATAACAAGAGTAATAACTGGGACTTAATACCTAACTATTGCACTGAACAAATACATGTTACATGAACCAACCCTCAATAATGCAAATTTTGCACCTGACTAGAAGGCTAGCCTAGCAGGGAAAAACAGCTTTAATAAATCAATCATCTGGTTTGTCAAAGACTATGTTTTTAGTATTATGAGTAAGTTCTTCCAAAACCCAGGACCACAGCAGAAGCTGAGATTTCATTAGAAACGTTTCTTTTGGTCTACAGAGAAACAAGTTTAATTATGTTTCTTTTTAAGAATAAATCGGCATTTAACTCCCCAGTTTGCTCACAGATACTTCCCCAGTTTTCCATTTTACATGCATGTTAATTCCTGGCTGCTCCTTTAGCATCATGGTAGGTTGACTCTGGTGAGAAAGTGAGCACCTACCAGCTGCATGCTTCTTCCTCCATCTCCCCAGCAGCGTGGGGGAAGAGAACTGGAGAAGCGAATGTGAAAAAAAAAAAAAAGGGGTGCGATAAGGACAGCTTAATAAGTGAAGGCAAAAAAGGAAAAGAATTAAAAATAAGCACAAGTGATGCAAAGGCAGTCCCTCGCTGCCTCCCACCAGCCGCCTGGGTACCTTGGAAAGACCACAGACACCCCCCCCAGCTCAGCTTCACTGCTTCACAGGGTGATGTTACCTGGCACGGAAAGGGGCTATGGGAAAGCTGGGAAGAGACTCTTGATCAGGGAGTGTAGCCGTAGGACAAGGGGTAATGGTTTTAAACTGCAAGAGGGGAGATTTAGATGAGGTATAAGGAAGAAAGTCTTTCCTGTGAGGATGGCGAGGCACTGGAACAGGTTGCCCACAGAAGCTGTGGCTGCCCCATCCCTGCCCAGGTCAGGGGGTCGAACTGGGTGGGCTTTAAGGTCCCTTCCATCCCAAAACAGCCTGTGACTCTGCAATGCTGTGAATAGCCCTTCAGGCTGTTTGTCACAGCTGTGTCGCCTTCCAGCCTCTCACCTGCCCCCAGCCCACTGACTGCAGGGGCAGCCTGAGACATCGAGGTGGCCTTGGTGCTGTGCAGGCCCTGCTCAGCAACAGCCAAAACATCACCGTCTTATCAACACTGTTTTGGCCAGAAATTGCAATGACAGCACCATACAGACTGCAATGAAAAACACCACCTCCATCCCAGCCAGGCCCGGTACAGGCGTAACCCCACCAGGGCCCTGAGAAATGACGCCCGTCCTGGCTCCAGAGCCCCTCAGGAGCAGGGACAGCCCTCCCTGCCCGGGGGCCTGCACCCCCGCCTCCAGCCGCGGCACGGCACATGCTGGTGCAATTTAAAAAACACGAACACACACACACACACACAAAAAAAAAAACAACCCAAAAAACCCCACCACACCCCCTACTTTTCCCACTGTATAAGCACAGTATCTCAAAAATCACCAGGTGGAACAGTAGTTCAGGCAAAGCATTTGCAAGCACAGCGATGTAACGGCACCGCTTCTGAGGCTGCTCCCGCAGCGCTGGGGTCTCGACCGAGCGCGCGGCAGCGCTGACAGGGACGCCCCGCCGCAGTAACGAGCAGAGGGGCCGGCAGAGCCCCGACCAGACACTGGCTGAGAGCCGGGGGGAATGTGGAGGGGAATTGTGGGATCGGGGGGGGGGGGGGAGGCTTGTGGGAGTGGGAGGGGGTTTGGGTATGGGGTGGGGGTGGTGTAGGGGGGAGGTACCCATGCACTGCACATAAGCATCGCTACCAGCTCTACAGGCGGGTACAGCCGGCTCCACACCCGCTCCCGCCCCAGGCTCGGCTCCCTCAGGGGGATGCGGGGCGGAAACGGGCGGGTGCCCGCGCGCTCGCTGCCCCCCTCCCCGCTCGGGGGCGTGGCCTCTGGGCACTGCCCGAATGGGGGCGAGGCTCCAAGAGACTCCGCCCATCTAAAGGCGTGGTCTTTAGGCCCCGCCCCGGGTCCCGTCACATCCCGGGCGCCGGCGGGACAGCGCGCACTTTCCTTTGGGAGCCGCCCAGACGCTGTGGCTGCGAAGCCCCATCCCGCCGGCAGGATGTGAGTGCGGGATCGGGGCGCCGCGGGGTACCCGTTGGCGGGGAGGCCGGGGAGCGGCGTCAGAGCTCGCCGCGCCCAGGCGGACAGTGGCGGTGGGAGCAGGGCCAGGCCTGTTGCGTAGCGCGGCCCGGCGCGGGGGCCGGTTGGTGCCCCGGGGAGGGCGCCGCCCGCGGGCGGGGGCTGCCGGGAGCGGCTGTGCGTGGCGCCGTGGGCGGTGGCACAGGGCCGGGCCGTCGCTAGGGCCGGGGGCCCTGAGGCGCTGCCCGGGCCGGTGCCGGAGCTCTGCGGGGGCCCGGGTGCTCGGGCAGCCCTGGGCGTCTCTCTGGAGCGGTGCCCGCGCAGCCGGAGCACCGAGCGAGCGAGTCGTGGTGACTGGTCTGTCGTTGTACCTGGAGCCGCGGCTCTCGGGAAGAGGTTTTGCTTCCTGAACTCTTGAGCCTGGGGCCGGCGTTGGAGCAGCACCGGGAGTGACTGAAGCACTACAACAGGAGCAGTTGGAGTGTGTTGTACACGGGCTGTCTGGAACCCTGTCACAGGCTTCCTGGTTTGCTTGTTGTGCGCTGAATGTAAATTAGAAGTCAGTGTGCGATGTGTAAATACAGCCAGTACTCAGTATGAGCTCTCCTGAGTTTGGGACGCACCAAACAGTGCGTGCTCCTGGTGCAGAGTAAATGAAAACATGGAAAAGCAAATTGAGTACAGATGGTTCTAGAGATGTGCAATGAAAGTCTGGCAAAGAGGTGAAAAGGTGTGAGAAGTCTATACAGGGGCTTCCGTTGCAGAGATGCAGGGTGTAGCAGCTGGTGAAAAGAACTTGACTGCCTGGGGTTATGAATTCAAAGCTGACCAGAGGTAAATTGCTGTGTATCCTGAATGCTTGGTGCTTCTTCCCTGTGCTTTCCCTTGTCCCGTGTCAACTGTTTAAAAAGAACAGAGGTAACCACTGGAAGAGTACATAGTTAAAATAACCATTAAGTTTCTGTATTTAATTTTTTGTAAACTACTGTAGCTTGTGTTCTAACTGGGAGATAACAGCACCCCTAAGTCCAAACTCTTGAATATTTGAGCCCTGTGAACCATTGGAGGAGTTGTCATGTGTGTTATTGTAAACTACAGTACTAGCCAGCCACTGCTGTCTTCTAGCACGTCAGGCGATTTGTTGGCAATATGCTGGGACCCTGCATGACTTACTCCTATTGTCAGCGGTTAAGACATCACTTTTCCAGAAGGAAACTGCCCCGTATTTATTACAAGGACACAAGTTTGCCCTTTTCAGGAACGTCAGATAACTTGTGTACTCTAAGCATATCCACTTCAAACCAAAACCATAACCTATTCAAAGCTAAAGGAGCATAACAATGACTTTCTTTACTGCAGGTCAGCCAGTGTCCCTGGAAGCTCAAATGCAGCTGCTGGCAGTAATCGCCGTCTTCAACAGACTCAACACCAAGTAGATGAGGTAAAAAAGTCTAGTCCGATAGCAGTAGTAGTCATTTTCCTTCAGGCAACCTATATAACTAAAAGTTAGTTTTTATAACTAAAACTAAACTATAGTTTAGTTATATAGCTATGAGGTTTCCCCCTCATAGCAAGGGGAAATATTATTCAGCTTGCTTTATTATACTTGTGTGATCTTAACTCTTGCAAAGATTAAAAAAACAAAATCCATTCAGCTGGTTTGGGGCAGTAGAGGGAAGTTACCTGTGACCAAATATTGGCTCCAAACTCAGTGCTTGAGGATTTGACATAGCTCAGGGAGAACAAGCTTTTTCTCTCATCAGCAGCAATGAAGGCTGACTGCCAGATATGATGTGTGCAGATTTCTGGGAAGTCCAAAGGCCATAGTGGCTACTGACAGTATTTTTTTTGACACATGGTTGACTACCATGTTTATATGCCTCAACTCCCTCTGAAGTGAGTCAAGAATTATTTCTCAGTTTAAGGGAGTGTCAGCACAACGGGCACTACTGGTGTTTTAAAGTAGGTGTTGGGGACATCCAGCCACAGGTGAATGTCATGGTTTTGTTTAAGCTTGTGACTGGATATACTGAAAGGCAATAGCTGCTACTTCTGGGACAAAAACATTGAGACTACCGTGTGTTGTATCTGTTGTCTGCGATTAAGTTCCACAGTGGGTGACAGAACTGGTAACTTACCATAAGCATTAAACTGATGTAGGTGGTTGACATCATGCGAGTGAATGTGGACAAGGTTTTGGAGCGAGATCAGAAGCTGTCAGAGTTGGATGACCGTGCTGATGCGCTGCAAGCGGGAGCTTCCCAGTTTGAGACCAGTGCAGCCAAGCTGAAAAGGAAGTATTGGTGGAAGAACTGTAAGGTAACTGTGGCTTGTATTCTTAACTGTGCAGTATTACTGTTAACACTATTGCAATTAGCATCTCAAAAAGCAGAACTTTAGCCAGTGTTATCTAAGTTATAGTTGGTTTTTTTTTAAACGTGGCATGGTGGTTAGGTGAAGTAACCAAAAGCTGGATTACTAGTTGTGCTGCTTGATGCAAGAAGATCTCATCTAAGATGGTAACGGCCAGAGAGAAACACCTCAGTTATCTGAGGCTTCAGGGACCAGGAATTAAAAGGCCAAAAATGCATAGATTGAGTTAATGTGCAGGAAGTATTAGAAAGCAGAAGGAGCTCACTTGGACTCCTCTACTTGTGGCTGTTGACAAAGGTTGGAATCTTCTTTGATGAGCAGCAAAGACAGTGAAAGATGTGGCATAGGGTAAGAACGGAAGTGATAGTTAATAGTGTGGGTTTCTTTTTTAAATTCTTGCTTGTACTGTCACCTGAGACGGGCTTTGCATGGAGGCAGAGTAGAAAAGAACCCATTGCTCTGCTCTGCCTGTGTGCACAGCCCACTGTCTCAGAGCAGGATGGTGGATTGAGCTTGATTACTGAAGAAGTTTCACTTGCCACATTTGATCTAGCACCCAGTGCAAAAGTACCTCACAGGTGCTGCTTTCCTGTACCCTAAAGGCCAGTTAATGTTGTTGCATGGCTTGTAGTAAGTGTTGTGTGGTGCTTCTGTTTTTTGTTCACAGATGTGGGCAATATTGATAGCCGTTGTTATCATTATCATCATCATCATTATTGGTAAGTTTCACCAAAATGGGGATTTCTGGTAGAGTTAGAATAGATGGTGGTAAATCACTGAAAAGTCACTGACTGGTACAGTTTAAATAAAGGCAGGATTCTCAAATGGAAGTATATACAACACTAATTTGAAATAGCAATGACTGCTTTAACGATGGTGGCCTGCAGCGAGTAGTGAATTGTGACCACTGTGGGAGAAGAATCTCAGACCCCCGTGTGGAGTGAAACGGGAGAGTGGAAATAGGGCAGGCTTGGGAACCAGAACAGCCATGTTCTTACAGCTGTGTGTTGCAGAATAATGAGAAATTCCATATGTCTCCCTTCTCTGAGAACTGTTTTTCATCTGCCAGCTTCTTGCTGGATGAATCCTTTTCAATGAGGGAGTCCCAAGCGCGGTGCTGTAGCAGAGGGGCTTTTTAAAAGTAGAAACTTTGCTGCTGGCTAAATTGATAGTAATGTTGGATTAGGATAGCAAGCCAGGGAACATAAAGTTCATCTTTGGCTGGAATTCTCCTGTCATTCCCTGAGCATTCCATGGGAGCTCTAAGACAGCAACAAATACTGTGGCAACCATTGGCAACAGATGCATGTCCTGTGAGAAATGCCAGCCTGCGGGCACAAAGGAAAACTAAAACTAGGAAAGGCAAGATGCATAACTCTGAAATGCCTCTCTAGCTGCCTCTGGTACCTGAAACCCTTCAAATGGGGGGTTGTTATGGGGAGGGGCTGAGGGAGACTGTCCTTTCTCCAACCGTTTTCTTCTCTTTGTAGTCCTGAGTGTGCCTTCATGAGCCGCCGGAGGAAGCTCAGACCAATCCACGGTGCCGATCTCCAGCCTCTCCGCCTCCCGCCGGCTCGATCTCCAGCCGGTTACTGCCCCTCGAGGCCAAACTATTCCGATTACTGAAATGTAGCTCCTTCACCTGGTTGCCTTAAGACACTCCTGCCATAAATGACTAACAAGCACAGCCTACCCCTTGCACGGTGCCTTGTTCCGCCGGGGCGGGCTGCGGCGGAGAGTTGGGCCCCGGCGGGCCGCTGCCGGGCTCCGCGCTCGCCTGGGGACTTGGGCCCGCCCCGCTGCCGTGGGGGGGGGAGCAGGGCCCCGGGCCCGCCCCACTGCCGTCACGAGAGGCCGCCCCTGGCCACGCCCCTCCTCGGTGCCACCTCCTCCGCGCGGGGGCGGGGCCTCACGTGGCGGCGGAGCAGGCGCGCGCGCACGGGGGCCGCGTGCGGCGGCGCGTGAGGGGCGGGGCGGCGGCCGGGCGCTCCGCCCTGCCGCGCCCTCTTCCTTCCTATTGGAGCGCCTCCGTCCTTCACCCTTTTCCTCCCCGCCTCCGCTCCCCGGGGGACGGTGCGCAGCGCACGTGGCCGCTGTGTGTGGGAGCGGGGCCGCCGCGTGCGGCCGCCGTTACGTAAGGGCGGAGCGGGGGCGCGTGCGGGGCTGGCGGTGCCGGCCCGCCCGCGGCAGGTAGTGTTGGGGGGAGGGGGCGGGAGGACGAAGCGACGGCTGCCCGGAGCCGCTGGGGTCTGCCTCCGCGGGGCAAGGCGCTGCCGGGCTGTGGGAAGGGAGATCCCCTGTAGGGCGGTCGGCCGAAGGGGGCGGGGAGCGGCGCGGAGGAGGGCTCCGTCCGTGCGGCGGGGGGGGGGGGCGGGAGGCTGGCGCCACCCGCATCCCCTCGAGGCGGTGCTGGTGTCTCCCGCAGCAGACCGGGCAGGCGGAGGGTCCGTCCCGGAGGCCGAGGGTCCGTGTCGGCCGAGGAGCCCAGGCCGCGGCAGTCGATGCCCCTGCCGTGCGGCGGCCTGCGGATCGGCCATGGACGTGGGCGAGCTCCGAGGCGGCAGCTCGGCGCACGGCGAGCCTTGGCCACCGGCCGGCGACGAGCGGGAGGAGGCGGTTAGCCCTGCTGGGCCGGGCGGGCAGGAGCGAGAGCGACGGGCGGCCGCGGGCTCCGTCGGTACCATCTGTGCGGGACCCGGCTCCAGCGGGAACCGGCTTAACGGGCCGAGCTCCGGCAGAACCGATCCCTGCGGCCGCCGGACGAGGGGCTGCTCGGCGGGGAGCTTGGCGAGGCAAAGCAAAGTTAACGGGTAAGGCGTGACGGCGTGCGGGACCGGCCGTCCTGCAGCCTGAGCTGGGGCGGGGAGCCACCGGGGACGGAGGAGGCGGGGGAGCTCCCGGGGCACCGGGGGAGCCCGCCCGGGTCTGTGTTTGTAGCGGGCTGGCCTATAGACGAGAGCGCTCTGCGCGTCCTCATCAGCTCATCGCCTAATTATTAGATTGACTGATCCAGGTACGTCACTGGCCCCAAGTATATGTTCTGTATGTACTTTAAAGACTGTATTTGGCAGTAGTAAAGCACTATTTTCCCCCAAAGCTCAGAAATTCAGTGAGGTGCTAGTTTATTGGTTTGGGTTTTTTTTCCATTAAAAGGAGTTCAAGAGCTATAATTTATGCAATGTTGAACTGGCACATAAAGTTAACATACAATACTTGAACTTACTTAGTGATTTATATAGTAAGAGAACGATAGTAATAAAAATGCCCAATGGACAAAAGGTATTTTAAATAACCGTGTTCATATCTCATATTTAGGATTAGAATCAATCCACGTTTTGAGGATATTGACTGCTTTTCAGTCAGTGAAATAAGTAAAAGTAAGAAGAGGGAGATTTTGCAGCTGTTGAGGCCAACAACTCTGTTAGGGGTATAATGAAGAGTCCGAAATTGCATGAGGAATGAAATCTTTGAATTGGGTGTATTTTGAGGACCTTACATTTCCCTGAAGTGCTTATAATCAGATGCAAGCCTCAAGGCTCGGAAAGTGGGCATACTTAAAGAATCAGCATCTATTCATTATTTTAATATCAGTTAGAATTAGAAAATCTAGAGTAAATATCAGCTTATTTTTAGTTGCTAAGCATTTTACCAAGCACAGATTGTTTATGATGTGACTTTGACATCCATGACACTCTGTAGTTGAAAAGGAGGAAGACAGAGGAGAAAAGATTTAAGTAGCAAAGAAGTGAGAAAGATACAGCAGGAAATACAGTGAATGAGCATTAGGACACTTCTGAGTCTCCTGTGACTGCAGCTAGGCCCATAAAAAGTGTTAGTGAATAATTTTTAGTTGATAGAAAAGAAGCTCCTCTACCAGAATTCTCTGGTAAAGTTTAGCCTTTATTTGACAGTGAGCAGCTGAATTGGAGCCAGTCTCACAGAGATCTGATGATAATGATCCAAGAAATGAAAAGATGTTTGCCTGAAGAGAAAAGGAGTTCCAGCAAGCCCAGTACCATCAGTGCTCTCAGCTATGCCTTGCAGTGTGTCCAGCAGGTCCAAGGTATGTGTGGAAAAAATCTGGAAGCATAGAAGTTGTACAGCAGCTTAGTTTGAATAGACATGTCTGGCAAATAAGGTAAAAACAAATGAAAACATTCCAGTTACCCTGCAAACAATTGACTTTCTGAAGCACTGTGGGTTGGGTTGTGATTTTTATTTTTTTTTTTATAATCATGTTATCTTTTCTATTGAAATGCCCACCTACTGCTTCTCTTTTCTTCAGAATCCTATAGCTAATAGGTATCTACTAATAACTTTCTGTGTATATACTGAAAAATCAGCATTCCTGTCCCACTTTAAAAAATGATTTGGTAGTCTGTGTTTTCCAAGAGAACTAAGTAGTTACAATTGTTCTCTTGCCATCATGTTCTGTCCTTTTTTCTTCCTCATGCTCATTTTCTGTAACATAAATTGGTCACTCCAGTAGTATAATCAGTATTCCTTTTTCCTTTGTCACTACACAGACCTTCCTCATCTTACCTTGGACTTGACCAAAAAGATGACAAAAGTACAAGGGCTGTAAGAAATACTTTCAAAATAGTCTTCTTACTGACTTCCTTATGTTTGTCTTGCTTTTCCTGTTTGTTTTGTTTTGTTTTTTTTTCAATTAGCGAACAATGACTTTTTCCAGACTCTGAATGACCGAAGAGTATTTCAGACAGATGTGACGACGTACAGCGTAGAAGAGTTGGTGGCAGTTGTATCTGAGCACACTCCAAAAAACACTGTAAGGAATTCAGGCACATTGAAGGAGTTCATCATTTACTGTTCCGCTCTCTATTTAAAATAGTCTCTTTATGGTTTTTTGTGGAAATAGAATGTGTAAAATTAAAAAGCCTTTAAGGTCTAGCCAGAGAGTCGTTTGTGTTTTTAAAGGTAGATCAGACTACCTTTAAGGTAGATCAGACTACCTAATTCTTATCTGTGCTGACTCAGGGTACCCAACAGCAGTAAGTGAAGACATACCTTTTCTTTTTTTCTTTTATTGCCAGAAGCAACAAATTATCTCTTTGGGAATTCACTTATGGCATAATAATCTCTTGAGACAGACTTAACAGAATGTTTTCAAAGCTGATCAAGCCCATACTTGTGAGGGACTTTGGTTTCTGTTTGTACTCCTGTAGTTATTATTTTTTTCCTAATTTGCAGAATGTGTCATGCTTTCTGGCTGTGATTTAATGAAAAGAGTGTTTCTTGATATTGAGTGCTGTTAGGTGCCTTATCAGAAATACTGCAAATGCTTTCTACTTGAAAAGTTCTCGGAATATTTTTGTATGTGGAATTATGGTGAGTACTTTGAAATTTGGGGAGAAACGTGGAGTGATAACCAGTCATTCTGGACAGTGGCAAACATCACTGTAATCTGTTTCAGTTTTAATATTGTAATGTCATTAGCATTTGTAAATCATGAGTAAGGTGCTGTAGCATTGGAGATTGTAGTAGCTCATGCACAACTTTAATTGGACACTAACTTAACACATTTTGAACCTCTGCCTGAGGTTGCGGTGCATAGTGGGTTTGGATTTGTTTGTTTGTTTTGGGGTTTTTGGTTTAGGTTTTGGGGGTTTTTTATCCTTACAATATTGCTATCACACCTTGGGGGAGGTTTGCCTTTAACAATGTTTGTTTTGCAGGACACGTTTGTGGCGGTGTTTTCCCTGCTCTCGGGACGCATGGTGCATATTTCTGAGCAGGCAGCCTCCATTCTAAACTGTAAGAAGAAAGTGTTGGACTCCTCTCGGTTTGTAGAGCTGCTGGTGCCTCAGGATGTGAGTGTGTTCTACGCACACACTGATCAGTCCCACCTGCCACTGTGGACCATGGAAACTCAAGCAGGTGGGACGTGGCAATGCTCTTAAAGGCTATATGTGTCTCCATGTCTCTGCAGAATGAGGATAGAGTAGTTGTTTGTTTTAAATGCTTATGCCAGCAATGTAGATGGGCCACACTTGTTCTCTTTCCACCTTGAGACCTCGTGTAGCCATGCAGCTAGTCCTCGCTGGTCAGCTAGAGGCTTAAGTCTTACTTGGGCTAAGTAAGGGTAGATACTTTGTTGTTTTGTGTACCATCTTACTTGCTGCAAATAGCTCTGCTTTTTAAAAGGAGCTAAAGATCTAATTGTGAGTTTAAAGTTGTTTAATCTACGTCATACAGTTGCTTAGGTGCTTTGTTTTTATGGTCAGCCTGCAGCCTGCTGTGAGCACAGCTCACTGAAGCTGAGTTTTAAGCGACTTGCTGTTTGGTGGCAGATGTGCCTAAATGATGACTTTAGAGTCCTACGTTATTTGTGAGCAGTTCACATGTCGCTCATGTGTCTGGACCATGTCTGTGCCCACCTTGCCATGGGGCTGTTCTGCCATCAGAGCTGGGAGATCCAGAATCCTTCCTACCAAAGTATGTGAGATGTCAGAAGCTGCTAACACTCACATGCTGGGGATTCCACCCCTTGTAAGCCAGTCGTGTGCCTGCCCAGCAGAGCAGCAGCACCCCATGCAGTTGTTTTTTTCTTACTGTGAACTGTTACTGAGTTTTGCTCTCCGCATTACTCTTGGCTGTGTGTAGTTTTTGGTACGTGGCTCATAAAGCTGGGAATTTTTGCCTTGCCTTTCTATGGTGATGCACTGGGAAAAGGAGTGGTTTAGATTATATGCATTTCCTCTGAATTTAGTTCCAGGTCAGCATTTCTCGAAGACTGGGTGGGCTGGAGAAGAGAGATGATATTTGAGGTGGGAGCAGACTGTTGAACAGCTAATTCAGTATAAAGAGCGAATAAAGAGCAGGTTGTGAGACTTTGGTCTTGATCAGGAAGTCTGGAGAATGCAGAATTTAAAATAGTTCTGATAGGTGTGACCTTTTTTAAGGTGTTAACTGATACTTTCAATGTGTGTTCTTATTAGTTTCTCTGTACGAATACGCCCAAGTGAAATCCTTTTTCTGCAGAATCAGGTAAGTACATTAATATAGTTTTATGTTTGCAAAGGCTGGGGAAAGGGTACAATACTGGGTAGAAAGAGTGTTCTGTTGTTACAACTGACCAATGTGAGCTCGTGGAACTCCATTAGAAAATTGGCTTGTGTGTTTAATATTGGCATCCAGCAGGACCTTTTGGATATGTTTAATATAGCGATGCTTAAACCTGCATGGGGATAGAAGGAAAACTGTTCATATGTTTGTCTTTTGGACCTATCAGTTACCTTCAGTACTGTTGTGCAGGAGAATGATCTTGTGAAAAGTTGCTGCTCCCCCTTTTACAGTTTGAGAGTGGAGGCAAAGGGTAGTTTTGCTTAAGATTGCTCAAGAGTTTGTGACAGAGGCAGTAACAGAAACTCAGTCACCCAAGTCCCCATATGAGACCTGAATCATGAGATACTATTTGCTGTCGGTATAGATGCAGTTTGTTGCTGGCTAATCTTGGTGCTAAAAGAAATGAAAAAAAAAAAAAAGAGATTGGCCTGTAATCTTCAGTGCAGTTCTGTTTTGGACTTGAGTGGTCTCTTGATTTCAGTAAGAACTGTTTGCTTCTGAGCAGGTATAAGGCTTTCAATCAATCATTGATTCATTCATCTGCATTTCAAAAACCTGAGCTCTAAAATCACCTTTGTCTCTTTAATTGCATAAGGGCACTTGGAATCAATGTGGCAGGACATACATCAATTTAAGTTGGGGGAATTGTTTGTACGTAGGATACGTAGACATTTTGCAATAGTTTTTCTTGAGACTTACATATGACATCTCCCCTTCATTTATATAACATATCCTTTTGATTATGTGGGCTTCATGAGTAGAAATACTTTTTCACAAGCACACACTAGACTAAAGTTTGAAAATGAGTTTTTGTGGGTTAAACTTCTGCTGCATCTAATTTCCATTGGCATCCAAAAGGGGAGCTGTTAGGAGTATTTTTGTGACATTGAATTCTCTCTACAAACATTTTACAAAACTAAGTGCCGAATAAGAAAGTAACTTTTAGTGTGATAATGTCCAGTTATAACAGCTGAAAAAGCACTTGCAATAGGAACAGACGATTGCTAATGCAGTTACAAAGCCCTGGTTCAGATCTCATCTAAGGTGTCCTGTGCTGTTCGCACATGTTCTAGGAAGACAAATTGTCATGGGAGGACAATCAAAGAGTAGCAACTATTTGTGAACTGAGGCTCAGGGAGCTTTATTTACCTAGCTCAGTGAAACAATACTTGTGAGAGACAGAGTATTACTTTTTTATTCCCTAAAAACAGTACAGAATAAACAATGAACAGAAAAAGAACTGTTTAACTTGGAGAGCACAAGATCGAACGGGTGGTTCTCATGCATGCATTCAGACTGAGAATAGAAGGTGGTCTTTAACCGTTGGAGTAATGGCATTTCTAGAACAGCCTCTGAATGCAACTATTGGAGGCAAAACACCTACTTGAATTTAAAGGGAGCGAGATCAGTATTGCTGAACATGTTGGCCTTGGATCGCAACAGAGTGTGTGTAGGACCTGGGGAGATTCTGATTGTCTGGATCTGTGTGCTCAGTGTGACTTCTCAGTGCAGGGCACTCAGCCTGGCATAAAGTATCTGAGACTTGAAACCAGTGCATTAATCCCTTTTACTTTTTCTCAGGGGTGGTAAAGATCAAGAACAAGAAGCGCGTTGTTACCCCTTCCGAATCACCCCATACTTGGTCCATGTGTGTACTTCTCTCCATGTGGATGCAGAGTCCTGCTGCCTAGCGTTGGCTGAGAAAATTCACTCTGGATATGAAGGCAAGTCAGGAGACACTGGTGGAAAAACAAGCCAATAGGAGAATGCAGTATACAAAAGTCTGAATCCTTTGTTTAGAAGTTGTGCTTGGATAGTGTCACCTGCGTAATTTGCAGTTTGTGTTTGTGTGCATGCATGTGAACCTGGAGCATCTGTGTGTTCTTTGCAAGGCCCCGGAGCGTTTGACCTCTTCTCGCTATGTCTATTTTTGAGAAGTCTGTAGCACCTGTCTGAGTTACTGGTCAGAAAGCAGTGAACAGCTAAAAAGTTCAGGAGCCAAATAAATTTCTATCACGAGCAAAAGTAATGGTTAAGTTCTCTGTCTTAGTGCATATTTTGTTTCAGTAAATATTTCTATTTCTATTAGCTCCTCGAATTCCTATGGATAAAAGAATCTTCACCACCACTCACACCCCTGGATGTGTTTTTCTTGAGATAGATGACAGGTGAGATTTGAATCTTAAGACCTGTGAGGTGTGTATGGAGAGGTAGCAAAAAATCCTTTGGTCATGCAGTTGGAACCCAAGTAAAGTAGTTGAACTGTGCAGGTGGCAATAGTTAAACAAAATAGTTTTGTGTGAGTCCACTCATGGAAAATAATCTACTACCCCATCTTTTTTGTTGGCTTGAAATATGAATTAAACAGAACTGCAGTCAGTTTTCCTTATCCAGGGCGGTGGGGACCTATGGTAACACAGATGGTGGAAAACCCACATAACGCAAAACTCTGGGTTTGCCAGTGTGGAGATACAGCTGTACTGAGCTGGGTCAAACAAATATGGCCAGACTAAAGCTGTCTCCTGCAAAGTCACAGGAGTTATTTTACAACACATTTTGCAGCATCCATGTCAGATTTCTTACTGACGCTTTGCCTGTGACCGGTTTCTTCAAGATCTTTTTCTTCCCCCCTCCCTCCCCCTTTGCACCTTGACAAGCACAAAACTGCCTGCAAATGTGAAAATCTGTTAGACTTCCAGGCACAGAAATGTTTGTCATTGATATCTACAGGTCTGCATTGGACTGGAGGATTATTAGATGGTCTGGAAAGTGTTCTGTAGCATTAGTTCTTGCCATTGTGCACAGGGACTTCATTGACAAGCAAAGAGTTAAGGATGTATATACTCAATATTATAATCAGTTATAATGTGTTCGGGTTTCAGAGCAGTGCCTTTGTTGGGTTACTTACCTCAAGATTTAATTGGAACATCCATATTGATGTATTTGCACCCAGAAGATCGTCCATTGATGATTGCTGTTCACCGGAAAAGTAAGTACAGTTGCTTTAAGAGGAATTTCTACTAGTTTTAATGTTCTTTCTTTCTTTAATGTATTGCTCAATATGTGACTGATCTGCAGTCTAGACAAAAACAAATCAATGAGTGAATTGCAACAACCATCTTCAAATCATAGCAAATTGAAACCCAAAGTTTTGAAGGACCTCAGTCATTAGTATTTGTGTTTGCACTGCTGTGTCATAATATAAAATAAACCTTGTTTCGTGATTGTGGGTTTTTTCCAGTCCTGAAATTTGCTGGCCAATCTCCTTTTGAACATCTGCCTATTAGATTTTGTACTCAAAATGGGGATTATGTCATACTGGATACCAGCTGGTCCAGTTTTGTCAATCCTTGGAGCAGGAAAGTGGTGTTCATCATCGGCCGACACAAAGTCCGGACGTAAGTCAATTGTAGACTTGATCTATTAAAGTGCTTTTCATTGAATACTCTGCAAAACAAGACAGTCTCAGTACTGGAGATACAATGTTGTTCCTACAGTCTGTGACAACTCCCTAGCATCTGTCTTGCAGCCCATTCCTTCAGAGTAGCCTTAGTCTTGTTTATTAAGTATGAAAATAAGTAAATTAAAAAAGGCAAAGCCAACTCTCTTTTTTAGCATACGTTTTTGCACATGATTGGTGTCCAAATATTGTGATTATGGACATGTCTAAAATCAAAATACCAGTTTTAGACAAGGTGAGTAAAAGCTAAAAAGCAATGTAAAAAGTAGATCATTTTAACAAATAATTAGTTGACATTCATTCACGATTGGCTCACAAAAAAAAAACCCAAACCCAAAACATTAATTGAAAGACACGTAGCCACAATCAACTCTGGCTTGTTTTCTTCTGGAACATTCGCTTGATACAGAATGTAAATATTTACCAAAGTAAGCTTTTTTAAAAATGCAATTAGTATTGAATGTGCTAGTTAATTTTTCCAGGTGTTTTACCTTAGTTTCCAAGAGATTTGGAAATATGACTCTCTGCCTTCCTCTTGCTTGGTTTCTTTTGTGGGAAATGGCTTTTTGGGGTGGCCTTTTGACTTTTCAAAGTGATCTTTTATTCAAGATTTTATGGGTTCTGAGTTTGACTTCTGAGGGAAGGAGGCAGAGGCATCGATGCTTGTCAGCCTTTACTCGTGTCGCTGTGGGGGTGCACTGACCCCCCTGCAGCTTCACATGACACACTCCCCAACGGAGCTGCTCGTGGGACAGATTGCATCCCTTTGCATTGATTCAGCAAAGCAGTCAAAAAAAAAATGATAATTTAGAAACACATATATATATATATGTTCTAACTCTGTTTATAGCTACCTTTTCTTCATCAATTTAAAATTAATAATGAAATTTTTCTGGCTTTCTCTAGAAGCCCTCTGAATGAAGATGTCTTTGCTGCAAGAAGTAAAGAAATGAGCAGTGTTGAGAAAGAGATAAGAGAATTGCAAGGACAAATTTACAAGCTGCTTCTGCAGGTAAAGAAGATGAAAGAATTTCAGAACAGTGGCTGGCCTTCTGAATGAAAGGCTAAAGAAGCTTGGGTCTGTTTGGGGATGATCTTTAAAAAGTCTGGAAGTTTCTAATTGGAGACAGGCTTGTGTGACAGCATTAAAAATATGGCTCTGAGAAACCCACCTCATTAGAGAAAAATACTTTGGCATACTTGTCAAACCTTTTTATTGAAAGATAAATCTGCATCCTGAAACAGCTTTAAGCATGGTAGAGAATTTTTCCCAAACAGGTGGTAGAGCCCAGAGCAATACTGACTTTTCATTTAACTTTCTTTGTTTATTTGAAGGTGTGTGTTGCAAAGTATGTTATTGCCTTTCTGTACTCTGAGGATGATTTTTTTAGTTACTATTTTTTCACCCTCATACAGCCAGTTCACAGCAATGTTTCCAGTGGTTATGGGAGCCTTGGAAGCAATGGCTCTTATGAGCACTATATCAGCATAGCATCTTCGAGTGACTCCAATGGGAATTGTGCAGAGGAAATAACTGAACCAGTAAGTCTATAAATGTGTCACTGCCTGCAAAGTAGTAAAAAAGTCATTTTTATAACTGTATTTTTTACTTTTACGTAGGCACTACACATCATGAATTTTACTGAAATGGGAAGATACAGCTTTGTTCAAGCTAAATGTACTTAACCTGGTTAATTATAGAATACTAGCTTCTGTTTCTTGCTCTTAATTTTGCTGACTAGAATGAGCAGATAACTACTACAGTAGTTCGTTAAAGTAAGTTGAAGGCTTGCTTTAGATCAACCTTCTCAAAGGACCACTGGAGAAAAAAGTAGAACCATGCAACCAGAAAGAGGATTGATGCACGTGAAGGGGTTCCTGTATACTTGGGATTTTCTGTTCTGTTTTAAAAAGGGCACTAGAGGTACAGTATAGACTGCTGTAGAAGAGGGTGGAAACACTGCTGTCCTAAAACAAACACAGCAATTACCTAGTTTCCTTGTGAGGGTTCTGGGTAAGTCGTCAGCTTATTCCCACTCCCCGGGCTCACATCAGTATCAGTCTCCCACGCAATAGGCGATAGGACCAGAGGAAACAGCCTCAAGTGGCACCAGGGGAGGTTTAGATCAGATATTGAGAAAAAATTATTCACTGAAAGGGTTATCAAACGTTGGAATTGGCTGTCCAGGGAAGTGGTGGAACTGCCATCCCTGGAGGTATCTAAAAGCTGGGCAGATGTAGTTCTGAGGGACATGGTTTAGTGGTGGTTTTGGCAGTGTTAGGTTAATGGTTGGACTCATTTCCTTCCAACCTAGACAATTCTGTTATTAAAACACTCAAATGATGAGGCTGTTTGAGCTTTATCATAGTTAAATTAATTAAATCAACCATGATAATTAGATTCATTAAATTTGCAAATACTAATAGACACCAGGTTTAGGCTGGCAGTCTACTCCTTTTCAGTCCGGAGAATACAGAAGCCCAAACCCATCTTAATGGTCTCCTGTGGCCCCTTTTTATTTGTTTTATTCTGACTTCACGTTTTCATATATTTCAAGATGACATTGCAACAAGTTTGTGCAGATGTCAACCGAATAAAGAATCTGGGACAGCAGCTGTATATTGCGTCAAGAAGCAAGTCACAGAATGGAAATGAACCAGCTGTGAGCTCAGAAGTACTAGGAGGTAAGTAAATGTTGTTATGCTGTACCTCTATAGCCATGTGTCTGACTAGCTGAAGAATTTAAGATAGTGTTTTAGCATGGCTTGAATGTGGGAAGTGGTTTGTTGTTTGGGGTTTTTTGTTTGGTGGTTGTTTTTTTTTTTTATTCAAAATCCAATGAAACAAAAAAACCCAAATCCCACCCCAAAAAAACTCTCAGCAGATGCAATAACTTTTTAACTGCTCCCTGAGATATGGAGGAACATATGTGTCTCTTTCTAGGTTAATATTACTTCTACTTTTTTTTTTTTTTAACACTTTCTAGTGAAATTGCAGACTTTTTGTAGCAAGTGTAAGTCTACTATGGAAGTTTCCCTTGGATACTTTATATGGAGTTTTGGAAACAGTCCGTATGTTGGAAAACAGAGCCCCCCCCCTTCCCACTTAAATAGTGGTTTAGTGACTGAGTGCTTAATTTTATGCTGACGCACATTATTTGCAGTTAGCACCTAGCACAAATACATGGTGAAAGCTGGATACTTCCTCAAATATCATAGGAATCTGTATTAAAATATTTTGTACTGTGATACTCTCTACAAAAGTGTTATAATTGACACCAAGTCTTGTTGATAAGAGGACTGCACTGTGAATCTTGGTACTGCTCTGACCAGTGTATCTGTGCTATAAAAAGCTTGAATTTACTGTTAAATTACAGGTTAGATTCTGTGATGTAGAAATCGAGAGAAGAGTAATACTAATTGCAGCTTTGTTTACAATTTAAAGACAATGTTTTTTTCTGTGCTGTTTTCTTTGTTTTTACTAGTTGTTCTGAGTGGATATTTAAGGTGGTGTGTGTTTTCTTTTTAGGTGTTCTTTCCTCTGCCCTGAAACATGTCAGTTGAGATGAAAGTGCAGAATAACTTGTAACGAGAGCTGTGTCTGTTATAGTCCATATATCCCTGTGTAATATAATACGCGTATAATATATATGTGTATCTTGTGGTGTATATGTGTGTGTGTCTCAGTGGGGGTAGCACTCAGATGCCTTTGAGAGGACTCTGAGAATTTCCTTTTTTCTAGGGAAGAGGCACGCTGCTTCCTGTTTTCTTCAGTCGTTGAGAAGTGATAGCACAGAAGAACCAAGCAATGCATTTTATGATGATTCAAAGAAGACTCTGCGTGTTCCTTCCTATCAGCAGATCAATTGTGTTGATAGTATCATCAGGTAATAAACTGTGGAGTGATCTTAGTGATACAAGATTTCACCCCAGGGGAGCTGCAACTGGGAGCGGGGATGTGGGACAGGGGGGCGTGGGGGGTGGTGGATGTGGCAGTTGCTAAGATTATTTGGTGGAAGGTAACTGGGTTTTAAATTGTGAGATAAATTTGGGATTGTTTGTAAAGTTTTCTGCCTCTCTGGGCAGAAAATCCTTCCCAATGCTCAGTTGATCTGAATTACAAAGTAGTGAACAATTTAGGCCCTCATATTCTGTTTGCAACTATTGACGTTTGTCTACTGGTAGTTTCACCATTGGTGTGATAGGAGTCTTCAGAGAATTTTCATGGGCACAATATGTCAATGTTGTCTCAATATATGTCAGTAATTTTTAACCAGGTGGATAACATCGTCCTTCTTTTTTTTTTTTTCTTTTTTAAGAGTAACTGATAGATTTTATTTAAAATGCTCCTTGGAAAGCAGATATGTGTCCAGAGCTTCCTGCAGTAAATTTAAAATACTAGTTAACGACCCCTGGATCTCCAGTTTGGATTATTCAAATGTTTGTCTCTCCAAATGGAGAAAAAACACGAAGTAGGGAGAGCTTCCTGTGATATGCTTTTATTTCAGATATCTAGAGAGCTGCAGCATTCCAGCATTGAAAAGGAAATGTAAATCTTCTGCAAATACATCATCGTCATCTTCAGAAGATGACAAGCAAGTCCAGGAAAGTCATCAGGAAATCGAGGCATTGGAAGGTAACACAGAGTATACTGACAATCATAATAGAATGGCAACAACTGGTTGATTTTAGCCTAAGCTACAATATTAAGTCTTTGAAGGCAGAACGCACCAAAAGATGTTGGCTGTTGCTTGGTCATTTTGTGTGATGTTTAGTATGTACTGACATTGCACTGGTGTATGAATACTGAATGTACATTTATTTGTATATAAGACTATCTTAATTTATAGTCTGCGTAGTTACCGGTTGTTTCTGAACAAGTCAGACTTGATGAATTGGGAGCACAGTGCTTGGAATTAAATTCCATATGGAAACTGTCGTTTACCAATAGATACCACTGTCTTTTCAGCACTTAATTCCCAAACTCCAAAATCTGTTGGTGGGAAAGAGACACTGAGAGACCAGGCAACTGCAGGCATGGCTGGAGCTCCTCTGGCAGACCTGGCCCTGTCCACCAAGGCTCCGAGCGTGGTGTCTGTCACCAGCCAGTGCAGTTATAGCAGCACCATAGTGCACGTCCCGCACCCTGAATCAGGTACTGTTCACACTTGCAACACACTGATCTGGCTCACTGATTTTTAACTTTATACAGTGTTTTCTGACTGAAATGCACAGTGAGAAAGTTTTGTCCATTTGAGATCATTCTCATTAATGTGAACTCTGAAATATAATTTAGGTACTTCTAGGTACACTGTGAAGAAAACTTGAGCCTGGGTTTTGTTTTTTTTTTGATATTTTAATAAAACCTAGTTTTAACACTAGGTTAGTGTTACTAGAGTTACTACTAGTTACTATTAGAGTGCGCTATTTTCTTTCCCCTTCATCACATACATCTCAAACACAACAATGGGGTTTTGGCCATTGAGGATTGAAATAAAAATGACTAATGGGACAGCGTTACTTCATTTTAACACAGAAAAAAAAAGAGTAAAAATGAGTATTAGCTGCTATTGTACTAAGAAAGCATTTAAAAAGAAGTGCCTCTGTAACTTCAAAGTGACTTTTAGGTTTTCCAGACCATACATAGTAATTTGATGTTTGTGTAACTGTATTTGAGTGTAAAGGGTGCTTTCTCCCACCACCTCTGCAGCCTGTATCTGCTCAGTAGCTCAGATGAGATTATTTTCTGTGTAACCCTCTGGGTGTTCACACCAGAAGGCCAGAGTGAAGAGTGAGTGATTTATTTTCTTCCATCTTCAAAGAAGTGACTACAATGGAGGATACCACTGTTGGAAGTGAACAAATTGAGCTGCCTCCTGTGAATGCTCAGAATCTCACTACGGTACCCGAGGACTTGAAGCCAGTTGGGTTAACCAAAGAGACTCTGTCAGCCCACACTCAAAAGGAGGAGCAGAACTACGTTGACAAGTTCCGCCAGAGGATCTTGCTCTCTCCGTTTAGGACTTACCTTCAATGGGGGAGCAGAAGTAACAACGGACATTCCTGTGGCCAAGGTAGGCAGCAGCTTTGAGAAATTAGATGACTTAGAAAGACCAAGCTAGCAGTGGAGTCTGGTTCTTCCTTATATGATTTACTGATTATTTCACTATGGCTGTAAACAGAATACTTCCTTTGAACTGCCAAGGCTTGACAACAGGATTGCCCACCCAGGTGTCTGCTCTGTCTTGTATGTGGCTATCTTAGACTTTTTACAAAGCAGATAATTATTGCAATAAACCCTGCAAATGCCAAGTAGTTTATTGGCTGCCCTTGAAGGAACGTGAAAGACTGGATTGAAATAAGCCAGGATGATCAATAACAAAATTGATGATGTGAAGGAAAATATTGTAGATATGTCAGCAAATCCATCACTAGTGTATGGAAGAATTGTCCAGAGGAAAGTCAGTTCTCAGAATAAGCCACACTCAATTATCTGGATGTTTTTCTCTTTTCTCTTTTTTCCTCTTTTTCTTTTTTTTTTTCCCCCCTAGGTCAGTCATTTCGGTGATTGTGTCTGTTTTTCTTCCTCAGGAGATTCCCCTTCAAAGCAGATGAACCCAGCTACCTGTAAGAAAGGCAAACACGGAAAATTCAAGCGCCAGAAAGCTCAGAGACAGTCCTCAGATAGCCACTCTTCTAGTAAAATTAGAAATGGTCTTCCATGTGAGAAGAGAACAATTCAGAAACAGTCATTCTCTCACTCAGAAGTGTCCTATCTGAGCTCCTCCAGTATGAGTGTCCTTCATCCTATGGGATTTCCTGGCTGTTCGGATCCACTATCTAGTTTTCCAGCCTCTTCTGTAGGAGAGGAGCTTCCCATGCACTCATTAAAACCTGAGTCCATGTCAATGTCACACTTATACTGTGAAGCACAGTCGTGCCCAGCACTTTACCCCCCAAACATAGGCACGTTTATGGCTGTATTTTTTCAGAGTTTCCCCATTTATGCTCAGATGCCTCAATATGTCTTTCTTCCCAGTCCTCAGTACATTTACCCCCCTGCTTCCTATCCATGCACTATGAGACCTCCAGCCCCTGCCCCTGCTCCGTCACCAGTGGCACCGTGTTCTGTGGGTCAGCCCTTTCCAGCCTCTCCTGCCACAGCCATGGAGGCCCAGCATGACCCAGCCCTACTGCTCAGCAGCTCCCGCAGCAGCTCCCCACTTCAGCTGAATTTGCTGCAGGAAGAGCTGCCAAAACCTATGGAGTTATCCATTACTACTGGTGTTAAAGTACATGCAGAAGCTGAATGTGTAAGTAACACAAATTTTTAATGTAGAGGAGAAACTGACTTTCATGGTGCTTACCAAAACCAGTGATGATCTGTGTCTTAGGGTCACCGGATTCTGTTAGCTGCTTTTTTGGGTGGCTGTGCTATGTAGAGTGCAGGCACAAAGAGCACAGGAGGTAGAGAAAGCTGTTTTTACTTGCACCCACGGGAACTTTTAACAGTACAGTTCTTGCACTGGGCGAATGACAGAAATGTGACATCTTCTGGTCTAGGCTGCCACAAGCCACTTTTGCTCAATGTTTTGGCAGCAGCCTTTTCAATTAAATTGCCGGCAGGGATTTTTGGTTTGGGGCTTTTATGCATGTGAAACTTGGTTAGTGCTGCACAATTTGCATCTTTTTTCACCCAGTCCCACAGTCTCTGTGGAGAACCAAAACAAAGGGAAGATACACTTCTAATTACTCCCTCTGTCTCCCAGGGATGCAGCTAATGAACGAAGAACAGGGATCCGTGTGGGTCGGTTTCCATACATGGGCATAGAAAAAGCCTCTCCAACTTCCGCGGTAAACTCAGAGGCAGGAATCTGAGCTCTGCAGGCAAGGAAAAAATGTTGGCTCCTGAATCCAGATTGGGCTGGAAAGGCTGGATCAGCTGAAACTTCAGGGTAGGGTCCCAAAAGGGAAGTTGTGTTCCTGTGGCTGCTGAAGCTGTGAGCTTCACAGGGTGATTCGGGAAGATTCTCATTTTCCCTGTAGTCCACACTATTGCTCGTGTGTGTGGCTGCTTAATGCCATCTAACAGGATGTGAAGGGAACTGACTCCTGCTCTCTTGCCAGCAGAAAATACTAACTTAATGCAACAATACAGTATCTCGACCCAGTGGGGAAGAATCTACAGCAGAAATCAGTAGAGTCCAGATGCTTGTTGATCTCACCCCTGAAGAGTGCTATCCTGAGTTCCAGATAGCCATTTGTTTCCAGAGCTAGAAACTGTAAACCTATTGAATTGATATGAGAACTTAGTCAACATGTGACAAATGCAGTACGTGCATGAAGCTTTTCAAACTTAAGTGTAACTTCCATGGATGTGCTTGTTTTGTTTTTTGTCTCCAGAACAGTGATCCAGAAGATAGCGGTAACAGTGCCAGCCATTGTGCTCCTAGTGAATTTACCGACCGCTCGCTGTGCGAGGACTCCCAGTTGGGTACGGGTTCAGCAGCATCAAGCAGTGGATCAGCTTTATCTGGTTCCTTAGGCTCTCGTTCCAACAAGACTTCTGCTTGTGGCACAGGTAGGGAAGTTTTGACATTTGGATGCTTGTGTTAGATGGCTTCCAGCATGTTGGTAATTCATGACAAGATACTGTAATGGGATGGGAAATGGCAGTAAGAGGATGTGTGGTCTTTTCACCAGCTTGCAGTGTTCAAAGCCAAGTTTGTTTCAGTCACTGTAGTTGGAGATGGGAATCTAAGCAGCGGTTCCTTTAACCAATAAGTCACTCTTTCATTTTGCTCATTATCACTTTTCTCTGCATTAGATACGCTCTTAGGTCTTGTCTGAGTAAAGGTAAATCTGCCTAGAACAGGAACTCTTGAAACAGAAGCAGAGAATTTGAATTAGTTAATTTTGAGAAGAGTAAGTAGAGCTTGTAAGTAGAGAAGAGTAAGGAGATCTTGAGTAACTTTGTAGAATGCACTTCATCTTTGAATTCTCAATAGGTAATAATCACTTGCTCAAGTAGTCATCTGGAATTACAGAACCTGGCTTACAGGAATATACTAGTGTTCTTTCACTTTTTGAGCTGAATTACTAGGATTTCTCGAGTATCTGCACTCATTTTTTTCATGGTAATTCTCAGCAGGTAGTGGCAAAAGCAGCAAGTACTTTGCCAGTAATGATTCTTCTGAAGTTTCCAAAGAAGAGAAGAATCAGGAAGCAGAAGAAAAAGGGACAGCTCATAAATCCAAACATGAGTCAGCCTGGGTGATGATGGATCACACACCTGAGAGAGTTCTAATGACTTATCAAATGCCTAACAGGTCAACAATTTCTGACATGTAGTTTGGTATTGTGCACAGAGTTGTAGAATTAAAAATGAGACGATGGAGAGACAGTGCACATACACCTTCTTGGAGTTTGTTGCTATTAATTTCCTGTTTGTGCATTTTACACCCTGGTTATTTCCTTTTGTCTGTTTTTTCCCCATTTCCCCCATCAGTTAAAATATGGTAACATGTAACCATTTTGTTGAACTGTTAAGGGGATTGGTTATTGCCCTGTACTTTGAATGCATAAAGGTGTAAAAATACTTGCATGTTATTTACAAGTTGCTTGTAATTAGCTTATATATAATCTGTAAAGAGATTCCATGTTTTAAAAAAAAGCACCAAAACACACAAAGCAATAAAACAAAACAAAAAACCCCCACACCAAACACCAACAGAACCCCAACAAAACCAACAACCCACTCAGGCACACCCCTGACAGTGAGACCAGTGTTGAAAGAAGCCTTACAAAGCAAATAAGATATAACAAAGTATAGTTTCTTTTCAATGACTGGTGATGTTTAGACTTCAGCCATAGATGCTGTTGAATAGACTCTCAGGATGGGATGGTAATCACTGCTGGCCTTGCTTCATTTAGTACAGCTGTGTTCACAGGTGTCTCTTGCCTGCAGAATTAAAGAGGAAGTTTTAAAGGAGGATCTGGAGAAGCTGACGGTTATGCGGAAGCAGCAGCCGTGGTTTACAGATGGGCAAAAGAAGGAGCTTGCAGAGGTGCATACGTGGATCCGGACCCAGACTGTCCCTCTGCAAATCAGCGCCCAGGTGAGGAGCTGGGAAGGAATCAGCAGTTTGTTCATGCCTTAGTGAGCCAGGGACAGTGCCATTTCTAATCAGTGCAGCCTTACAGCGCTGGGGGCATTGATGGCTATTACTTGTAGACATAAGAAGGAAATGAACTCGAGTACACTAGCCAGATGAGAAATGCCAAAATACAGGTTGTATCATTGTATTTTCTGCGTGATACGCAAATACTATGTAGGAACCACCTGTTGCAAAGTCCCTTTGGTCACACTGTTAGATGAATGGGAACAGTGTCATGCTCTCACATGAGTCCGTATCTAGTGATAGTTTTTCTGTTGGTGTTATGTTTTTTTGTTTTTTTCATACAAAGCTGATTGCTGCTATGATTTCTTAGCATGTAACACTGGAACATTAGTGGAGTGTGTTCAAGCTGAAAAATGTTCATAGTCACAGAGGAAGCTCAGGCATACAGTAAGAAACAGAAAAATAGCTGGCTTTTTGTAGGTGGATTAATTCTTCAAGAATTTTGCTATCTTATGCCTAATTATTTTATCTGGTATAACTCTTGGGCATTCTGATAAACTACTTCTGATTTATATTACTATGTGTTAGAGAATGTTGCAATCGCTTTAAAGTGTTTCCAGGTGCTATGGAGAAAGAAGAGCAAGGTAGAACTAGCCCTACAAAGATCTAGAGCTCCACTGATGAATTGTACAGAAAATTTCAAGGCAGAGGGGACTGTATTCATGTATTCATGCAGCAGAAGAAGTCTTGTTATAGCCCTGCATAATCTATGTGCTAATGTTTTCAAATGTGGCATTCTTAGAGCAGAAAAATTGAGAAATCTGTGTCCTTGGCACTAGAAAAAGAACAGAAAATTAGTCTTTGTTTTCCTGGTACCTCGTTGATAAAAATCTTGTGGTTAGGAACACGTGTTTGATTCAGATAGCAAAATGGTGTCCAGTGACCTTGCAGTAACTTCTGTAGAATGTTTACATCTCAAATGTTATGATGTATTGGTATGCAATTATAAATATTTGATATCTAAGGTGCTAAAAATGTTCCTAAACACTAGGTCATGTTTTCAATATAGATTGTTATTTTGTGAATGCAACCAGGCTTCTGACAGTAGAAAGAAATTCAGGATTTCTGTTTAAATACTTTATTTCAATATTGTACTGCCACTTCTCAAGAACAAGAAAAATCTGGTCTGTCCATAAACTTGAGTGTTTCAGCCTCCTTTTTTTTTTTGTGTGTGTGGGTGTTGTTGCTTGTTCATTTTGCAGTACAAATCCTTAAGGAGTAGTTTGCTTATAAAGCTGAAAGATAAGGCCTTCAAATTCAAGAAGTCACATGCCTTTTTATCTCAAAGCTAAAACTGTATGTTTCACTAACCAAAGAATTCATTTCTGAGATAAGTTGGAGTTGCAAGTGCCTGCTTCTGAAAATAAAATATCTGTGTGATCTCTGTTTTTAAAGAAATTTCAGTCCATTGGTGAGATGTTTGAAGAGATTGCAACACATTATGGTATTAGGATTTGACTCTGAAATATACTCATAAAAAGGAGAATTTAAATTACTATGGTTTTGTTCCTTTTTAAAGGGCTGTGTTATGTGTGACGTCAGGGAAGCAAGTTGTGAGGCTGCAATGGCTGATGAAAATGTGGAAAACAAGGGAAAATCGCCTCCATTTCTGCAACGCTGAAGGCATCAGCACTTCTGTCAGTAAAACTGCTTGGTGCAGTTCCTGTTCTCTTTTCCTCTGGCTTTGCTGCACATTAGTGGTGAATCTGTCTGGCTGTCTCTTCCCAACACGAGCAGTCCCCCATGTGAAACTAAACTTTCCTCCATTACTCTTCCATCTGACATGACTTTGAAGACAGTGTTTCACTGGGAGGCCATTTCCCTTCCTGACCTCACAGACTTGACACAGAATGGGTTATGTTTCTAACTTTTGGTTGCTCAATGAGGAGCAAAATACAAAGGGTTTTTTGTTTGGGTTGTTTGTTCGAACTTGACAAGAGTCTGAAAAGATGGAGTGGTTAAGAACCTACAGTGATGAACCTGGCAAATCAAAGCATGTTCACTCTCCGAGTAAGGCAGGCGTGTTGAAATCAAGCTACAACAGAGCGCTCTTCATTTTTGTTTGTTCCATATTTAAAGGCCTATATTGAAGATCCTGATCCTCTGAGGTTCTAGTCACTGTAGCTGGTCCAAGAATCCAGTAGGCTTTTTAATGAGCAGCTGAAAACTGGCCAAGTTATTCTACATCAAAATGCCTTTTGCCAACTTGCACCCAAGAAATAAGTGTTTTGGAGCCAGTTGCATTATAGGTTTTGCTTTTAAAGCTGTGTTTCTCAAGATAGGTGTTTAATTAAGGATGACTGGTTTACGTATCCGTTAGAGATTAAATTAGAAATAGCAATCCAAAAACATAGAAGTAACAATTCAGGAGTTATTTTCTTACACAGGATCTGCTTTTTAGTGAAAGACGTGGAAAGCCACCTCTGTAAAGGCACTATGTCTTAGTTCAAGTAGCTACATGCAAGCTTTTCTCTTTTGTTGCTAGTGCTCTGGAAGGAGACACAACCTTTTATATCCGTGGTTTGTTTTTTTTTTTTGGTAGTATTAGAGTAGTTAGATGATGGGAATTCAGACATAGTGAATGAGAAATTTCCATTTCCTTGTTTTGTTTTTGTTGTGATGATGCCAAAACAAACAAACAAAAAAAGCTTCTCTTCTGCTTTTTTGAAAAGTCACATGTTGTGGAGCCAAACTTGAACATCAAACCATATATTCATTATTTCTTGTCACTGTTCCCTAACCAGTTTTAACTTTGTCTTTGTAACAGAGTCTCTGATTGTTGAAATCCATGGACAAAAAATTAGTTTGTGCGGAGTGTGGCTTTGTTACTCAGAAAGCGGTAGACGCTTTCAGTCTGTAAAAGGCCTTGTTCTCATGTTAGTACTTGTAGCTTAAAGCTGAATGTCTCAAAGTGCTCTTCAAGCAGGACACACTTCACTAAAACATAGCAAATTTTCTCTGATTTCCCCTTGGTATATCAAAAGCTGGATGTAATCAGATTTTCCTTCTGGTGTTATTAATCACCTTAGCCTTCTCAACAAAGAGTTTTAGAATGTAACACGTTATTCACCCTTTTATCTGTATAACTTCTGTGATGTGAAGGATTTTCACTTTTTCAGTTTCAGTTACTAGTAAGCTTCAAGTTATTGAATAAGTTAAAAATACTGTGATCTGCAGATCATTGAAGGAAGACTGTATTTATCTAAAGATTTTGTTACCTTTTAAAATCAATTCAGTGACAATCTTTGTCATTAACACTTATTTCAAGGAAAGTTATTTTTACAGAATTTTAAGTCTTCAAGGCTAATTTGACTCGGGCAGTGGTTTTTTGATATATTTTTTTAATTGTTGTTTTACAGTATGCTTGCCTGCTCTGTTTATATGTATTGCTTTCTATTTATTCTTAAGCTGCATTTCTTTGTCTTTTAGACTTTTCAGTTGAACTTGTTTTTTCTTAAGTGTCGTAAATCAGCAGAGGTCCACACATCCTTGGTACTTTGTGTGTTTAAGCACTTCTTAAAATAAGAGCATTGAATAGGTGTTTACATGTATCAAGTTATGTACTTAAGTAGAAAAATGTGGGCAATACCTTACACCTGTCCTAATCTTTTTCCAGCACTTTTCAATATGATACTCTGCTTTCTAACCACACTGCCTAAAATATTTGCTCTAAAATGTGTAATAAAATGCTTTGTGTATAGGTTCTTTCCTTAATTGGGAAGCTTCTTTAACTTAACTGTCAAATTAGACTGATAGACTAGAATCCATTCTAGTTAGCTATGCTTAAATTAAAATGACTATTTTTTTCACTAAGTCTTTTGAGACTTAGTGAAATAATTTGAGTACTCCAGATAGGGACAGCCATCTCCTTCAAATTAGTTTAAAAGTGTAAGCCAGAAGCAAAGTTTAGATAAACGACATCTTTTGCCGTACATTATTTACAATGTTTATTTCCTGAGTATGAAAATGAGATGGTTTGTGATGTCTAAGCAGGCATAGATGACATCCCTTCTATAAAACAGTGGGACGTATTTCAGGAGAATGGTAATATGTACCTAACACTTGAATAATGCTTTTCATCCATAGGTCTGGAAACGTGTCAAAAAGATGATTATCGTTATCCCGTTTGTATAAAAAGAGGCAGAGACACAAAGGACTTGCACAGGTGTGTAGCCCCAGTTCATACCAAATCCAGGAATATAATTTGGGGATCTTCACTCACTGTATCCTGTGCTGTCTTTGCTACCAGTGGTCAAGATGCTGACCTGTATGTAAAAACTTGGTCATATTAAATGTATTTCTTGTTTGGAGATGTTAACCCTTCTTGTACCACCTACTACTATGTATTTTGTGCCCAGTAGGATCATATAGCAGCAGAAATCCTAGACTGTTTCGTAGTGCTGTGACCACCTTACCCTTCAACCATGTGTAATGAAGGTGCATGTGCCTAGGAGTTTGAATTCAAAGTTTATAATTCTGGCTAAATCTCATGTGCAAGATTCCTTGTCTGGGGCTACACTAGTCCTGGGTTACAGAAAAAATGGTGTGGAGAAGAATACCATGAAATTAAGAGGTGAATCTGTGCCACATGTGATGATAAAACTAAATTATTTGCTCAAAAACACCAACAGTCTTGATTGCAAAACCAGGTTTAGGACAAAAACCAGTTTCCCAAGCTACTTTTACCCTGCTAGAATCACAGCATCTTGCAGTCAAATGCCTTATCAAGCCTTTTTTGAAGGACCTCATTTCCATAAGTTTTCAGGAGCTGGTAGTTGTTACTTCAGTTTGTTAACCTTTGTAGATTGCTGGAGTAGTTGAAGTGAGATGTGGTTCTGATCTGAAAGACCAATGGAGTAAATATTGCAGCCAGATTTGCACTTGCTATTTTGTTTATATGACTTTGTTTTGCCCGGCATAATTAAAATGTTGCAGAGAGTTTAGAGTTGCTTGGGAGGTCACTTTTTTGGTGATCGAAGGAAAAACGCGCAAATACATGAAAAAAAAAATGAAGCAGTTACTACCCCCTGTGGGGGTGTCAGCAGTTTGGAAACCCTTGGTGGATTTTGCTGGGATTTTTTTTTGTTGTGTTCATAAACATAAAAGGACGTTTTTAGAAGTTGAGTTGATGCGCAAATATATTCATGGCATTGCTACGAGCAGGAGGGACCCCTATGTATTTTTACAGTGTGCAATAAATATTTGCTGAATATGTAATGTATTGGTAAGTTTATCTTCCAGCTGAATTGAGTTTTAAATCATAATTGAATGACTTTTTACATCAGTTGATAGGAATATTTTATTGAAATAATATTCAGCTGTGGTTGAATTTACAGTTGTGATTTTATCTGTACACTTTAGAGGAGCTACTGTTTTTATAAATAAAACTGAAAAATATGCTGCAAAGATCTGTTTCAAGGGTGTGATTACTTTTGTTGTTTGGTAATTTTTAGAAAACAGAATTTTAAGAAAATATTCATTACATTTTCCTGGTTGTACATAGGTGCTGAGGTTGTGGGTACGGTGTAAATGGTGATGTAGTGTCTATTTATCCCATTTTGTGTGTGTGTTTGTGTTGGTTTTTTTTATCTCGTTCTACCTTGCCCATTTCAGGATGTGTTATTTCCTTTCTAATTGCATCCCACGAAGAAGGGAAAGTGCCTTTTGAATGTAAAGGATTATATTTGAATGTATAAACTGTTGAGGCTTGGCATGTGAGATTTAAAGCTTCTGTCTATGTTGATTTTGTTAGAAAACGTAAAAAATAAACATCCTGGAAGCAGGTTGGCTCCACCATCTTAAAGTTTGTGGTCCAGAGGAAGTAAAAGAAAAACATTCCTAGGATTAGTTCAGAGAGCAATAAAGTTCTTAACTAATTGCAGAGAAACAATTTACTCGACATTTCAGCCTCTGCTGAGATTCTGCTCTATTAGAATTAGCTGAATTTCCCCTCGCCCCAGCCTCCACTGCTGTGCTCTGACCTAGCTTGACACAGTAAGTTATTTGAGTGTTGCTTCTTTAGATGCAATAACTTCTAGTGAGTGTTTTTGCAGTGTTGAAAGTGTTTCATAGTTTATAGCTTAATTGCCTCGTCTTGACTCTGTCCTCACTACCTGACAACTTTCTTCATTCCTTTATTTTCTTATGTAGATGGCTACTGAAATTTTTTATATTTGTAGTATTTTTTTAATTATTAATCATTGCGGTTGTATTTATTTTGCTTTACGCAATTCTTGAAGTGGTATTGAACAGATATATTTTTCTTCCCAGTCTTTCTAGGCTCTACAGCTTCTCCCATCTATGACATGAATCTGTCTTGGCCAGTTATTCATTTAGATAAAGTTGAAGTCTTTTCTTACACTTTTTTATTGACTGATGAGGTGGCAGCAAAGGAGTAATTTACAGACAGGCACTGACATGCTGCATTGTGTAAGAGAAGGATGGATGTTCAGAAGATTTCAAATAGCTGCACAGAGCATCCAGCTGCTCTGCATTTGTAAGGATGTTTTTCTGTGTTATACCTGGCTTCATCTGTCTTACAGCTTGTTCACTTCACATAAATTATATCAAGCCTGTAGGCCGTGTTTAAAAAGCGCAGTCAGATTTATGATGTATATTATTGAGATCAATGTATCACTGTTAGGTGAAGTTTACTTCAAGCTTTCTGTGAGCCTTCATTAGCTAAGGTTTAGGTGAAATATGTTTTGAACAAAGTCAGGGTTCACAGCTCAGACTGTGCACATTCCCAAGATTGTTTTCCCCCAGAGACAATTCCTGACTGTTCATCACAGGTGCTATCAGGAAGTACCTGGGGTTTGGAAAGAATACAAAGGAGTCAGACTAGAACTGTTTTGCAGCTGCTTTCTTCTCTTCTTCCTCATTTACTTTAGATGCCAAGATATAGCAACCTTATAAAAAACATGTGGTGGCTCAGAGGAACAAATTCCTGAGTGCCCAAGCAGGAGGTGGCTTGTTCTGGTAACACTTGTGACCTGCATCCTATCGCTTGTGTCTGTGCAGCCCCGCAAGTGCAGGTCACGCTCACCAAGCCTTTTAAGTCATGTTGTCCCTGTCTGATTCCACTGACCGTCTGTAGCCTGGGTGTAAAGCCTTGACACTGGCAGCCGTAATGGTTACCTTCCCTGTTGTGCTTGATGGTAGTGAGACATAACTGGTAAAGCCTGTGCCATGCACAGACAATCCTTTTGTCATGGGCAGCTGGGACTAGAGAAGGTGCTGCAAAGAAATAGGTTTGTGGGTCTTTCTTTACGAGGACCAAGGGAAACGGTTCTCTCTCTCCAGCAGTAGTGGGAGCAGATGCTGGATCCTGGCATGTGCTTATTGTTTTTGTGATGCCTTGGGGATGGCAAGAGGGGAGCGGGCACTGTTCAGCTGCCATCCCTCACCAGCTCAGCATCATCAGGGACCCTTCCTACCTGGCACCCCGATCTATGGCAAGGGACAAAGACCTCGTCTCTGAACTTGGAGGCAGTCGAGGCATCGCTCTTCTGGGAGCTTCCACGGGACCCCATGGGAATCTTGCTTCCCCTGCTCGAGTTCTCTTCATGTTGCGTGTTTATTGTTTTGTCCCCTTACTTTCTTCCTGTTGTGCTGAGCTTTAAGAAAATACCACACTGCTCACAGCATAACTGCAAAACATCAAGAATTTATTAATTTACAAGTAGCGTAGAGTCTAAAGTTAGGAGCTGTCTCCACGTTTCTTCATTCTCATTTTAAATCAAGCAAATCTATATACATGTTTTCAGACATCTGTATAAATTATGCAGCCAAAGTCAGGGAGTTTCTTCTCCTGTTTACACACAGTATTTCCAGAAGCACTCGGAAAGATTCCCACGTTTCTTGTACTGTTTCCTGTCTTTGGTCGAGAAGCGGCCCAGCAAAGCAATTCGAGGGTGATTTCCATAGAAAGTCTGAAGACAAACAGCATGAGAGGGGTTACTGTTGGATCGTAAATGTTCCCAGCAGGAAAGTACCATCTTCCCTACCCCAAGTGGTTGCCCAGCCCTGGATTCTGATGGGGCAAGCAGCAGCAGCTGCCCAGCGTGCCCTCTGGTTTAGGTAATCTGCTACAACTACTCCCTGTCTTCCACCTTTATAATTAATTCAGCAGACAAGTGAACAGGAATTATGTTCTCCACTTACCTAATGGTTCATTAAAAAAAAAACAACCTGATAATACTGTGTAGGCTGTGTTTTAGCAGGGGAGGGAAATGACACACAGCTAATACTGGTTAATGTACTGGCCTGGCCTGGTGAAGCTGGAAATCTGCATTTATTTAGAAAGCTGGTTTTTTTGAGGAAAAAAGATGGGGTGTTTGGAATGAAATGATCTCCTTTTTCTGTGTTGTTTTGTTTATTTGGTTTTTAGTTATTTTTTTCTTATCTAGCTGTTAAGTGATTCCAGCTTCAAGAACACAGTGCAATATTTGAGTCTATACTGTTTATGAAGTCTGTGGATCTTAATATCTCAGTAACAATTTTATGCAGTTCAAAATGTGGAATCTTCTTTTTCTTATTTCAGTGACAAATGGTCATTATCTTACCTCTTTGATATTTTCCCTTGGGTTGTAGTTGCTGGTTCTAAGACCTGGTAGAGGGGAGACAGAATCATACGGGCTGGAATGGACCTTTTAAGATCATCTAGTCCAACCAATGAAAAAACTAACAAACAAAACCTCCAAAAAACCACCATACACACCACAACCAAAACAACACCAACCCAACAACTGAGCACCATGTCAACTCATCTCTTGAACACCTCCAGGGATGGTGCCTCAACCATCTCCCTGGGCAGCCCATTCCAATGCTTGAAACATAATGAAATGTTTTACTATTTAGAAATCGTGAACCTGCACGAGTCATTCTTGTGTGCCATAGTGCTATGGCAGAAGCCTCGAACTGGAGCATTCAGAGGACCAGACAGAAAACCCTTTTTCTGCCTGACAGCCAGTCCTTGTGGCACACAGTTCCAGCAGGATGTGGGACTCTGAAGATGCAAGTTGGGCTGTCCTCTTCAGCAGGTATCTGTTATGTCTGTTTTCCCCCAAACAGTCTCTTGCTATTGATTCTGCACTTTCTGCAAGTGTTGATGTTTTTTAAGAGACTTTACGATTTTGTTTTGTCTGCTTCTAGACCCATCTTTGCCTTGCCCTGGTTTTGGTACACTGAGGTTTTGCTAAACCTAAATTTGGAGACTTCCAGTTACTGTTGACCTACAAGCATGGCTGCTCAGCAGCTATCCCCAAGTTTCTGCATAACTAAATGACGGCTATCTGTTGCCTACACATGGTGTTGTATTTTGGCAAATGCCCAGGAGTCAGGGTGCGATATCTGTGGGAGATGGACACGCAAACCATGGGACCTCTCCCATAAACTACTGTGGTAAATCCTCACCTGCTTTGTTGTCTTCAGCCATTGTGCCCAATAGCTCTGGCAGAAACTGGAGCAGGGACGTGCTTCCCAGGCTGCCCGACCGCTCCAGGTTTAATCTTGAATCTTCATCAGCTGCAAATGGGAGATGACAGGAACAGGCATAAGGTAAGTCTTTTGCTTTGAATCCCTGTTTCGATCTGTGTCAGATGATTTCTGATCAGGTCTGTTGGCTCCACTTGCTGAAAATTATCATTAAATCACCAATCATCCATCCTCATTTAATGGATGTAATAGGGGATAGCTGTTGAGGGTTTTTTTCCTTCCAAAGCTTTGACAAAAGATACCTTCCTGAAAAGATACCTGATTCCTGACGTTAATCTCAGGTTCTCATTTCTCTGGCAAATCTTTCTTGAAGAATGTTTTTTGACCAACAGCAGCCCCTTGTATTGCTTGGGTAGCCAGCAATAGGGTACCCTATCCTTCTGGTACCCAGCTGTAGAGAACCCAGACTTGTATATAATTTATCTTTTTTTCCTTTTTTTTTTAAGTCAATTTATTTATTAATAAGCTCCTATGCTGGAGCTTTGCTATGAATAAAGATAAAACTTCATGTTCAAGGCTTATTAACCCACTCAGTTTTGCAACTATTAAATGGCATAAAATGGGAGGAAGGGCAGGAATAAATGTAGGAAATCTTAGAACATATTTTGGCAGCTATACTTCTCAGTGCATTTCAATCATCTCTCTCATTTAATGTGCCTACCACTACAGATATTTTTCTGAAACAACAGGTTACTGATACCTGATGGAATTAATTTGTACGTGCACAGAGAATTTTGAATTCTGTAACTTGTCCAAGGCAGGGTGCCAACAGGAACCCTTAGCAGTGTTACACTTGAGGTAAATAAGGCATTTGTAATCTAAGCAATAAATTTCATCTTTGCTAAGATATAGCAGGCATTCAAAATTGTGGGCAACAAGAGAGTACTACTATCAAACTCTAGTTTTGTAGATTAATATAATTTTGAAGTTGCACTTTTAGATGATACTATGGAACTTTAGTTGCTCTCACCTCCAGGAATGGGTGAGACTGTATAGCTCCTAAATAGGGAATATGTTAGAAAATAAACTGCTGAAAATAATCCTCCAATATTTCAAAAACTTGGACCAAGGTCAAGAGCTTGAAGACCTTAAGCATTCACGCTGTTAGCTTGTTCACTGTACAAAAGGATAATTGCAAAGGACAGCAGGGGTTTCAGTGTAAGACTCTGAATAAGAATACTGTAGCTTTTCTGTGCTATGTGAAGACAATTCCTATCTCTAACCATGTGTTATTTTTTAATTCAGAGCAGTATTAGAAGGTAAGTTTGCTTTGAGACTCTAAAAAAAGCAAAACAACCCTCTTTAATACAGAGGTGTATCTTGCCCAGGGTAGAGACTCTCTATATTAGCAAGGAAGATTTAATAAGCTAATGGATGTCTTCAAGCAAATGCAGTAATTGTTAGAGCCAGCGTGTTCACCCTATGATATGATAGACGTTATCCATTCTGAGTCACGGTTGCCTGTAAATGCAAGTTACACAGTGGAAGGCTTGAGAAGATGCTGGCTTAGTGAGTCCAGGATTTTCAGAGCAAACTAGGAACTACTGATACCTATAGACCAGCACAACAGCTGTTGCACCTGCCAAGCAGGTGAGAACAGCCATGTTTTAATAGTCAGTTTTATGCAATAATTTTGGGTTTGATTTGCCTGTTCTTTCAAAACTCATTTCAGAAACTCTTCTACCACAGGACAGATCTGATGACAGTAACTTTCCAGACTCTGTTGTGGATTTTTACTGAGCCATTTCAATCTTGACTTACAGTATAATTTCAAACTTTGAGGACAGCTTTTTCAAGCAAAGGTTTATTCTTTCACTGGACTGAATAGGAGCTGCATTAGCGCAAACAAACAGCACGTTCAATATATTGCTATTTTGTAGCTTAAGACAGACTTGCCTGTTCTTTATCCAAGTAGGACTGCATTAATCTGCAATGGGTTTCCCCCTTTTTGAATACTGTTTCAGTTAAACCTAGCTCATTTTAAAGTGTAGCAAGAGGAGATTCTGTACGGCCAAGTTTCTTTAAATTAACCAATGCCTACTAATTCTGATTCAAAGGCAGACGCTGTACATGCCAGCTCATGTTCTGTGCTTGAAAGGCTCCGATACCTTTGTCTCTTGGATCTCAAAGCAGCAGAAAGAAATATTTAGAGCACCCAACCTCCCAATTTTACAAGACTAGCACCCACTGGTGATGTCACTTGTGCTGCTGATGTTCTCAAGACGTTCCTGCTTTTTCTACAGCTGATCAGCACAGATAAAGGCCCCTCGGAAAGCATACCTGCTTCTCCTTTGGTTTTACTGCTCCAGCCCCTGCTTTATGACCATTAAAATCAAAAGATTCTTACCTGAGAGCTGATAAGACATCTCACTGGCATTAAGGATGGGCAGAGATGAGAGAGGACAGGAGAAGCTGACAATAATGAGACAGCAGAATACCAGCTTATGCATCGTTGCTGTATTGAGTGTATTTCGTCTTCGTCTACCTCTGTAACTCAGAACTCCTGTCTGACTGTTGCCTCTGCTCCCAGTTTCACCCATTATATAGCGGCTCATGACCTCATAAATATCATCATGTTCTTCCCCCCCTCAAAAAAAAATTCAATGAATTTATTGCCCATTGATTCTAAATGGAAACCACTTTGCATTGATGTAATTTTTCAAGGTAACAGTTCATAGACAATAAATTTACTGTCTTATAGCTTGATGTACAAAATGGATATTATATCAAACCAAGCACAGTAAAGTTTATAAATCTGGCATTAAAAAAAAACAACCAAAACTTCCAGTTATAAATCATGAGTTAACAAAAGGGTCAGACGTTGGTTGAAATGACCAGGGCACTAAGACAGCTGATTTATGAGCCTTAGCAGGCTTGACGCAAAGCATCTGATATGAAATGCACTTTTTTTTTTTCCTTTTGTGAGATGGATGGATGTGTTGTGTTGTATTTGGGGTCCTTGTGCCAGAAAAAGTAAAAGAGAAGGGGAGTTAAACATCTAGTTCATTTACAAAGAGAATGTATGGGGAGTTAAATTCTTTTTTTTTTTTTCCTTGTAGCATTTCACATCTATTTATTTGAGAAGACCTCATCTGATGTTGCCTTAGAGAATTGTCTTGGCAGAGAATGTACAGCTCCCATCTGGAGACTTGCTTGGTACATATAAACCACTTTGGTTGATATTAAACACAGGTCACTCACTAGACTGGAAGACCCTTTTCCATTTCACTTATCTTCTCTTTCCTTCAGTTGGAACTGACTACCTAATTCTGTGTGTGCTAGTTAGTTTTTTTTTATTAATGCTATTATTATTTAACGCTAACACAGCAGTTACTGTGTCCCGTAAATTTAGTCTTTATTTCCCTTCATTTAGTATATTTTGTCTTCTCTATTTATAGTTTCATTTTTCATATCAAAGATCAAGGACTGGCTGGACTGGTCCCTCATCTTCGTTCTTCATGAAGCATCATATCCAACTGCATAGAACCTTGAAAATTAAAAAAGTAAGTTTATGACAAGTTTCTTTCATTTACAGGTTGATAAACTGAGGTTTAGTAATGTTCTTTCCTGCCTCTCTAATTAAATATTTGTGCCTTCAAATTCTGTTAAAAAATACTGTGAAATCCAGTTAATGTTATTCAATTTCTTTCCCTATGCTGAATTGTGTGATAATTGTAAGTTGCAAAAGGAGTGAACTTATCTGCTTCCTTTTTCCTTTATTAACATTTCCTGTTGAAGATTAGTTTTTAAATTGTGAATTAGGCTCCTAGGACTAACTTCAAATTAGCTACATTGATCGCATAGAGCAGATGTATTTCTGCTTCAGGTCTAATTCAAAGAGAGCGTGCCCTGCATGTGCATGGTTAACAGGTTGTTTGGAAAAGTTGTGGGCTCTGGGAATCACAGAATGGTTCTGGCCAGAAGGCAGCTCTGGAAATCGTTTAGAGTAACCCCCTCCTCAAAGCAGGGCCAGCCAGAGCAGTTTGTCCAGGTTTGAATCACTTAACGGATGGAATGGGGCAGAATTTCATAACTAAGCTTGACAAGGCCCTGAGCCCATATAACTTCAAATGCTCTGCTTTGAGTGCAGAGAATGTGGAGTGGGAGAGATGAGAGAGGACTTCCAAAGGTCCTTCCAACCTAACATCCTTGTGTACAGAGGGGGTCTAGTATTGGCTTATAGAACACGTGCTGCAGGTGTCTGAACTACAGCAAAGAGAAGTCCAGAGAAACATGATTTGAAGTGAGTGGATATATGACAAAATAATTTCTCCACAGAATTAACTGAATATGCTTCTTTCCCTGTGCTTCCCTATGAGAGAAGTAGATAGGGAGGAATTCTCTCTCCTCATCTGAGTCATGCAACTCTACGTTCCAAAACTGCAGACAGTAATTAGGTCTGATTTGATGCATGATCTCACTGTTGGTGCTGGATGCTCTGTACAAATGCTTCTCCTTCAGTGAACAATCAATGACAATGGCATTATCAATATTCACTCTGAGCACCCTCCAAGGAAAGCTAATGAAGCACTCTTCACAAGCAACTTGTGTCCTTTGTCTTCTCTCAAGGAAGACTCAGCCTCTTAGAGCCATCGTGATGTGCGTCATGTGGAAGTTGGGCAACTTGCCTGCAGCTTATTGCCTTTACTCAGATGTGAAGTTGTCACTTAGACACTTTTTCCTCTACCAAAATGTCAAAGGCATTTTCCTCAGGGGACAGTGCACACGTCATCATGCAAAGCAAAGAAACAGCTCATCCTAAACAAATCTGCACAACCCTGAATACACAGGTGGGGGAAGTAAATGGGAATTGCACTTTGAAAACTTGGAAATGGATTTACAAGAAAATATTTTAATTTTTATCAAAATTACTATTTTGTGGGAAGATATTTTTAAGTTATTTATACTAATAGACTTTCTTTCAAGTGCTTCAGTTTAAAATAACAGGAAAGCATAGTCCAGATAAATTACTGAGCAAACTGAATAGTATACCCTATCACAAAAGATTATCCTTAATTATCAACAACTATTCTTGATTTTAATGGCTCATGAAGAATAAGTTGCTAATGAATTCAAGAAAGCTTAAAAAAAAAAAAAGACACAACAAATCCAACTGAAACCACCCCCCAAAATTATCCACCTTCTAAGTAAATTAGTAAGGATGAAATCTAATCTATAATGCAAAAATTCTTTCTCCTGTTTTTAAATTGCATATGTGCAATAAAGGTTTTTTTTTTCCTGCCACTAGTTTATACCGTTATGTATACTCTGCATTTTAGAGTGTACTGAAAATAGCCTCTTGGGACACTCAAAGCTAACCACAACTTGGGCACTTGCTGTTAACTTCCTTTTATTGAAGAGGATGCTTCTGCCCTCTGTGTCCAAACTGCAATGTAGTGAATGTGGTGTATGTTCTGTATAACCAAATAGCATTATGTGGTGAATTTGGGTATGCACAGCAGTGTTTCTGTTTTCTGAATTTCTCTCAGAACTATGTAAGGTCTCTGAGAGGTTTTGACCTAGGTTTTCTTGTTCTGTGGTGGGCTGAGGATGCAGGAGTGAGTATGTGTGCTTAACTGAACACATACCTCTGCGTAAATGAAGATGGTAGGTTCATAGAGCTTTCTGAAAATATTTTATTTTGCTACAGAATTGGCAAGTGGTCTAAAAATTCTCTAGTACAGGATCACATCTGCCAAAACGTTGCTCCTTTATAGTATAGTTTCCACCAGTTTGGGGGAAAGAAACCTGCTTGGTTTTTGGCCCTGCTCACCTGGCACACTGTAGTCTGGGTATATTCTCCAAGTGAAGCTTGACAAACTGGTACTTAATTCCCCTGTCTTCTCGGCACTACAGAATTAGAAAACTGAAGCTTCACACTGTTTGACGTGAAGGAAAGTAAGTCTGGCATGACTAAAACTTGGAAATACAGCACATCCATATCTTATGGGAATCAGATTCTGGATAATGCAGCCTCAGAGGGGCAGAAACCAGATCTTGAAATAAGGTTTTTTCCACAAAAAATGTAATGGAACTAACTATGCAATTACAATTTATTTTTTTAAACTGAAATTATGAGAGCAGACGGTATAAGGAAAGAGAGGAATGCTTCTGCAGCAACAATGGAACTTTCTCTATACCTTTCTCCTGCTCTCCTAAGGTATCACAAATAACCTGTTCAACCCTAATAAAAAATTATGGTCTGGACAAAAGCAGGATAAAACTCCTTTATCTCATTTTTCTTCAGCAAAATGTCACAATGCACAGAAAAGAGTACAAAGCAGCCTTTCTGAAAAGCATATGCTGTTAGTCGGTGACTCTCATATCATCAGTTCCTGCTGTAGAGCAAGCTGGAGAACTGGGCTGACCTTTTTCAGAGGTGTTGGTCCGCTTCTGCAGTGCTGTTGCACTGGGAACCAGGAAAAGTTTCCAATTTGGTTGTCTTTGTTGCAGAGAAGTCTCTTGTGAGGCATTTTCAATTGCAGAGAACAGATCCCTTCTCTCTGTTGGTGCTGGCGTTGTCCCTGGGTGGGCTCCAGGGCACTGGAATTCATGTCAGTGGTGGGAGGTGGTGCTGAAAAACCTCCTTGAAGGGCTGGAGGACCCGGGGCCAGTCCCCTGGAGTGTAGTGGACTCAGTGCAGTGGAGTGTAGACTCAGACTTTGAAAAAATAACTAAATTGTGGAAAAGTAACTGTGTGGTATTTATGTGGGGGTGGATTTTTTCCATTTTTCTATTCTGAAAAAAGGTTTTATCTTCCCTTCTTGCATACTTATAGCTTTCTCAGCTGAAGAACTCTCTTACTTTTTTTTTTTTTTTAAGAATGATTAAATAAGATCAAGGAATGTTTACTCTGGAGGAAATATCCATACAATGTATTTCTTAGACAATAGTTTTTCTTGAGTAGTTTCGCTGATAGCAGTCAGCATCACTGCTGGTATTGGAATTGCATCAGAAGCTCGGCATAGTAAAGAGCACCACAATTATGTGGGTCAAAGTAAAGCAATCAGTTTGGGAGAGAGCCTTCACTCTTGAATGGTTCTTGGATGAAGAGTGGTATGACCTGCTCTGCTTTCTTGTTTATTATTACCATCTTTTTCCTTCTCCTAATGCCTTTTCTGTCTTAGCATTTCTAGAAGCAGTCCAGGCTGCTTCCCATGTTAGACATGGAAGCCTGCCTTTATTATCTGGTTTAACTCTCTGAAACCACAGCTAAACCATTTTGTGCAGGATTTGGACCTCCATAAGGCTTTTATGTAGCAGCCCCTTTGTTAGTCCTTTCTCACACCTCGCTCCATTCTGTGTACTAGTTTACCTTTCTTCTCCCTTCCTGCTTGTGCAGAATCACAGAATCTTCATGGTTGGAAGGGACCTTTGAGATCATCGATTTCCAGCACTGTTCCTCTGAGTGCTCAACCTCAACTGTTTGCTGTAGGTGGAAGTGCAAGTAGTGGAAAGAAGGGAGAAGGTTTTAAGGGGCGGGTTCGGGAAGGTGGTGGCCGGACTCGGTCCTTGGTTCGGCCTCGGCGCAGGACCATGGACAGGGGTGGGAGGTGACATGGGCGCTGCTGGAGCTCTTGCAGCCGCTGGTTGTATTTATGGTGTGTGAATTAATGAATATACTAAATAAACCCAACCCTTTTTTTTTTTTTTTTCTTTCTTCGTTTTCCTTCACCATCCCCCACCCTGTCTACCCCCCTTACTAATTGTCTTCTAGTTTGGTGAGAAAACGGATGTCCTCAGCAGACAGACCTATCGAGATTTAGCATTGCTTTCTGTTCCCCTCTGTCCTCGAGCACATAACCTTGTTCGCACCTCTGCCTCCCTGCAGTTCTGGTCTCAAGAGAACCCACCTTCCAGTCAGCCTTAGTCCTGCCCCTGCTGGTCCATGTTCCCAGGGTGTCCAATAGCAGCAGTAGGGATGAACCTAGCAGTGGGGAATTGTTGCCAAACTATCCAGTAACGCTGTTATATTTGTTCTCAGGATTATCCCATCAACTATGGTCCTTTGTAACTGAAAATGTAGTCTGTCATGTTGATAGCTTTTTTTTTAAAACATTAAATTTACTGGTAGGAACCAAATGCTATTTTTAATTAGCATTTAGTTTGGATAGGCATTTAAAAAGAACCCTTGCTCATTCTAGAACTGAAGAGCATGAAGGAATAGCCCTATGCTCTGAGGACGAGATAATAATAACTGTAGTTTGATATATATTGTGACATTGCTCGGGGTTCATATAAAACTGCTAGATCTTTTTTTTTCTACTTCTGTCCATCACTATATTATCTCAGCACAAATTGTGCAAATTTTATTTTATTATGATTTAATTAAATCAATTTTTGATTGATTTGTCTGTCTGCCAAAGAAAAGCACAGGCTGGAGGCCTTGAGCATGGCATGAAGATGTATACGTGGTTTAGGGTTTTATATGTATATACATAGCAGGGAGCAACACTTGTTGAGATAGTTTTGAGAATTGTCTTGGAGAGAAGGAATCAAGTTTTGTGCCTGCTATGTGTCTATAGCAGTTTTTGCAACAGACGATGGGAACAGCCATGATGAATCTTCTGTCAGAGGCAATTGACTTTCTACAACACAAAGCTCACAAATGCCCAAGTTTATGTTCACTGTGGGTGATTAGTAGTGTGATCCTTTAGAAAAACAGCCAAACACAATGCAGGCTTAATGGTACCCTTCTATCTGTGTATGTTAGAGTACAGATATCCAGACCTTACTAAACATAATTGAATTATTACCTTTGTTTGGTTTTGCTACAGTACTATGTAAGAACCTGCCTTTTTTCTGCAACTGTGAATCACATGTACCTGGTACTCCTGGATATTCACAATAGTTTTTCTATGCTAAGGTGTCTTTGTATATTTGGACTTTTGTGTAAGTATTGTTGTTATATATTCTATATGTGTATTCATAATTTTATCAGCAGTAGATATATTTTTCTTTCTAAAACAATAGCGTGGTCCTCCTGAGGTTTAATTTAGGTTGTAATAAGAAATTATCAAGCTAATCCTGCTGCAGACCTAGGTGACTGCTGCCTACTATGATATTTTCACTCTTGTTATGTTCTTAAACTTAAACCATTCGTTATTTTTTTGTGAAGTAGATTATTGAGGGTTTTTCCAGATGGTAATACTAATGTCAAAAAGGGAAGCAGCAATTCTCTGCTTCTTTTCTTAGTAGTTTGAAGTCACATTTTCACATTTGGGGTACATACACACATTCTTCCTGTTTTTACCACAGAGGCTTAGGATCACTTACCACTTTAATATCCCCAACTGATATTAGAGGACAAATTTCAGGTAGCCCTTTAATCTTTCACTACTTACAGTTGGGGTTTTTTTGTTAATTAAATGGAATCTCTGCAGGCTCAGTGATTCACATTTCAGGACAAATGTGTGTACTTAAGAGGGGGAAAGTTGGCATAGGTCTCACTGGGCAACTTGAGGTTTAAAGTGGTTCTTTCAAGGTTATTTTGTAAATGAATGCATGTTTCTTGGCAGTCAGCCATATAGAATCTTCCCTTCACTGTTTAAAAGATGGATTCCAGTTTATCAAATAATTCCTGGTGCAAGTGTTAACTGATTTTCTCTGTGAAGACTGATTGACTTTCTGACTGATCTTGACTAGAGTGGAAAGCTGGGGATGACTGGAGTGGATGGGGATGGGAGTTTCTTGCTACACTGGAATGAAGTAATGGGAGCAAAATCCCATTTCCTGCAAGAATTCCCAAGGCAGATTTATGATATAAGAGTTCTGAAGAGCAGTGAGTATTTAGCCTGTTACTCTTATTCCTTTGCTATGTATGCTTTATTTTTTTTTATGAGTAAGGTTTGTAACAGACAGGAACAACTGATTACTTCTGAGCAGACTCTACAGAAGAGATGTGGAAATAAGGAAAACCCTCTGCACATGGAAGCATATCGTCTCCATGCTTGGAAGAGTGAGATTAGGAGCTGTATCACAAGTAAAAGATATGTATCCAATGTGCTTGTTCTGGCACAGTCCTGTCTTTTCTCATTGTGGCCTCACTGCCATCTGTCTAGCTCCTTTCTCCTAATGTGCAGAAGAGTAATCTGGTTAAGAGGAATGCTTATATAGCAGGAGGTGAAGCATATACAAGACCAGGAGAGGAAATGCTGCAGATCTTTATGGACAACAACACTCAAACTAGCTTTTAGATGCCCTTTATGTTCTTGCTCTCATTCCATCTATTTATCCACTAATCCTCATGCCATTTCTCCTTGCTTAAGCTGGGAAGGGTGATGGGGAGATATTTCTGCCTGTTTGTAACTGCTCAGCTGTATTCCTAGCCTTTTCAGCTGAGGAAGTGGAGTGCTTTACAAAGCCTAGAGCATGCATATAGAGTCCCATCCCAGCACCTGTGTAGCTCCTCTAAGAAACCTCTACAGGACATGCAGGAGTTATGCTTAGAAGGAAATAATCCATTGCCATCCACCATCTGTGGAAATATGATAGTGTGGGAAGCCTCCAAAGCCGCCTTCATTTACTATTTGTTTCTGCCACCATACTAGTGTTTTATTTACACGATGATCTCTTTCTGCATCATTAGGAATGACTGGAAGAAGGTGCAGAAACAGTTATATAAGGTAGGATAATTAGTGCTGCCACGGCACAGTAAATCCTTTCCCTATTCTGTAATTCCCTGAGGCATAATTTAGTCACTCTTGAAAAGCACACTAATTATCTGTGTTACAGCCTCCCTGTTCCAGGTAAGAAGCATTCTGATCGTAGCCTACCACATTGATGGGTGCTGACACAATGAGATGCAACAAGAGAATGTTCCTGTCGTATCCGCTGGCTTCCTGAGGAGGGTCCCTCTTCAGACTTCTAAATCCTTTAACTCTCAAGTTAAAAAGAAAGAACAGCAGCTTACTCTTCTCTTTTTAGAACTAAGTTTGAGGGAACCATCAAGCATTTTCTGTGGTTACATCTCTACTTCTTTAAGGTAAAGGACTTATTAAGGTGTACCACAAGTCAAAAAGATGCATTATTAAGGGTGGCTGTAACACTGATCTTGTAAATTGGGGGGGAAAAAATCTTTGACCTTCTGAGATTGAAGCTTGGTAAGACAACTGTGGTGCTGAACTGCAATGTTGCAGCTCATCTGGAGTCAATGTTTCCTTCCACCCCTCCTTTCATATACTTGTTCACCGTATTTTCCATTCTAGTTTAAGGAAAATATGCTTTAGATACTTAACTAAATTTTGCTTTTGGCATGCGTGTACATTTTCTTTATAATTGTGTTCTACTCCTTCAAAGTTGCTCTAAAATTTGTATAAAGGTACATTGAGTAAAAGTAGGGTGATACTTCTTGGTTTGGTTTTATGCTGGCTTACAGGATAAATGGTTCATACTTGTTCTAAATAGAAAGTATCAAATATCAATGATGTGAATATTAGTAGGTTGGGGTTTTTTAATATAAAGTTTTCTCAAGTCTATAGTGTTGTAGCTAAAGGCAAACTGTCTCTTTCTTCTCTCCACCCACCACCTCCTTTTTTTTCCAGAATTGAATTTGTTCTAAACCTGATGAAATGCTTGTGTACAGGAGAAAAGTGAGCTAATGCAACCTAAGATTTGTTTTAAGACTGACTTAAATGAGTAACTTGGACATTTTGTCATCCTTAAATTGAAGTAGATATCTTTGTATGGGGTTTTGCACTTGGGAAAATCAAGTAAAACCTGATTTATTTTCTTAATGCAAACAGGTTAGACAAACAGGAAAGGTTTTCCCTGATTTCAACAGATGTTCAGCTGGTGCTTTTTTCATTAAAATATAGTCCAAAATATATTTGCTTCAGTGTATCGCAGGAATAGTCTGCTGCTTTAACTGGCAGGCACCCAGGATCTAGAAGGTGAAAGGAAACTTAGTAGGTGACATCACAACAAACTCTTGCCAAATTGAGGTTAGAGGGAATCTCCATCTTCTTTGTAGATGGTATTAAATGTTCTTATTTACAGTGAGAGCAATGACAGTATCCAACAGCCTTTTCCATGCCAGTTTCAGGATAGAAGGATGCTCAGCCATCTGCTCCTGACGCACAGCTACCACAAAACCTGTGGATGGAGATCCCCCTCTGACAGGCTCTGAAGAAAGTGCTCTATTGAGAAGGCTTGATGGTTGCTGAGAGAGGTACTGAGGTAACACTTGGTCACAGAATCAGACTTTGTATAATTTTAATAGTGAGACTTACCTTGACTTTTTATCGCCTATTTAAAATGCAAGCAGAGTGGTACAAGTTCCCTGTTTAATACTATTTAAAGTCTCTTCAGACTCACTTTACTATGTTAAGTCTCTTCAGAGTGGACCATCTCCTGTGGAGGCGTCAGGGACTGGGCTTTCAAATCATTAGTGTTAGTATCAGAATAACTGTCAGGGAAGACTCTGCTTCTATCCTATGAGGGATCTGATAGAAAGACTGAAAATAAGAAGTCATATTCTGCTTTTAAAAAATGATATGACGTTTATATCTCTGAGAACGCTATGACAGTTTCAGTCTGTCATCTAGAAGTATCAGTCACAGAAAAGCACGTGTGTGCCTGTGGGAGAGGGAGGTGAGAGACAGAAAACTTTTTGCTTTCCTTAGCCACATACCTCTTGCAAGAAATTATGAAGCCGAGACGTAACAACCACAGTTTTAATTACTGATGCCAGCAACTGTGCCAGGAAATGGTGCTGGTTCTGAAAGCAATAAAAAAAGCAGTAGGCTCCCTTGCTTAAACTTATCTTTAAAGAAGTTTTGTCTCCTTTTTCCATGCCTTCAGAACTCTGCCTGACATCACCTGGGCCCTCTGCACAGTCTGGCTGAAAGGACACTTTCTGACTTCCAAGAAAAACAAATGAAAATGCAAAAATCTTGCATCTGGGCTGTTACCTCATCCTTGACCACCTGGGCTGCTTGAGAGTCATCATGAGATTCCCAGTTCCCTTTTGCTTGCTATATAGTAAATTAAAAAGACTGTTGAGAAAAGAGACGCTCCCAGAAAGCAGATAATACTTAGATCTCAGAGAGTTAGAAGGATTGATCTGCATTATTTCTACGTGAACTGGTAGGTTTCTTCAGGTATTAAAGAATCTATATGTTCAATAAAACCTCCCTGTGAAGCCAAGATGCATGTGATTTATCAGTTCTTTGCCATCACCAAAAAAATGCTTCTCTTTCACAGCCCTAGTCCTGAATTATGGACAGTCAGGCTTTACTCCTTCTTTTTGCCTTAATTACCAATCATTAAAGATACATAGTGCAGTTTCTTCCCCCTCACCCTTGATGTATGAAGGATTTTACAGTGTTCAACATGCAGGAAGGCTGTCACCCTGTGTGTTAAGAAACAGACAAATTTAGTTACAAATTCTATTCAGGAAAGCTAGTAGAAGCTTAATTCTAACGTTTCTTTTAATCTCATCATTGATGATCCCGAAATCATCAGTTTTACAAAAACTTGAGAGAACAAAACATTCAGAAAAATTGCATGTGGCATGCTGAAGGACCTACACCATTTCTGCTTCTGTGGCTTGTACAGTTGCCACTTGTCAACTATTGATCTGCACATTATCTAGCTTTGACTGAAGTTCTATTAGCTGCCATTGATTTATTTTTTTTTTTCAGAAGACGAAACAATAATTTAAAAAGGAAAAAAGCAGGAACTTACATGTGTGGCTTTTTTTCAGATACAAACTCCCAAGCAAATTTAATTGATGAGTATTCCTATTGCATTTCTATAGCATTTTGATGTAAATGTGTCCCTTTTTCTCAGAAACCAATTTGCACTTATTTAGGTGGTGCAGTTTTTTTCCTCTATAGGCTTTGTTTTGGCTTGTGGGAATTTTATGCCATATCTCTGTCTGGAAAAAGTGTCTCATGGAGCACCTCATTGTTCAGTAAGTAGATTTCCTTCTGCTTCAGGTAAAGAAAAGGAAAATAAGTGGGTTGTGCTGTCTTCAGAGCATTTCAAAATACATGCAGGATACACCAAAAAAATGTAATGGTATCTCTCTTTCTAAGGAGAAAACACCAGATGTTTTGAGTTTTTGCAGGATGTGTACACTGATTCTCATACCTTATGTGTGGATTAGAAACTAATCACAAGCAGAACTCTCTCATCCTGTCCTAAGATATCATCCACTGGTGCAAAGGTCGCTCTTTGATTTATAAACTTTTCATGTGTCCTGTCCAGATCCCTAACTGTGTGAACCTGATATAATAGTCACTTAGTTCTCACGGCTGAACATACTAATAGGAGACTTGGGTTGGGGATTAAAAAAAGATTTAAGTAAACTTAAATTCACAGTTCAGGCTTTGGTATGACATTTTCTTGGATACTGTTTAAATATAAAACTTGTATAAAAGTTTATCAAAATGTGTAAGTGTACGTTGGTGAAAATAATCTGCTATCATAATCTTCTGCTGGAGAGATGGGCTGTCATTCTTCAAACACAAGAAGAGCGTTCTCCAAGTTTGAGGGGAGAATCACCCTTTATATGACATAGTGGTGGGTTTTTGTTCTATTTTTTTTGAATAACATTTACTGAAGAAATAAAATAATTGGTTCTGTAAAAGGTTAAAAATGATCTTGCGAATGCCATGACTCAAAAATGCATTTTCTTTTTTCTCTTCAAGACCAAAGTAACAGTAATTGATCAAAGAGACAGATACATTTCTGGTGCTATTTTCGTAACTCTGAGGTTGGAAAGATTTTAACATCAGACACTGTATCACAGCTACATATACCACATCTGCAGTGTACATGGTATGTTTACATCACCTAAAAGATCAAAGTTGAATGATGCAGGACTGAACGTGGTGCAGTCCAGCTGCGCAGTAACATCTATTACTAAAATCAAGTCAACCACAGCTTCTCTCAGTGTTTCCACTGCCTCTCGTAAGCCAATTGCTGTAATATGACAGCAGCAGATGCAAGCTATTATGAAACTATTATGCCCTTCTATTATTGCTTTTAAATGCAGTACATCTTTCTATATGTAGATCAAGTACCACTTCTTAAAAATGTGATTCCTAGTTCTAGAGGAAGAAAGTCAGCAAACTAGGTATTTTTAATTTTTTATTTTTATTTTTTAAGAGATAGAAAAGATGCACTTTTTCCACAGTGGCCAGGCTATTTAGCGCTCTGAAATTCACAGATTCTGATACTCTTTCTATTTATGTAAACAGGTTCTCATTCTGTGTTCCAAAAGGAAATTCAAATGTGGTTGACCTGGACAGTCCAATTCCTAGTTCACCAAAAGATCTCTGAATTCTGCGGATTTGCCATGGACCTGATATTCACCTTGTTCTTCCTCAGGAAAGCGGCAGCTGCAGGCATCATCTTCCTGAATTGACTGTTCAGGTGTGATATGCACTAAAGAAAAAGATCAAATCATCACTTTCTGTTGTATTTATTCAGCTATCTTATTTCATCCTTTCTCAGTCACAACTGCAGGAAGTCAGCAAGAACAATTCTTCCAAATGATTCAATAATTTGAAATTATTCCTCTACAGCATGTACATCTGATAAAGCTAATTTATAATACTTTGTTTTCCCTAATGCAACAGGGGCTGCTGGTGCTCTGTTTGCCATAGGAATGAAAGGAAGACCAACATGGAGTTAGATTTGTCTCTTGCATTCAGAATTACACTAGAAGATCAAGCCTGTACCTCTAGGAGAGGGAGACAGATATACAGAAAAACCCAAACAAAAAATCCCAACTATAAACTATATCGGATGCTCAACTCTTGAGCTTCCCTAGGGCTTATTAGCTCTGAGAGGCAGTGCTAGATTCAGGCTGACTCTGCATCTGTATAGGAGTGTGTCCTGACTGATACCCCCTCTTCTACTGTAGCCAATGTTCACAGATGTTCACTCCAGGCCACACGTACTGTTTCTGAGCAGACAGAACTGGGACATGCTATTGCCAGGCATGCTGAGGACGGTACTTAAAAGTAATAAACAGAACTGACCCTTAACCAGATCAGAAAGGCTCAGCTGAGCTTTTTCACCTCCCACAAATACTTCACTTCTACAGATATGCATACAGTTACCCTGCAATGTTGACAGAACGTCCACGGGTAATTAAGTACTTTCTGCAATAAATTCCAAAACTGTTTTCCTTTTTCAGGGCAAAAAATGAAGCTATCTGCAACTATTTTTGAAAGATGTTAAAAAAACTGGATCCCTGATTTCTATCTATTTTCAAAAAGAAAAACTGAAGAGTCCATCTATCTTACTTTTCTTGAAGACAGCGTGTAGTTTCTTTTTCTGCCAGATACTGAAGCATACACATGAAGGTAGCAGAAACACTATGCACAACAGCCCAGCTACAGTTAGAGAAATTCTGATAATGTCCATCTGGAGGTCCTTCCCTAGGAAGCAAACAACATTCTCTAAGAAGCGTTAAAGAGCAAAGCTCTACTGCCCTTGAATTAGCTGACAACTTTGTCTCCAACACTGCTTCTGGGTAAGTCTGCAACACTGGAAATGAATAGAGGAAAAGATTCTTGCTTTAAATGGCAAGTGAATGAGCTACAGTATGTTTCACAGTAGGTCATAATTCTTTAGTTCTATAAGCAGTATTATACAATGACTCACCTGGCACAGTGATAGAAAATGGAACTGCAGGAGATGTGGTAGGTAGGGTAGTGATTAAAGTGGGATTATCTGAAGCATGTTTGCAAACAACATCTTTATCTGCAGTTCCAGGCTCCAGAACCTGGTCTGCAGAGCACCTGAAAGATATGTAAAGCAAAATGTTAAAAAAATTAAAAAGGGAAAAATACAGTCAAATGTAATAGTTGTACCATTTATTTTTAGATTACTTACTTTGTCCAGTTTTTACAGGTGCCATTGGGCTGGTCATTAAAAGTTCCATAGCGACAAGTTTGGCAACCTTCAACAGACAAGGACAGGTAAATTTGTACAAGATAATGTTTCACATGCTGTTTTAAAAGCTTATTTTTACCTGTTTGTAGAATGACTATGATCCACATTCATAGTATTACTATTTCATAAGCTGCTCTCAATATGCAAGGCAAATCCTTCCTTGTGAGCTATGGACCAGTATAGTACTCGGCCATAGAGCCAGGTTATTTGGCACAAAATGACACAAATCATGTCTAACTCCAGAGTTCCCGGTTCACTTTCTCACATGCTGGCAACCAAACAGCTGTGATGCAAAGGGAACTAACTGGTGTGAGATTTGAGCTGCAGCAGGGTGCAGAGTTCGGTGGGTTTGTCTGCTGCCGGTGCCTACTCCAGGCACCATACAAACTGTTTAGAGCAGTGGCAGCTTTTATCTTGCGAGGTCCCTACTCTAGCTGTTTCCGCACTGTGAAAGAGAGAGCGGTATGTCTGGTGCAGTATGCGCAGGAGATTTAAGCTGGGGAGAAAGGCAGCCTTACCGTTCCCGGTGCTCTCCTGGCCCACACTGCAGCTTCGGTCACAGCGGGAGCAGCCCTCGCCGCTGCAGCGATACCCCTCCTTGCACGTACATTCAGCATCGCTTTTTGAAGAACACTTTTTTAAGTACCTGAATCTTCCTGTAAGGTGGAAACAAGCCTTAGGTTGTGGAAGCGCTCGGGCAGACCCCGTGTGTGCAGTGCAGGCCCCTGGCCTTTGCTCTTCCAAAAATCAGGCCCATGGCATCACCGAGCAGCCCTGCAGCTGCCCCGTTTTCACTCAATGCGACCTGACAAACTCGCGCACCATCTTGTACCGCGGGGGGTCACAGACGCCCCCCCTCCTC